>OZ005656.1:68664179-69098679 GCA_963930645.1 Salticus scenicus | reverse complement strand
CGATGATCACAACGATTAAATAAAGGGGTTCCGCCCGACAGATTTGCATTTGCAGTAAACGACAAAAGAATTGATGAGCCTAAGTGTTTTGACTATATACTAAAAATTCACTCTCTAAAATTTCTGGAGTGGGAATCTCACTCCTTAAAAAAGTGACCATTATTTTGACACGAATTAAAGTGAGAAAATACTATTGTCACTCTTCAAAATGTGACATTTCTCACTTTTCTCGAAAGAGAGACTTCTAGTCACTCTGTCACGAAGGGTGAAGTCATCATCAATTGCAAGATCAACCTGTTGAAGAGTGAAGATTTGCTGGCGCCATCTACTTACCATATTTCGAACGAAATATGAAAGAGAATTTCTAGGGCAATCTCATGCATGTGATTTGTTTAACAGAAATTATTAAATTTATTTGAGTTTAAAAAAAGAAAATAATTCTGTTAAAAGCTGTTTTGGTAAATATAATTTTTTTATACGATTGATAAAATTGAAGTGTTATTAGTAAAGAATCGAAAATCATAAGAAAGTTATGGAAATTCGTAATGAAAGCAAGGTGTTTTATTTAGAAATATATAAGGTATAAAAGAAAATATCAATGCAAATACTTAATGCATAACATCTTAAAAGCATAATAGGAATTTATATTTTTATTATATTCATTGATGCTTAACACGTGTGAAACATTAAAAAAGCTGGCTATAATATTTTACTAAAAATTAAAATCATCAGCGAGATTTAATACTCCTGAACAAACGAGTTTTTCAAGAAACTGTGTAGATTTGTCGTAAATATTTAACTTTTTTTTTTTTTTTTTTTTTTAACATGCACACTCAAGAACTTTTCTTTTCCCCTAAGCTACATTTAAAATAACTATTTGTCTTAGGAAAATTTCTTTTCAAGTAAGCATTTTGATTTAAGAAATAATTCTAATTTTATTAATTTAAAAATAATTCTAATTTTAGTAATTTAAAGCAATTCTAACTTTAATTTTAAAATGTACATTAGAATTCTGTAATTTTATATTTTTAATAAATGAAGTAAAAGTTTATAAATGAGATTACTCTCTTATGTGAATTATTTACCACTGTAAATTAAGCAAGTTCTGTGTGTCCCCAGTGGTTCAGTGGTAAGACACTCGCCTGCCACGAAGACGGCTACGGTTCGATTCCCCGCAGATCCAAAGCAAATATGGGAAAAAAAAAAAAAAAAAAAAAAGAGAAAAAAAAAAGGAAATTGGTAAAGATACAGTCTAGCGTATCCATATTATTTTAGAAAAATAAACAGTCATATTCTTTAAAATACTCGGAATAATCTCACTCTTAATAAAGAGAGAGAAATCTCACTCTTTCGAAAAGAGACTTCTCACTCTTTAGAGGTTGGCTCCATTTTGGCATGTTCAAAGAGTGATATGCCACTCTTTTAGAGTCAGATCTCACTCTTCATATTTTAGAGAGCAAAACCCAGCAGAAAAGGAAAATTGGCTGAACGCCACACTCGACGAAATGAATTCACTCAGACAAAACAATACTTGGGAACTTGTTGACGCTCAACCAGGGACCAAAGTAGTAGGGTGTAAGTGGGCGTTCAAGGCCAAATACAATAGCCAAGGACAAGTCGAGAAATATAAAGCCAGGCTAGTCGCCAAGGGTTTTTCTCAAAAATACGGAGTGGACTATGACGAAACTTTTGCACCAGTTTCATAGCATACCACTCTAAGAAGTTTCTTGACCATGTCGCTGTATAAAAATTTGAATCTAAGGCATGTAGATATCAAAACTGCTTTCCTACATGGAAATATGCAAGAAGATGTATACATGCAACAACCCGAGGGTTATGTTGTCCAAGGCGAAGAAAATAAAATTTGTAAGTTAAAGAAAGAGATATATGGCTTGAAACAAGCCGCTAGGGTGTGGAATTTGAAAATAAATGAATCATTGTGTAAATTAGGATTTAAACAAAGTCAGCATGACAAATGTTTATATATCCGTAATAAAGATAACACAGAAACTTACATTCTTATCTACGTCGATGACTTACTTATAGCTGGTAAAAATCACAATATTGACATACTAATTAATCAACTTAGGGAAGAATATCCATTAACCGACCTTGGGGAAGCCAAATATTACCTCGGCATAAATATAGAAAGACCTTGTAAAGGGGTAATTACGCTTGATCAAAGTAACAAAATACAAGACATTGTAACAAAATTCGGGCTAGATAACGCATGGCCGTCTGACACACCAATGGAACCAGGGTATATAAAATTAACTGATAACGATAATCTCTTACCAAACAATACAGTGTTGCCGTTGGCATCTTAAGCCGTAGAAATGAAAATCCCAGAGCGAAAGACTGGGAGGCAGTTAAAAGGGTAATTAGATATTTGAAAAATACTAAAGATATTAAATTAAGACTTTGTAACTCTGGTGAATCTGTCCTAAAAGCATATTCGGATTCTGATTGGGCAAACGATCCAAGTGATCGAAAATCCATCTCTGGAAAGTTATTTGTGTTAGGCAAGAATCCAATTTTTCGGACTTCGAAAAAACAGTCCAGTGTGTCCATGTCTTCCGCAGAGGCTGAGTACGTTGCAGCTGCGAGTGCTGCACTTGAAATACAATGGGTAAAGAAACTGTTGGATGATTTGAACTTGCCGCAAGAACATCCTATTGTGTTATATCAAGACAACCCGTCTACGATAAAGATTGCTGTAAGTGATAAATTTCTTTCGAAGACAAAGCATTTACAGTTACGATATCAACTTCTGAGAGATTTAGTGCAGGAAGGCTTTATCAAGCATGACTATAAACCTGCCAAAGAAATGACTGCCGACACCCTCACAAAAGCTCTGCCAAAAACTGATTTTAATAAACATAGAAATGTATTAATGAACAATTGAAAATTTCTGAGCTTAAGAGGGGGTGTTGCAAACATCTAACCTCAGAACAATTTTTATTAACTTTTGTTTTCATGTTCCGAAACTTTTTATTCCCGCCAACTGATTGTTTTTTTTTTTTTTTTTTTTTTTGCACCTGCCTCATCACGTGACGATATGTCGCGTCACTCTACTACTACTGTTTCCTTTCTTTTCTTTTGTAATCATGTAACATTTCTTGTATGTAACAGACGTTCCATTTTTTAATTCTACTTCATCGTATTTTATGTCTAAGATAAATAAATTTAAAAAGTAAACATCTAGGCATTCTTTAATTACGCAGTCAATATCTGAATTATTGTGAATAGTAATTAATCTACATATTGTGTAAGATTATAAATATTAATCTACATTTTATTACAGAAAAACAAGTAGTTTTGTTTAAAAACAAAAGTTCGTCTAAAAACTAACATATATATAATTCATCGAATTTTTCAAGTAACAATTCTGTTTTTCTGCTGATGATAAAAGTTACGAGATTCTTCATCAATAAATCTCAAGTGATGGAGTACCTGTGCTGACCCAGGTAAGACAAACTTTTTAATTATTTGACTGTTGACTATTAAATAAAGAATTATTGTTATAAAAATATATTTCGCAATAACTAATTGAGGAAGATCCGAACTTATGCCTAATAATTTTATCAATATATCCGCAAAATTGCGTTTTTAAATGCGAAAGTAAACGGATTTTCCATATTAATTTTGATATGATTGCACCCGTAAAATGTCATCCAAGTTAGTTCAAAGGTTAGAGAATTGATGCGTTATATTACTAATCCTTCCTCCGTACCCGACCTGCCTATTTATTATTCTGGTTAAAATATTTTTTTCTCAAAAATAACTTTTCTTTAAAAGTGCAAACATTTAAATGATGTAGTTTGTTACATTTAGTTTTGTTCATTAAAATTGGTAGATTGCCATCTAATTAAATGGTACTGATATATTCTGCTCTTGTATCTGACAGATGGGAGGTGGTGGGCTTGAAATTAAGTCGCACTCGTTGGAATACCATTTAAGAATTTTCGGTGGGTTTCATAAAAATTCGTGTGAAGACGCGTTAAAACATCGTGGAAAGAACCACTCTGGGGGGTTTTCCACCAACGCATAGAAGCCTAGTGATTCAGTCGGTTTTAATCCCCACACCTCCATCTCTGTATAATTAAGAGCTTAGATTAAATATAAACATATAATTTAGTCATCGTAAAAATTACAGAACCACTCAGAAAATACTTAAGAATAACCATAACATATTAATATTCCATAACATATTAACATATTCCATAACATATTAACCATTAGTATAGTTAAAGTTCAATTAAATATATTGTTTAAAAGGGTAACCTACGTTAATATTTTAAGTACACTTTCCCACGAAAGTTGTTAATCTGACTGACAAGAGAGAAACACATAACTTGCAAAAGTATTCCTACTGCCTTAAAGCTTTTTAAAATATTAGTCTATACATCAAAATCCGAGTGTCAAAAATATTTTAAATCCAGCTTTTTGTTAATATAAGTAAAGGTAGATTTTTAAATTGGTAGTATCTCAGAAAAATTATTAAAACATTACAATAATATAGAACTATTTAACAAAAATAATTTTGATGCATAATATTTTCATTACCAGGCAAAAAAGGGTATCATTTAAAACCCTGTAAAAGAATAAAACAAAACCAAATTAAGTTTACTTTAATTAAAAATGGATGTATTCAGATACGTAAATCAACATCTTTGCTTAATATTTTTTCGTTATTATAAAAGATAATATTTATTAAACATCATAAAAATATAATTTTTAAAACAAAGCAGTACTTTATTTTTAACAAAAAAAATATTATAAATTTATTTTAAATAAATTATTTTTAAGTAAAATATTTTTGCAGAATGTTATTTACAAGAATCATAAAAAATTTCAAATATTTTTTCATTATTATTAGAATTTTTATTATACTTTCCGATCATTAAAAAATACGTTAATAACATAATAAAAACACAAACGGCAGTAAATATTTATGATGAAAAAAGAATTAATTGACTTTAAAGTATTATTCAGGAAAACTTAATTAAGCAGATTATTTCTTTGTTGTATTTGATATTCACATTTGATTCAAAAGAAAGAATGCATAAACAGAAAGAAATCTCCTCTTTTAAAAAGAATGGTTTCTGATAAATATTATAAAATAAAACGTTGTAAAAAACTTGAATTAAAAATTAAGTTTTATATTTATGGAATTTTCATCTTGATGCTTGATTGTTTTTCTTAATCCAGCTATTATAAGAGCGGAAAGGAAAAAAGGAAAGGTAATATATGAAAAAAAATTCGAAGAACATTAAGTAATGAAGAAAAGTTAAAAATCCTGAAAATGTCACATATGTTTAAAAAGTTCGATTTCTGTTTAAGGAAAATTCATAATTATTTTAAATTTTGCAACTAAACTTTTAATTAATTTCTATTCGATGTTGTAAATAATTCTAATGTCAATAAAAAGTTCAAAAATAGATATATAAATAAGTTTTGTAGTCTTTTCATATAGGCTAAAATTAAGCTGGAAAAAAATATTGTAAGATTTATCTTTAAAAATCTAAAAGCATTCTTATTACAATAACATTTATATTTGTTATGAAGAACTTCTTAATTTTCAAAATTCTTGAAGTCTATATTTACAGGATAAAATTTCATATTGAAAAAAAGTGCATTCTATGGTATGAAAACGTGGCAGTAATTAAAATATTGACATGAGAAATACCATATGTTATTTCTAGTACTGGGATAAATTAATAAATTTATACATTATAAATGCTTCTTTGAATGAAAAACATTTTACATTTTTTAGTATTGCAAGGCATCATGAAAAAATCGTGATAAAGTTTCTAATATTGAGCATTGAAAGATATTACTTTTTTATAATATATGCAGTAACAATTTATGAAACCCACAAAGTGCAATTTATAAACTTTTCCATACCCAACAACATACACGAAATGGAAAGTTAACCTCTATATTTTCTAAACAAATGCAGTTTCTTTACTGGATGATCATTCGTCTTGGATTTTACAGATTAATCAGCGTATGGATATATTATCCGTATAATGCTTTATTGTCTTGTGTGGTTTCGCAAAAAATAAATAAATAAATAAATAAATAAATAAATAAAAAATAAAAAAATAAAAATATCACTTCTCAAGTTTTGAGACAGATACAGGCAAGCAATTCAAAAACATATTCGAGATGTTATTACAAAATTATGTAGTAACATTTTTTTTTTTTTTTGACGAATATTTTAGACGACAGATATCTCCATATGTAAGTTATGAATTTCTGGGTGATGATATAACGAGCATTATCAAGTAATGCAACATTTTTGAAGATAGTTTCACTATATACAGTTTTAGAACATTTCACTAAATAAGAGCTCAATAATTTTAGTTTCTATAAGGTACGGTACGTTAACCAAAATTTCGACAGCCTGGATTTCATTTACGTAGAAACATATTGTCCTAACATGGCACTGCTTTTTCTTAAATTTCCAAAAATGTACAAAATTATGTATCTTATCTGAATATTCGGCCAAACAATCATAAATATCGAACTTTTTGTGAAATGGTTTTCCCGTTTATCCTATCTACGTACATTAAACTTTCATATCTGCAGCTACAACGAAAATAAAGTGTAAGAGGCAACTCCAAAAACACTAGGTACCCATAGATACATCGTTTTGTTTATTTTCACTAACACTGCCTTTTAATTTATGTTACGTTCACAAAAGTGAGCACACTGTTAAAAATAGTAGTTCAATGTTTCTCCCTAGAAAGGGAGCATATTAGAAATTTTGGCTGCTACCAGCATTGAAAGAAATTTAGTGGTATATATTTCACTATTTTAGCAGTGCTACTCGAAACATAAACACCATTAAAATGGTTCTCACTATCCAAATAGCATTAGTACAGTGGTGGATGATGGAGTACTAAATGTTTTAAAATATTGGTTGCAGATAAATTTTTCTAATATGAATCTTTTTTATGGTGAAACATTGAGCTATTATTTTTAACAGTGTAACGACAAACATTAGGTTGTGTATTGTACCTTTTTCAAGGCACATGAAAAAATAAAAAAATTATATCAAAACAACTATTCGGTCATTTACATTGATTACCTGTTTCAGTCTTAAAAAATGCTGGAAAGAACGAGAAAATACATGAATATTTTATTTATTGTTCACTTTTTTTTAGAATTTGTAGATGCTTCTTGTTTTTACAATGTGAATATATATATATATATATATATATTTTTTTTTTTTTTTTGGGGGGGGGGGAATAAATTTAGAGAAAATTATCATTTTTTTTTCCAAATTTAAACAATGCATTCTTAAAGTATTTGAGTAGTATATTTTTAACTCTTTTATTTAATATTATTTGTAATGTATTGCAGTTTAAGCCATTTTTGAGGTAATGTCTTCCACAAAAACTTGGCAAACTCAATTATTGACCGAAAAAAAAAGCAATTACTTACGAAAGGATATCTAAAAGACAGCTAATATGGAGAGTTTAAAAAAAAAATCCATAAAGCCGCTTTTAAAAGAACGTACTTATGAAACTTTAAATTGACCTATTTATACATGACGCCTATACATTTTTATGAAGTAATAACCAACTATTACATAAACATCTAATAAGGTGTTTATGCAGAAACTTTGAAGAAAATCGTTAGAACAGATTTTGAGATACATACTTTCGGTTTCGTATGTCCCACTTCCATTTTACTTTTTACCAATTTTCACAAAAAGTGAAAAATAATCATCTGTACACCAGACCTTACTCATTTCTGAAGTTTTGCCGTTCTATCTTTATTAGTTTCGTAAATATGATTGTCACAATATTTCCCACACACACACACACACACACATACACGCATACACATACACACGTATACAAATACTGAACAATTGCTAAAAAACACTTTTTCGAACTCAGGATACTTTAAAACATATAAATCAGATTAAATCATTTATCGAATTTTCCGACTGAATACAATACTTCCATTACCTACGACAGTAGGGTAATGGAAGTGAAAATGAAATTAAAAGATATATCCGTTACAAGGCATTCCTCAGTTATTTTCGAAAATTAAAGTGCTAACAGACAAACAAACTGAAATTATAAATACTTTTCAATTTTGTTCGAAATTATCAAAAATTCTTTATTTTTGATAATTTTCATGTTAATTAAAAAATAAATAAATAAATTTAAATAAATAGAATGTTTTCCTAAAAATTGTTTTACTCCATACATATACATATATATTATCTTCAGATTGTTTCAAAAATAATTTTTTTCACAAAATAAAAAAAAATAATTTGTAAAAAATTATATATTTTTTTTTAATCTAAGAAACTATTTTTATAATTATTTTAATAGTTATTTAGGAAAAATAATAAAGCAGATTTTTATAACACTCTAATAAAAAAATCCTCTATTATTTCACAAAGCTTAAAGGAAATTGAACTTTAAATACAAAATCGGAAGAGTCAACTTTATTTATTTATTTTATTTTTTATTTTTATTTTTCACATAATTTGTATTTTAATTACTGAATTATTTCTATTCACACAAAAAATTGTGGAAAAAAAAAACAGAGGAAGAATAAACACAAGAATAAAAAGATTCAATGAAAAAAAAATCTAAAATGATTAGATAATAAACATAAGAGCAAAAAAAATTTATGAAGAATAGAATAAATCGATATTTTAAGAACATGCACGGCTATTATAAATTTTCTGGCCACTGATTTTTAATTAACTTTTTCTTTGTTTGTTAAAAAAAACGCATATGTAACGAAAGTGTATAAAATTGTGGGGAAAAAAAATAAAAACATGTAATTATTTTTTTTTTCTATTTGAACTGTACGCAAGTAAAGGAAAAGCTTAAGTTAATGAATTATTTATTGCAAATGCTTTCAAAAATAGTAAGTGAGATTTCTTAGACAATCCCATTTGGGAAATTTTATAATTTGAAACAAACCTTGTACTTAAAAAAGAAAGAAAGAAAGAAAGAAAGAAATAAGAATTGAAAAATACTTACAACTCCATATAGAAAAACTGTCCTAAGAAAATGATGCTCACAGTAGAAAAGATAAACTAAAAACTGTTTGATTTTGATATTGATTTTAGAAAATAAGATTGTAGCTGAATATTACAAAAAATTTAAAGAAATCTTGAAAAACTCAGCTTTAAAAAATTTAAAAACTTTTAAAAGTATTTATTACACATTATTAAATGTACCTATATCTATAAAAACACTTACAAGGAAACATTCAAAAGGTGTCATCTTCAGAACGTATTGAAAAAAATATATGTGATTCTATTCCTCATAAAACACCAGAAAATGAAAAAAATATCGGCTGAAATTAATTACAGCGACCACAAAAAATTATCAAATTTAAGCATATTTGGCGATTTAGCGCTGTTAGGCGATACGTTATCTAGCACCGAGGTTGCCGTCTACGAACAGAACCGTGTTTTTCTATTCCGCCAAGTACTCAAAATCAATCGCCTAGGAGTGTGAAATCGCCAAATATGCTTAATTTTGATAATTTTTTGTGGTCGCTGTAATTAATTTCAGCCGATAATTTTTTTCATTTTCTGGTGTTTTATGAAGAGTAGAACTACATATATTTTTTTCAATACTTTTTTAAGATGACACCTTTTGAATGTTTCCTTGTTAGTAAATGCTTTAGATATCGTTATGAAATTCGTTGTTGCAGTGATCGTTGTTTATTGAAGAAAGCTGCAAGGAAAGGTAAAGAAGAATTGTTACAAAAATACAATGATTGCAGTTATCGAAGTCTTTTATTGAAGAAATTTTCCAAAATTATCAAGGATGAATATTTCCAACAAATTGATACAGGGCGTATTAAACCGTTTAATAATGATGCAAATAATTCCAGGGAGCAACGTTGAGATTGCCAAATACGATGGGGGAGAGAGCGAAAGTCATTACGTCTTTGCTATACTATGATCTGGAGCAATTCTGTCTTCACTTCACTAGAACCAGTGATGCCAGATAATCGAAAATTATTTCCCCAAACAGGTCTTCAAATTTCCCCAAATCAGGGGTTTTTTTTCGAAAAAATCCCCAACTTGATTTCTACTAATAAGGGAAAATAAAATTATATATATATATATATATATATATATATATATATATCAAGCAGATTTAAGTGGATCTAAGCGGAGATTTTTCCCCAAATGAAGGCAATTTTTGAAAAAAATCCCCTAATAGCAATAAAGCTATTGAAAATCCCTGGTCGTAGGGCTAAATCATCACGTTGCCAACATTGACAGAAAGTTGAAGAACTCCCCAGATTTGTCCCCAAAATTTTTAGAATTCACCAAAAAAGTCTCCACAAACATTTGGTCCCCAAAATTGTCCCCAGAAGCCTCAAAAATCCCCAAAATGGGGACAAAATCCTCAATCTTGCATCACTCACTAGAACAGATCCGAGATGTCTGGAGTAAAAAGCCAATATTCAGAAAAACACAGCCAAATTATAGTGCCAAATGCATTCTTTGTCTCTCGAATAAAATGATATAAATATTTTGAAATCGAAAGTTCGTTATTAAAACTTACAGCCAATTATTTCTTTAATGAAATAAATCACACGAATCAAAATCCAATACGTCTGACGATTGCAGTATAATTGTAATTTAGAAGTTAAATCATTTCTTTAATGATATTATCTGACAGGAATTTTTAAATTTAGCTAAAATGAAAAAAAAACTTGCGCAATATATTTGATGCTGAGTTTTCTAAAAGAGTAATTTATTTAATAAATAATACTCTGAAATGTCAGTTAGTTGATTCTGATGGGTAATCAACAAGTTATTTATTAACCAAAAACATTTAAATTGCATCAGTTAATGCTATTTATTCAGCAAACAAATTAATAAATCAATGTAACTTTTAAAATGAGAATAAAATACAAAAATTTTTAAAACTTTAAAAATACATTTTAATTAAAAACATTAAAAGACAAGACAGACGTTTCGGCTAGAACACTACCCCTCCTGAGTGTCAAACATACAAGCACAACAGCATTTACAAAATTTATAACACATCACAGCAAGATTAAATATTCGGGAGGAATAGCTTTAGCCTCGTTCAAGGCAGAATGCTGCATTTTGGTAAAAGCGCCCTCTAGAAAAATAAGGGTTCATAGATATTTATATTAGAAGCTAAAATTTTAAAGTTTTCAAAATCCGGAATATGATCACTATTGAGAGAATGGATTACGAGTTTTGATTTTAAATCTCCTGTTTTATATGAGCGTTTATGTTCCTTTAATCTAATTTCACCCGTTCTGCCAGTTTCACCGATATATGTAGAATCACAATTTTTACAAGGAATACTATAGATTACACCTAGACGTTTAAGAGGGGGGACAGCGGGTTTAAAGTTTGAGAGAAAGTTACTAATACGGAGTTGAGGTTTAAAGCTAGTGGAGATATTAACTGTTCTAAGTAATTTAGAGATATTTTCAGAAATACCTTTATAATAAGGGATAGTCGTACGATAAGTGGAATTTTTAACTTTAGGATAAACTGATTTATATGAAAAATAGAACTCTTCTTTATAAATTATTTTAATAAAACGAGGGGGGTAACCATTATTTTTTAAATCAGAAAAAATTTTGGATAGTTCAATATTTAATAATTCGGAATTACTACAATAATACTTTGCACGATGTAAAAGAGTACGAATGACTGCAAGTTTATGCGATAAAGGGTTAGCTGAACGGAACTGCCATGGGTGCCCCTATATCTGTCGTTATAGCTGAAATTGTAATGCAACACTTAGAAAACAAAATTAGTTCAAAGTTACATGATAAAAAAATTTTCTGGAAAAGATTTGTGGATGATATTTTTATAATTACTAAGCAACTTTATGTTAACGATATTTTAGATTTTGCTAACTCTTTATGTCCTGCTATCCAGTTTACCCTTGAAACTGAAATTAATAATGAACTACTCTTTCTTGACATCCTTATAATGCATAAACCTGTCAATGATTTTTTACATTTTTCAACTTCAGTCTATAGAAAACCCCCCTTCTCTGGTCAATATTTTAACTTCAATTGAGCTAACCCTTTATCGCATAAACTTGCAGTCATTCGTACTCTTTTACATCGTGCAAAATATTATTGTAGTAATTCCGAATTATTAAATATTGAACTATCCAAATTTTTTTCTGATTTAAAAAATAATGGTTACCCCCCTCGTTTTTTTAAAAGAATTTATAAAGAAGAGTTCTATTTTTCATATAAATCAGTTTATCCTAAAGTTAAAAATTCCACTTATCGTACGACTATCCCTTATTATAAAGGTATTTCTGAAAATATCTCTAAATTACTTAGAACAGTTAATATCTGTACTAGCTTTAAACCTCAACTCCGTATTAGTAACTTTCTCTCAAACTTTAAACCCGCTGTCCCCCCTCTTAAACGTCTAGGTGTAATCTATAGTATTCCTTGTAAAAATTGTGATTCTACATATATCGGTGAAACTGGCAGAACGGGTGAAATTAGATTAAAGGAACATAAACGCTCATATAAAACAGGAGATTTAAAATCAAAACTCGTAATCCATTCTCTCAATAGTGATCATATTCCGGATTTTGAAAACTTTAAAATTTTAGCTTCTAATATAAATATCTATGAATCCCGTATTTTTCTAGAGGACGCTTTTACCAAAATGCAACATTCTGCCTTGAACGAGGCTAAAGTTATTCCTCCCGAATATTTAATCTTGCTGTGATGTGTTATGAATTTTGTAAATGTTGTTGTGCTTGTATGTTTGACACTGAGGAGGGCTAGTGTTCTAGCCGAAACGTCTGTCTTGTATTTTAATGTTTTTAATTAAAATGTATTTTTAAAGTTTTTAAAAATTTTTGTATTTTTTATCTCATTTTAAAAGTTACATTGGTTTTAATATATTAATGAGACGTATAAATTATGTTTAATTTTATTAAATTAATAAATCTTATACTTAATTATTTGAGCTTAACGAAAAATACAAATTGTTCTCTTTCAATAATAAGTCTTTTTTATGATATTAAAAGAAAATTTGTATTACTCCTTTAAATGAATTGAAAGAACTGGTATTAATAAATGTGATCATCTCAGATAATTTCAAATATTTTAAGTAACATAATTGGGATAGATTTAAATTAAATTTATTTATTTAATTATTTAACTGATAATTTTATACTTAATAAATTTAGAATAAAATTAGCCGTATTTAAATTATATATGAGTAACTTCCTCACATTTGTCTCCACTTCGCCTAAAAAATAATTTTTTTTTTTATCTAAAATATATCACTCTCTCTCACATCAAGACCAATACATACAACAAATTGAAAAATAACTTTTTATATAAAAATACATATTACTTCAAAATATTTTTTATATTATATAGTGGCTAATAATGTAGAGTTAAACACTAATTATGTAACACCAATAACTAATCAGAACTTGTTATTACAGGACGTAGTTATCTTTCATAAGATGATACAATGTATATCGAAATCATGACAATAGAATTATAAAATTAGCAATGAAATGTAGAATTTATAATAATTCACAACTGTATTACAGTGTGTTTAACCAACAAATATTTCTTGAAAATGTATGACAAATTGAAAGCAGTGGAAAAGGAAATCAATAATTACAAAATTAAAATATTTTATATTTATATCAAAAACTGAGACAGACAATATACACTAAAAATATATACAATTTTAAAGATTAAAAACACAAAACATAAATTTAAACGTTTCGAGCCTTTTACAGGCTCCTCATCAGTAAAAACATCAAATTTAAATGCTGAGAAGAACAACAGACTTTCATTTAGATAGTACAACGTATTTAGTGGGAAGTGCGCATGCCTCATTAAGTGGTGAAAAATGTTGATTTTTGTACCAGCCCTCCAGGAAAATACTTGAATGATAATTTAAACAGTTAGATATGATTATTTTTGTATTTGTTAAAATCAGGTAAATGGTCACTTTCTACGGCATGCTGCACAATTTTCAAACGTATATCACGGTTTTTGAAATGTATTTTATGTTCCTGAATTCGAGTATGAAGAGAACGGCCAGTTTCAATACAAAAATAATCATATCTAACTGTTTGAATTATCATTCAAGAATTTTCCTGGAGGGCTAGTACACAAATCAAAATTTTTCACCACTTAAAGAGGCATGCGCAGTTCCCGCTGAATAATTTGTACTATCTTAATGAAAGTCTGTTGTTCTTCTCAGCATTTACATTTGATGTTTTTACTGATGAGGAGCCTGTAAAAGGCTCGAAACGTTTAAATTTATGTTTTGTGTTTTTAATGTTTTAAAGTGTATAGATTTTTAGCGTATATTGTCTGTCTCAGTTTTTAATGTGATTAAAATATTGTTTAACTACCAGACGTAATGATTTTTAAATATTTTATATATATTTATATCGTATACAATATCTTAATACAATATCTTACAATAATTAATAAATACAATATTACAATGATTAATACATACAATATCTTAATTTGCTTGAAATTGTCTATTATTTCCTAATTATTATTTATTTCAATATAAATTTTTAATGTGATATTTTGACAAGAAAAACATTTTTAGAATACAAAAGAAAGTACCAGAAAGTCAATATGTGAAGACCTAAAATTTATACAAACTGAGCCAGAGTATGTGAACCAGTATATGAAATATAATTGACATTGTGGGTTGTGAGTCCACAGTCAAAAATAACGCACTGAGTTAGGGTATGAAGTAGAAGAGACGTACAATGGGTGTAAATAAAATTACAGCAATCATCCTACAACACGACATAATTAAATAACTTTTGTTTGCGTAAAGTGAATTCAGAAAGAGAAAAAAAAAAGAAAAAAAAAAAAAATAGCCCGATAAATTAAATTAATAGGGCACAAGTATGAAGTCTGGCAAAAATTTAAAAGAAAAATGTAATTAAGTTTTTCTCTTTTCTTTTTTTACAACAAATATAACTGATTATTTGGGCGACTACCAATTGCACTCGCTTATTTTTCCCCCACTTTAAAAAACTACGAACTGAACTCGGACATGCAAACGCCTCCTGCTACCTGAAACCCCCGTTATAAGTTTAGATCCTTCCGCTGAAAGTAATGAAATAGAAAACGAAAGGAGCAATGGGAAACCAAAATAATAATAATAATAATAATAAAATCCCTGGACATCCCTACCTCGTTGTGCATGAATCTGAGAAAGTCTGTAACTCGGCAATCACTACCACGCACGAAAAAAGAAAAAAAAAAATCGCTGGTCACCCCTACCACGCTGTGCATGATTCTGAAAACGCACGTAACTCGGTTCCGCGGCAATCACTATCACGCACGTTAAAACAAAAAAAATCATCACTGGACACCCATACCTCGCTGTGCATGAATCTGAAAACGCCCGTAACTGGCTTCCGAGGCAATCACTATCACGCACGTTAAAGCAAAAAAAAAAAAAAAAAAAAAAAAAAAAAAAAATCACTGGACACCCCTGCACCGCTGTGCATGAATCTGAAAACGCACGTAACTCGGTTCTGCGGCAATACTAGCACGCACGTTAAAACCAAAAAAACATCACTGGACACCCCTACCTCGCTGTGTATGAATCTGAGAAAGCCCGTAACTCGCTTCCGCGGCAATCACTACCACGCGAGTAAATAAAAAAAAAAAAAAAGCATTACTGTACACTCCAACCTCGCTGTGTGTGAATGTGAGAACGCTCGCAACTCGGTTCCGCAGTAATCATTATCAGACACGTAGAAAACAAAAAACTTCACTGGACTCCCTTACCTCGCTGTGCATGAATCTGAAAACGCAGATAACTCGGTTAAATTTAAAATAAAATTATAAACTTCCAGCTAGGGAAGTTAGTATAATTCTACCAACAAACTTTTGGGTTCTTCCTATTCCGAGCGAAGGGGTGGTAAGATAGAAACTTGCAAGAGAGTAAGTGAAAGGGGGGGTTAAGACTAGCCAGTGCAGTTGGTATATTTCGAGTGCAGTTGGATAACACCTAATTATTTATAAAAATTATGAATTAAATTCATTTTCTAAACGTTATAGGGTTTTAAATTATTAAGAAATATATCGATTCATAGATAACTTCCTTTTCCTTAACAATTATGAGAAATTATAAAACATGAATCACAATGAAAAGGGTAAATTGTCAACATGGACAAATTCTAATAATATTTTTATGTATAATTTGTGATGTATATATAGAAAAAATAATTATATAATTGAGAAAAGCAAAATGTTAAACCTGTTAAGTATACATAATATGATACAAACTATTTTGTGTTTAAATTATTTATGTCATGGACGAAGATTGTATCCATGTTTAGATGATTTATTTATTATTAGAACATATACATTTTATATTATTTATATTATTGAAAGAGAACAATTTGTATTTTCCGTTAAGTAAATTGAAAGAGCTGATATTAAAAAAAGTGAGCTTCTCCGATAATTTCGAATGTTTTAAGTATCATAATTTTGAATTAGATTTAAATTAAATTTATTTATTTAATTACTTAACTGATAATTTGATACTATAATAATATATGAGTAACTTCCTCACAGATATATCTGGTGTCTAATCTTCATACTATAAGCATCATAAGTATAGGATTCAAAATTAGTGTTACTTCACTATCACAAATTTTCTTTTATATTGTTCTATAGAAATTCACGCAGTACAAATTTTTCATCAAAATTAAAATTAATAAAAATATTTTTCAATGATGAAGGAAGAAAATTTTCATCTCAGAGTAATATAAAAAAAAAAAAAAGTTAAAATAAAGTCAATTCTATGTCCTGCAGAAGACATCTGAGAAAGTTCTTATTGTTTTCAATTTTTTATATAGAAAATCATTAACTTTGTTCTAAATTAACACAGATCTATGTTTCAAATATTCAATTTAAAGGTAATAAAGAGTATTTTTTAAAATTACTTTTTTGTTACAAATGTAGCAACCAGCACATATTTTCAAAAATAAACAAATATGTGATTTACAACTCAAAGGGTGTAAAGTCATCTAAAACCAAAAGTCAAAAATTTTTACGAATCCTATACTTTATTCTATTTAAAATGAAAGAAGGTAGTTTATAATCACGAAAATAAAAATGTATATTCAAGAGAATTCTGAATCTTTCATTTAGAGTCGCTCTTTGGATGTTTTTCATCAAACCCTTACGAAAATTTCTTCTAAAAATTCTTTTTAAAATTCGCGTCAGGTACTACTGCTGTTGCTCACCTTCTGTGATTCTCCACATGATTATATCTCGACATCTATTGATTAAAATTTCTATCGTATGTAAAATCTTTATAGTGAGAAGCTATGATTAAACTTTTGTACATGTTAAACTGTAGGTGACGCTGTTATGCAGAATGATATAGAAGAAAGCTTTGTAATGGCCACAACATGCAGTCGGTAACAAAAGTGTCCGAACACTAGCAAAAATTCCTATGTAAAAAAGTACACTTCATACGGTTTTGTTAAATAAATCCTTATCGAATCATGTTCTTACACTGACTAAAAACAGGTTTCGACAAGTATTTATTTAACAAAACCGTATGAAGTGTACTTTTATTACATAGGAATTTTTGCTAGTGTTCGGACACTTTTGTTACCGACTGTACTTGTTTTTATTCTGTTTTTTTTTTTTTTTTAATAATACTTAAAATAGTTGTTGGAATTAAACTTTCAATTAAACTTTACATCTTTCAAAAATAATAATAGCAATATAATGTTTTTTTTTTTTTTTTTTTAATCAATGTGGATTTTGATTTATCTTTTCTCTCACTAAAACAATTATTTTATTTTATTTCTTTTTTTTTTTTTTTAGTATAAAATGGCATTACGTATTATTTATACCCTCTTTTTTTTTTTAATTAAAATTCCACAGTTGTTTCAATTTGTTCATACTTTCAATTCAAAAGTATAAAAATAAATTTCAGAATTGTTATCCAAAACAAAAAGACTTCTTGCATCCATGGAGCTTCTGGTTGCCCATTAAAAAAAAAAATAAATAAAAAAATAAATTATTTGCTGCAGATGAACTCTGGTTTCATTTTAAATCAGCAGATATGGTAACAAAAGAAGTTTAATTTAAAAAACCTGTCTTCAAAAGATTGCGAAAAAAAAAAGTATAGATTTTTGTAAGGTATTTAAAAAAAAAAAATGAATTCATTAATTTTATTTTTAGACTTTAAGCATACTTTGTTCAATGGTTGAATTGTTTGTAACGATAGATCTGCAGTTAATTTTTTACAACACTTTATAAAAATTAACAGAGCATAAAATACCGATAACAGGCTTGATATCTGAAGTGTAAGTGACCTTCGTTGCTCAACTGTAATTAGTTTTTCAAACATTGCATAGGAGGAAAGTTTTGATTTGATTAAAATAAAATGAATTGTCTCTGTTTATTTTACTTAAAGTTTTATTTTCATTTTCATTGATATGCAACTTCATCGTTTACTGTTTCATCGATATGAAGTGATTACATATTAATACTTAGATTCTGAAATGACCGATCGTATTAAAAAAAATAAAAGTTAGTGGAAGAAGGAAACTTTTTTTATTAATAAACTCTTTTTGTAAAAGAATAGAACCGACTCCAAAAAGCAACTACTATTAAAAAAAAAAAAAAAAAAAAAAAAAAAAATGTATGAAATGAAACTAAATTGCGCCTAAAAGTATAAAATAATTTTCTTCGCCAAACAACCTATAACACTACAATTAATCATAACTTTTGAAGTCGGCGCAAAATTAAATAAAATTTAATTAGTTTTTAAAGGTTTGTTTTTAGATCGGTAGCAATAAATGCTGTCTTCTCGAATGATCCATTTTCCTGTTTCCTTTATTATTTTTTCACTGTATACAATTGGTCCATTGGTAGCATCTACAGAGAACAGTGAACGTTCTTCACAATGCGGTATTTATGTTTCTAAGAAGTTAGAGTTTCCTTTGCAAATTTGTATAACTCTGATAACTATCATCCTTGGTGGCTTTTGGATTTGGCGTTCAAAACGTATTGCAAAAATATACACGCAAGATGTATATTTTCATAATATATTTTGTACGAAGTATTGTTTCATAGTCTTGATTACTCTCTTAATATACCTTATCAAATTAATCATGATATCCCAAAGAAATTAAATGTGTTTGCCAGATAATTTTGCGATTTTTCTTTCACCAAGGACGTCAGATGCCAGCATCTTCGCCAACTTTTGCTGCTTACGAAATCTTATTTTATTTCCTGAATGAAAATAGTTTTCGGCTGCGTTTTGCAGGTGACAATGTGAGATGTGTATTTTGAATAGGATTTGATTTTTGTATTGAATAAAGGTATCAATTTTTATTTAATTTTGCGACGACTTCAAAAGTTATGATTAATTGTAGTGTTATAGGTTGTTTAGCGAAGGAAATTATTTTATACTTTTAGGTGCAATTTAGTTTCATTTCATACATTTTTTTTTTTAATAGTAGTTGCTTTTTGGAGTCGGTTCTATTTTTTTACAAAAAGATTTTATTTTTCCCTTTTCAGTGAAAAACTTATTCATATAGCAGACCATCGACGTTCGACGGCAGTTTCACAAATCGCAACTTCCAAGAAAAGTGACATAACTCAAAAAATGGTTTTAAGTCACCAGAAAAATACATGAAATGCACACAATGTGAACAAAAAAGTTACATCTCCATCTAGAAAGTTATCCACTCGAGAGATAGTTGTGCCAGTTTTTTTTTCTAGTCAAGTTATTTTTAAATTGATTTTTCTCAAATGCTGCATTTTTAAGTTGTGTCACTTTTCTTGCCTTTATCGGATATGAGCAAAAAACTAGTTTCTATAGAATGGACACACGTTAAGTTAAAAAGTCTTTAGAAATGTAAAGAACGGATACGCTGTATTCGTAACCAAAAATTCTGTTAGGCATATATATTGAACTTTACAGTGAATACGTGTCACTCGCTGCGCTGAAAATTGCGCAGCGTAAATTTCAAGCAAAGAGCAAAATATGCTTTGCAGCTGACGGACAGGAGTTTCAACATCGATATTTACATACTGCTCTTACCAGTGTAGCTGGATGCGTTCAGCAGTTAGACTGAGAACGGACTTTTGTGAGTATACTGTAATTTGTTTATATCTTAATGAAATCCTAATGAAGCCTATTTCAGGCCAAGATCATTACGACAACAAAAAAAGTATTAAAATTAAATCATCTTTTGCGAATTTATAAGCTAACAAATTTCAACAACAACAACAACAATGAGAAACATGGTTTGTATTGAGAACCTCTTCCTTTATGAAGTCGGTTTAAAATGTCCATGCGTGATGTAACCGCTTACAATAACCATACTTTGAATTTTACATAGCATAAATGTCACCCGCTACGCTACAACATATGCAATGTCGTTCAAGTGTGCACAAAATAGGAGATTGTGAACAAACAAATCCACGTTTTAAGCGTTCTGTTTTTAGCATTAACGTCTACACTATTTTTTCGTACTAAATCGATGATGCTCTGCAATTTTATAATTCACTTTTTTCCCCTGTCTTCAACTGTTTCCGAAATAGGAACGCTAACTCCACTGTTTCCAACCAGATGGCGCTGTAGGCGATTGAATCGCGCAGCACATATCCACTTTACTATACCTACATACCGCTTTTATGACTACTGCTGCAGCTATTCAGCAGTTAAAGAGTCGGGACTGATTTTTTTGGGCACCCTGTATTTTCTTTTGATCGTAAAGCTATTGCAATGGGACCTATTTCAGACCAAGACCTTTACAATAAAACTAAAAATACCAAAATCGGATTATCTGTTCAGAAGTTATGAGCTTAAAAAAAAAAAAAAAAAACATACGGTTTGAATTTTGAATTGAGTACCTCTTCCTTTTTGAAGTCGGTTAAATAGAGCATCTCTTACGAAGTTATAAGCTTACAACCACCAACAACAACACATAGCTCGAATTAAGAACTCCCTCCTTTCTGAAGTTGGTTGAAAACGACTTTGCGCTAATCGATGTGACCGCTTACATTAACAGTATTTCGAACCACAGAGTATACGTGTCACCCGCTACACTGCAAAGTGTGCAACGTATTTCAAGTGTGCACAGTGTAGGAAATTGCGAAGAAACATTTGCACGTTTTAAGTATTCTATTTTTAGCAATAATGTCTAAAAACTGTCTTTTCGTAGTAAATTGTTGATGCACTACAACTTCGTTATTATCTTTTCTCCCATCTTGAACCGTTTTTGAGATAGGAGCGCTGATTTCGCTGTTTTTCACCAGATGGCGTTTTATTTTCTTTAGATTGTAAAGATATTACAATGGGGCCTACTTAGACCAAGATCTTTACAACAAAACAAAAAGTATGAAGTAACCGTATTTTGAACTATATAACGTATGTCTCACCAGCTATGCTATAACGCGTGCAATGTAGCTCAAGTGTGCATAGTGTGAGAAATTGCGAACAAACAAATGCACGTTTTTAGCATTGTATTTTTAGCATCAATGTCTAAACTATCTTTTCGTACTAAATCGATTATGCCCTGCAAATTTATAATTCACTTTTTCCCCCTGTCTTGAACCGTTTCCGAGATAGAAACGCTAGCATGAATGTCTGAACTGTCTTTTTGTATTAAATAGATGATACTTTTCAACTTTGTAATTCACTTTTTTCTCTAGAACCGTTTTCGAGATAGAAACACTAACTCGCTATTTTCCACCAGGTGGCGCTGCAAGCGGTTTAACCTTGTACTGCATGGCCACTTTGCTATACTTACATACCATTTTTAACATTATAGCTGCAGCCGTTTAGCAGTTAAAAGAGTTGGGACTGATTTTTTTGGGCACACTGTATTTTATTTTGATTGTAAAGATATTACAAGGGGACCTATTTCAGACCAAGACCTTTTTAACACAAAAAAAAGTGTCAAAATCGGAACATCCATTCAGAAGTTATGAGCTAACAACATAAAAAAAACATACGGTTTGAATTGAGAACCTTCCTTCTTTTTTGAATTCGGTTAAAAATAATCTGTTATTACCCACAAAAAGAAACAAAATAGGAAAATTTCGATATGTAATTCATTCGCCACCTACTTCTTTTGATATAATTATTTTAATAACATTATGTTTATTGAAACGCCTAAATTGTAATTATATAGAACTTTCTAGAAATCCAAATTTTATTAGTAAATTGCATTACGAATCTTTTTTTTAATGGCATAGATTTTCTTATATATAGATTAAACCAGTAATTGTAGTAGTAATTTAACCAGTAATTTAACCAGTAATTGTAGCAAGAGCAATTACATATGTTATTGCCACCTAATTTTCCGAATATTATTTTCCAACAACAAGAATTCGTTCCAGAAAATTTCAACAGAATTTTATTTTTCTAACTTATAGGAAAAATTTTCATTTATTTTTTATCTTTTCTTCTAGTTTTATTAGTTAATTCTGGTGGCTTTGAAGGTTGAATAATCGTCATTAAATTACCCATGACTTGCTTAAACTTTTTTACTTTCTTCTATATTCAATAAAAGAAAGTACTGGATTCATAAAAATTTTCACTTCCAGTTTTTGACGAATTTACACGTTTTGTGATGCCCAGAACATGATTTTACCATTTCTAGAAAATGTCGGTCTGTCTGTCTGTCTGTGTGTGTGTGTGACAAAAACTTGTAAGGTAGGAGGCAGTTTCGCA
This sequence comes from Salticus scenicus, assembly GCA_963930645.1. Lineage (NCBI taxonomy): Eukaryota > Metazoa > Arthropoda > Arachnida > Araneae > Salticidae > Salticus > Salticus scenicus. The sequence continues at coordinate 69,075,929 of OZ005656.1, read as the reverse complement.
AAGTACGAGTCGCGAAAGTGTTTTCTGGGTTTTACTTTCCCTACTAAAGTATTCTAATAAGGATTTAGGATTTAAAAAGAACTTGCGTATTTTACGAGATTCGCCAAGGGAGTTTTAGTGCAAGCGCGGTTAAAAGGAAAGATGCAAATTAGCAAAACGTATAAAAAGGATGAAGGTATCGTGCTCGGGGATGAGGGCTGGAGTGGTTTAGGTGTGAAGTGGCTTCTGCCTGGAAGCATAAGTCTGGCCGCGAGTACGCCTAGGATATCTAGCTGTTCAAGAGATCATCGAGCTAGCAGTCAAGTTTCTTTCAAGAGTGGTAATATAGTATCGTTTATTGATTTATGTTATGATAGTTGAGTTATATTCTTTCTAGCTAGTAAAAGTATTTAGTATCTATAATTTTACGAGGAAGTTTGCGCAAATAATTGTATTTCAAAAGGTCGTTTAATGCTGTAGTCCCATGCTCCCTTGAATTGAGATTTAATTAAATATAATATTCAGTTTTACATTTATCTCTGTTGATTACTTTTTCTCATTACTTCATTAAGTATGACGTTAGAAGACAAGAAAACGTCTTTACAAACTTTGTGGCAACTGTATCTTTGATACTACTGATCAGAATTGTATATAAATTTATATGTAATTTTTGTAATACATACCTATAGTATTACTTTTTTATTGTATTATTTTTTTATTGTATTATTTTAATACATTAATAATAATGAATTTTAATAATAATGAATCTGTATTTTAAGGTTATTAATTTAACTATTTAGTTACTATATATAAATACTAAAATTAAAATAAAATATTTCATAATTCCAGATTGCTAGTATTAGAAGAATTTGCAGTAATTGCAATCATTTTTAAAGGCATTTCTCAATTTATATGAAACTGCAAAATTGAAAGGATACCTTTATTTCATCTTAACTGCCATCCATAACTGGTAATTTATATCTACCGATTTGTGCAGATGTTTGTTTCTGTACAAGTGATTTTTTTTCGATTAACTTTTTTTGTAAGGGGAATTTATTATCACACAATTTAGGTAAATTTTACAAGTTTTTACTTTTTATTTACTTCATTTCTTATTTTCGTACTGTTAACTCTAGTGAATTTGTTCTTTTTTCTTGGTAAGATGTAGGGGATAAGCTACTTTTTTTTACATGAAGGTCTTGAAATATTTTACTGCTTCTACTTTGAATGAAGGGGGTTCTCTGACAGTGGTATTAATATTTCTTTCATCAAATATAATTTTTTGTTGTTTTTTGACGGCTTTCATTTTAAATTTTAATATACACTGCTCGACATTGAAAATGCAACACCAAGAAGAAATGATAATAACGGAACGAAATTTGTTGACACGTACATTGTAGTAGAAAGAACAACTGATTAAAATTTTCAGAAAATTTGGAGTAATATGTACTGAGAAAACAGTACATAAAGCAGCGACCTCTGTGAGCAATAACAGCACATATCTGCCTAGGCATTGAATCGAACAGCGATATGATGACATGTACGGGTAGAGCGCTTCATGAAGCTTCAACACCATGCCACAATTCATCGATCGAAGTTACTAGTGAGTGGTGGGGGCCAGTCGCTTTTTAAAGATTAAACAGTCAGTTTCATTGGTGCGAGATCAGAAGAACTAGTCGGGGCAACGGTTGAACATATTCTGTATCAAGGAAAGTCCAGACAATAGAGTCAACTTGCGGCCGTGCATTATCCTGCTTAAATATTGCTATATGGAGGCCTTGATTATAGAGCAGATGGGTGGGCCTTAACTGACCACAAATTTTTGGCCGCTATTCAGAGTGCCGGGAATGCGAACAAGAAGTAATCGAGACGTCTATCCAACGGGACCCCATACCATCACTTCGGGTGATGGACAGTGTGACGATGTCGAATCGCAGCTGGCAATGTACATTATTAACAATGCCTTTAAATACGGATAAGGCAATGATTAAACAGTCATTTTCATTGGTGCGAGATCAGGAGAACGCGCTGGCCAGAGCAACAGTCGAACACATTCTGCATCAAAGAAGGTCCGGGCAATACAAACAACTTGCGGTCGTGCATTATCTTGCTTAACTTTTGCGCTACGGAGGCCTCGAATACAGGGCAGAGGGGCGGGCCTTAACACATCAGAAATTTAATGGCCACTGTTCAGAGTGCCAGGAATACGAACATGAAGTAATCGAGACGTGTATCCAATGGGAGTCCATAACATCATTGCAAATGATGGACAGTATGATGATGTCCAATCCCAGCTGGAAATGTGCACTATTCATAATGCCGTTAAATACGGATAAGGCAATCTTGATGCTGTAACAGGATTGTGATTTGTCTGAAAAGTGACTTCACGCCATTCTTGCGTCCAGGTTCATCGTTGATTCATCACACATTAATGGCGCCCATATCAGTGATGCAGTTTTGAGGGTAATCAGAATTTTGGTAGCCGTATACTGAGTCACCACCTGGATTGATGGTATGTTTTACCATTGGATACACGTCCCGGTCAACTCTTGTTTTCATTCCCGCCACTCTGAATACCAGCCATTACATTTCTGACGAGTTAAGGCCCATAGCTCTGCCCTATGTTCAAGGCCTCCGAAGCGCAACATTTAAGCAGGACAATGCACGACCGCAAGTTGTCCCTATTTTCTGGACCTTCATTGATGCCGAATGTGTTCGACTGTTGCTCTGGCCAGCACGTTCTCCTGATCTCGCCCCAATGAAAATGACTGTTTAATCGTTGAAAAGCGACTGCCCCCCCCCCCCACCACTCACCAGTAACTTCGATCGATGAATTGTGGCATCATATTAAAACTTCATGAAGTGCTCTACCCGTATATGTCATCTAATCGCTGTTTGATACAATGGCTAGGCAGATATGGGCTGTTATTGCTCACAAAGATCACTGCTTTATGTACCGTTTTCTCAGTACATATTACTCCAAATTTCCTGAAATTTTAATCAATTGTTCTTTCTACTATAATGTATGTGCCCAATAAATATCATTCTTATATTCCCATTCCTTCTTGGTGTTGCATTTTCAATGTCGAGCAGTGTATAACCTTTGTCCCATAAGTCTGCAGTCTGCTTATAAGTTCATAAAAATCCAAGGAATTGATGAAATTAAACGCGGTTTGCGAAAACGTTATTCTCGTTGAAGGGCTTTTACAAATATATACATATAAAAAAACAATAGTTGCAAATTTTCGGCGATAGAGGGCGATGTACGTGATGAAATCCAACATTTTCATGAAAAACTACATTAATTTTATTCAAATGTTTAGAGGTTTAAAAATCCTATTCTGCGTGTGCTTCATCACTATAAAATGCAGTTTTCAAACGAATTTCAACACCGCTAACTCAGCTTCAGTCGGCGGTTCTTCCCCGGGATAAAACATCTTTACCAATAACGCTTTATTTACCAAGTAAACATTTCAATTAACACTTCATGTATACACAGGTGGGAGGCAAAATTAGAAATAAGCTGTTTTTATCGTAAAACAATGCAATTAATGAGACTGTGATTTGTATATTTTTCGATACGCGTTCGGGCAGCGCCCTCTATTGACGAAATATTTAACTGGTTTTTTTTGTTTTTTTCTTTAGCAAAAAAAAAATCCCCCTTCACGAGAGCTACTTTCTCACAAACTACGTCTAATTCTACAAATTTCTTCAATTTTTATAAAATTTTAAATTGTCTACAGACTTGTGGGACACCCGGTATATATATATATGTGTGTATGTATGTGTGTGTATGTGTGCGTGTGTGTGACACCACGTTAATTTCTGAAATACTTAAACAACTCAATCTAAAATTAGATAGTGAACATACACTAGATATATCTAGGATGAATTTGTTGAGCAACTTGATTCGTGTTTTTTCCACCGCAAATGGTGGCGTTTTAAAATTTAAAACACGGAAACAAATTTACTTTAGATCCGACTTTCTGCGAACTCGGTTTTATACATAGCCCATATGACCGAGTTTGTTAATTAAATCGATATAGCTTGCTATTTTAACAAAGAAGTCACCTGAATATAGTAAAAAATCAACTTACTATTTCGACTGAGCCATATGTACTTCTTTATTTCTTCTTCTTTTATCACAAAATAAAATTATTTAAAAAATTTATATTTTCAATGCAAAATCAATTTATATATATATATATATATATATATATATATATATATATATATATATATATACATATATATATATATATATTACAACATTATGAGGCAGAAGTCATTACAGAATATAAATTATTCATTAAAACTCCAAATATGCAGAATGTACTACTGATTAATATTATTTTTAACTTATAAGAAATATACAAACATTTTTTTCAATTGCTTAGTTCGAATATGAAACAAAACAACACGTGTAACTATTATTTACTGAAATAATAATTTACGACATCAGATAAATTTTGTAAAATAATGCATTCATTTTGAATTAAATTAAAATGCTATTGTCACCACTTGTATAGTTGCAAATATGCATATAATTAGAATTTAAACACCAAGATATTTAAGACTTTGAATGTTTATGCATTTATCATTGAAGTTATCTCGGACACAATCTACAGCTGTTCATATTAAATTTCCCTTATCTTGCAGTTGCATTTAAGTCAAGCCGAAATTAAACATTGCTTAATTTAACAAAGGACGTATCTCGGGATGAATTTGGGAAACATATAAACTCTTTACAGAAATATAATTTCCCTAAAGACCCAATTTTTCATTAAATGCAGAAATGGATGCATTTGACATTCGTTGACTTACATTTCGAATTGTGTCACTGAGAATAATTACAACAATGAATTAAAAATGTTTCAGTTTCTCTCATAAGTTAGTTTTCTTATAAAAGAAAAAAATATATATAATTAAAACTCGTTTAAATTTTTTGTTTCGGTTAGTGAATTTGCAGTGTATAAAAAAGAAAAGAAAAAAGACTATCTCAAAAAGAAGGCTTTATTATTCACATGCTATTATTAAAAATGCCATGATTATAAAGTAATTGTTTACGGTATCACGTGGATTTTACAAAACAACGTATTCCATTTGCTAATTAATTGCAACATGACGGAGACAACTGTATTTAATAGCAGCCTCAAATTTTAACATTTGTATGGATACTGACGGTATTTCTGTTTCGATGGCTGCCATAAATTTTAACATTGCATTTAGTTTTTTCGATTACACACTGTTTTTGACATTACAAGAAACAAATTCAAACGAACAGATCTAGAAAGGTAAGGAGACCAATTAACGTTTACACTGTACGCATTTCCGTAATTCATTTAAACAACTAACGGAAAATCTCAGTCCTCTATATTTATTCTTACTGCTTCAATTATCAAATCTTTAGACGTTCTAACTTTGACTTTTAAGTTGTGACATTACCTGCATTCAACATAAAAATACAGGCTTTTATTTGTGGATAGTTATATTTTTTACACTCTGTATATTTGGAATGGACAGTTTCTTTAGAGTAATATGTAAATATTCATACTTAAATGACATGTTTAATGATTTCAGAAGCATGTATGTTTTACTTACAATATGTAATCTTTATTTAATATATTAAAATTTGTGTTAACGGCATATGGTGATTTTTCACATGTTAACAATATTTAGAGTAACTTTCTTTTAAAACACACACACACACACACACACACACACAAAAAAAAAAAAAAAAACACTTTGAGAGAACAGAATTGTTTTTATTTTCAGACCAAGCTTCTATCACATTGTAAACGTTTACATATTTAAATGGTAGAGTAAAATTACTTCTTTTTAAATGCAAATAAAACTTATGTCAGCTTCTCAAGTTTTTTGCAGCAAAATTTAAGTTTTAGAAACATCTTGAAAATTTTAAAAGTTTAACTCATTCAAATCACACTACGTATGTTCGTGTCTTGTATTTAATTTCAAAGAAATTGAATCATGCAGCAAATTCAATAACCAATATTATCTAGTCCCTCTACACATTTCAAATCTTGTTAGAATAGACTTAAATCATTGGCAAACTTATTATTGTGACTATTACATTTGAATCTTCTTCCAGTTCTGTACGCCTTGTTTAATTTTATTCGCTTCTTAATATTTAAACAGCAAATAGCAGCAGAAAAGCGCCCTTTAATGCATGACATAAACAGAAAATAATTTTTTATAGTTTCTATCACAATTAATTTATATATGAATTTATTTCGGTTTCACTCTACTGTAATTGCGATATCGTAAGAATTACGTTTCCCTGGTGTCTGGGAAAGAACACTAGAACAGTATGAAGCAGTAATGGTAACCAAATGTAAACAATGTATTTTTACTTTCTCTTAACCATATATATGGTAGATATAGTATTGTTTTCGATCAAATTTTCTAAATTGAATTCTTTGTTATATTTACACGTTTTCAGGTCCCATGAATCCGAAAAACATGTTTTTAGCGGTTGGTCTGTATGTGTGTATGCTTGTCTCTGTGTGTGTCTGTTACCAGATTATCTCAAGAACAAATAACAGGAGGAAGTTCAAACTCGGATTCTTAATCGATATCATATAGGGATGATACACTAAACTTTTCGTTGGGGCCAAGCAAATGATTCGTATACAAGAAAATCAAAGAGAATTCAAATACGTTACGTCTATGGGCGAAATGGAAGGTAAGTAGAGTTTAACATCTGTAAGCTGCACTAAAACAAATGAAATGAATTATTATATGCCGTAAAAGCATGTTTCATGTGGACTATGGCATGAAAATCATTCACCGTTCATTTACAGGGCTACACAAAGAACTGGAATATATTGACACAATACTTGGAAACTGATGGAAGTGCATTTTAGGTTGCCATGTGTGTTACTAATATAGGATTATATTTAGCATACAATAGGGTGTGCACTTTTTTTTTTAAATATACAGAGCTTTTCAAACAAACATGTAAATACATTCTTTTTTACAGAATATAATTAGTAGAAGTTCTTTAGTATGATATTATATGATGTCCGGGAAAAATGCTTAGGAATTAAAATTAATTCATCATGGCCATACGATAAATAAAGTTTTTTTTAGCTAAATGTCTAGCGCTTGTTTTTGTATATTTACAAGTTTTAAGGCTCTGTGAATGCTGAAGTCAAATTTTTAACGCTTCATCTTTGTCTATATCTCTTTAAAGAGTAACTTACAAGGAAACACTCAAAAGATGTCGTCTTCAAAAAAAAAAAAAAAAAATGAAAAAAATATATGTGATTCTACTCTTCATAAAACACCAGAAAGTTAAAAAAAATTATCGGCTGAAATGAATTACAGAGACCACAAAAAATTATCAAAATTAAGCATACTTGGCGATTTCACACTGTTAGGTGATTGATTTTGAGTACTTGACGGAGAAGCAAAACACAGTTTTGTTCGTACACGGCTATCTCAGTACTAGCGAACTCGCCGAAAATGCTTAATTTTGATCATTTTTTGTGGTCGCTGTAATTCGTTTCAGCCGATAGTTTTTTCACTTTCTGGTGTTTTATGAAGAGTAAAATCACATATATTTTTTTTCAATATTTTTTGATGACGACATCTTTTGAATATCTCCTTCTTAGAAACAACTAATTTCAGACCTTTAAAATGTTACATTTTGAAGTTAATATAAGGCTGTTACTTGAAAAGTTTGATTAAGATTTATAAATTTCAAGGAATGGTACGGATAAAAATTGTGTGAATAATTTCGAATGAACTTTTAAATTTTATAATAGCTTTGAATTATATATAAATGCGGGTACAATGTTCGTTGGGGGAGTAGCGGTCCCCACAAATGGAGTTATTTGCCAAGTAAAGCTGTTCCAAAGCCTAATTTGAACTATTTTTAACATAGAGGTTTACATAACAGTACCCGTTATATTACCCCTTAATCTCAAATCTGTTTTGATAGTATATAATTTCAGGGTAAGAGAAAGTCGTGTGAGTGCCACACCAGATTATTTAAGAAACTATTTAGATAACTTTAATAAGAATAAAATTTCAAAAATTGGGTCTTAATAGACTGCACTTAGTGAAAATTATTGCTTGATATTTAGAAATATTGGAATATTAAAAAAGCAAAATTGCAATAAAATTATTGCATCATAATAAGCAATAATTTGGGTTACCTAAATATGTATATATGTATATATATATCCATACAATTGAGTTTTTAAATGCGAAAACAAATGGAATTTCTCTCTTTATTTTGATATGATTGCACCTGTAAAATATCTTCCGAGTTAGCTCAGATATTATAAATTTCATGAGTTATATTACTAATCCTATATCCGCACCTGATCTGCTTACTTTTTAATCTGGTTAAATATATATATATATATATATTATCACAAATAACTTTTTTTTTTAAACGCAAAAATTAAAATGATGTAGTTTGTTACAATTAGCTTCGTTTATTAAAATTGGTGCATTGCCATCTAATTAAATGGTATCGGGATATTGCTCTTGAAGCTGGTAAAAAGAGGTTCCGGGCTCTAAAGTGGGTCACACTCGTTGGCCTATCGTTCAAGACTTTTCAGTAGGTTTCTTAAATTTCATGTGAAGATAGTCTAAGATCCCATAGAAAGGTCCAGACTGGGTTTTTTCTACACACGCATAGAAGCCTCTTGTATATTCAGTTGGTTTTAATCCACACGCCACCATCTCTGTATAATTGAAAGCTAAGGTTAAATGTAAACATATTATTTAGACATCGTAAAAATTACAGATTCTCACAGAAAATACTTAGCTATTATATTCCATATCCTATTAATCATTAAAATAGTTAAAGTTCTATTAAATATATTGATTAAAGAATTAACCCACGTTAATATTTTAAGTACACTTTCCCACAAAAGTTGTTAATCTAATTAACAAGAGAGAGAGACATAACTTGTAAAAGTATTCATTCTGCCATAAAGCTTTTTAAAGTATTCGTTTAAAATATTCGTTAGCAAATTCAGGCAGTTAAAAATATTCTCAAATCCAGCCTGTTGTTTCTGTAAGTAAAAAATAAGTTTAAAATTGTTAATATCTGAGAAGATTGTTTAAAACATCACAATATTATAGAACTATTTAATAAAATTAATTTTAAATAAATATTTATTTTTATTACCAGGCAAAAAAAAAGTGTCATTTAAAATCCTGTAAAGAATAAAATAGAAACAAATTAAGTTGAAGTTAATTAAAAATGGATGTATAAACCATTTGAATAGAAAAAAAACCTTGCTAATAGTTATCTTAAGACAATTAACAATTTTTTATAAAGATAGAACGATTCCTTATAGGAAATGTACCTGTTGCAATGGTCCTCATGACACGACTTCTAAAAAATATCTTCATATCTTCACCGATCATGACCCCTTGAACCCAAAACCATCCTCCGTTCAAAAGTTTGTATATATATATATATATATATATATATATATATATATATATATAATAATATATTTGTATAACGCTTTTTCCCATGTTAAGTTGTGAACACAATAACTGGAGTAAATTTTATTTAAATTTAACTAGCTCGGGATATGTTAACAGGACAGTAAAAATCTCGGTCGAACTGGTAGATGTGAATGGGCAGCTCAAAAGGGGTGGTAATGGTGAGGGTGGTGGAACTTTTCATCTCCCATAATTTCTTTTGTATTGAAAATAGAAAAAAACTTCAAATCAGGCTTTCCGCCTTACCCTAAAGAACAATTTTTGTATTTAAACTTTTCCGATAACTTCAGTTGCTTGAAAGTTACAAGTTAAAATGTGATTTTTTGTCATTTGTGATGAAGCCGACTTCTTCTATAGCTTTAATTGCTTAAATTTATAATCTGATGCTTACGTCACGTGCAGACGATAATAATAAAAGATCACTGAAAATATAAAAACCATGATAACCGCTTTAATTAACCATTTAAAAATAAAAAAAATACGTTAGTCTTAATAAAAATATCGTACTCTGGTGAATAGTTTAATTCGTTAGTTTAGGCAAGAATTTGAAATTTACGATTGAAATTGAGAGTAATACGTTACAGTTTCCTTTGACTTTTGTCTTGTGGAAAAAATATTTTGATCTGCAAAGAAATAGGATTTTTTTTTTTTTTTTTTTTTTTTTGCGTGAAAGAAAACATAATGACGCCAAAGCTGCCATTCTCCATCGCCAAGCTTGCCAAATTTTGTCGTCAAATAACGAATTTCATCGTCAAGTCAAATATCCTCGTCATCAACTATCAAATTTTGTCACCAAATCACAAATTTCATTAATAAGTCGCAAGTTTTGTCATCAAAATCTCGCCAAATCATACAATTTACCAAATTCTTAACAATTAACACTGAAATTTAGTGGTGCCCAAATGGTCAAGTAAACAATTGAAGAAATCATCTTTTTGTGCTTCAAAAATTAATATTCTTGAAACAATCCAATGAAATATTCATTTTTACTATAGAAATCAAACAAACATTGTTAAATATACAACAGAGCATACATTTCGCTAAATTAGAAAGAACCGAATATTTCGAAATCTGTATGGAATTTGAATTCATCGAGATAATGCCAGTGGTTTTCGGAGTTTTCAAGTTAATTATTCGCAAGAAACCATCATTATAAAATTTCCAGAACTAGACTCCTATTGAGGTTAGTTTCAGAATTTTGTGAATCCCTTACTACAATTTTTCTCCACATTTGAAAGACTAATTTGAGGCTAAGTCAAAGCCCACCTTCATGGAAATGAAAAAACTTTCATCTGCTTCCACTTTCGCTGTAATACCGCATAGAAAAAAACACATAAATATATAGGCAAGTTCTAGTCTACAATCATCAACAATCATTTTTATTTTTATTTTTTATAGTATTCTTCTTCTTTTTTATAAAATTTTGCAGCAGATATTGTTTCAGGATAGCCAGAAACACATTTTAGCTGAGTTAACTATTTTGATAAAATTTATTGTTTCTCTCCACAATTTTTTTTCAAAGAGAACAAAACTGGACCATCTAGACTCGAATGATTTTCATTGTACTCTAATCTGTGCATTTGTCAATGACAGATTCAGTAATAAGCGTTGGAGTACTATTCCTGAAAAAAATACTGTATTTGTCTCGGCGATATATTTAATCGTATTATCTTGACCTTTTTAGTAATAGTAGCAGTGTTTTTTTTTTTTTTTTTTTTTTTTTTTTAGGAATGTTTGTGGTTTGGAACCTGCCTGTTTATTTACGAATCGGTTACATCACACAAAACTGTCAATTTTTTCAATAACAATACGTATATTCCTACGGTTGTTTAAGGAGCTCATGCGGAGTACACTTTAGATTTTTTTTTTCTACTTTCTTTTAAATCTATAAGTAACAAAAATTCAGGTACATAAAAAATTCCAATTATGCATTATGCAGCTCATTTTGAAACACTAAAAACCTTAAGGATTAATTACCATTCTTCGATGGAGAAGTACTATTTTTTAAGCTGAAACGAGAAAAATCTAAAAAACGAAAAACCTTAAATTAATTTTCTATTTATCAATGATTTTTATAAAATTTATCTTTGTCATTTAATATATGAAGATGCATATTCAATAAAGAATGGCACTGAATCACAGCCTATACAATTTATATATATATATATATATATATATATATGTGTGTGTGTGTGTGTGTATATAAATAGATAGATAGATAGATAGATAGATAGATGCGCAACATATGTGTTCAATATATAAGGAAATTTACAATTGGCATGCATCTCAAAATATTATAAGCATTTTTTTCAGCTTCAATAAAATAATTTTCACATTTATTCGCACGAATTAAGTATAGAAAAAATAATTATACTCCTTTGTTCTTTATATAACGAAGTGTATCTTGTGCTAAACTTTAAATGTAAAAATTGATCTCCAACGATGCTAAAAACGTTATTCTAAACTAAACGTTATTCTATAACTAAATCTAGATTTTTGTCTTACATGTTTTTTGTTGTTGTTGTTGTTGTTTGTTTTTTTTTAAATAAAGGTTAAGGTTATTTAATTATTTTTAAAAATATGATTCTATAAATCAAATCAGTATTATTCAAATACTTCGCATCAAATTTCTTATCAAAATTTCCGATACGTAAATCAACATCTTTGTTTAGTATTTTTTCTTTATTATAAAAGATAATATTTATTAAATATCATAAAAATATTTTTTTTTTAACAAAGCCGTACTTTATTTGTAACAAAAGAAACCTATATTAAAAATCTATTTTAAATAAATTATTTTTAAGTAAAATATTTTTTCAGGGTGTTATTTACAAGAGTCATAAAAAATTTCAATACTTTTACATTATTAGAATTTTTATTGTATTTTTGGATCATCAAAGAAAAAAAAATTAATAACGTAATAAAAAACAAATCGCTGTATATATATATACAAATATATAATGAAAAAAGAAGTAATTGTCTTTAAAGTATTATTCAGGAAAACTTAATTAAGCAGATTATTTCCTTGTTGTATTTGATACTCACATTTGATTCAAAAGGGAAAAAAAGCATGAACAGAAACAAATCTCCTCTTTTAAAAAAATTGTTTCTGATAAATATTTTAAATAAAAAACACTTGTAAAAAATTAACAGGAAAAATTATGTTTTGTTTCGATGTAATTTGCATCTTTCTGCTTGATTGCTTTTTTAATATTGCTATTAAAAACACCGAAATTAAAAAAAAGAAAAGGAAACATTTCAAAAAGTCAAAGGTAATGAAGAAAAATTAAAAAACATAAAATGTCACATTTGGTTTAAAAAAAATCAATTTCTGCTTAAGGAAATTTTATAATTATTTTATATTTTGCAATTAAAGTTTTTAATCAGTTTTTATTCGTTGTTGTAAATAATTCTAATGTCAATAAAACGTTCATTAATACATACATAAATATATTACATACTCCTTTCATATAGGCTAAAATTAATCTTAAAAAAAATATTGGACGATTTATATTTAAAAATCTAAAAGCATTCTCATTACAATAACATTTATATTTGTTATGAACTTCTTAATTCTGAAAATTCCTGAAGTCTATATATACAGGATAAAATTTCAAACTGACAAAAAGTATGATCTATGGTGTGAAAACGTGGCATAATTAAAATTTTGACAAGAGGAAATAGCATATGTTATTTCTGGTACTGATATACATTTATAAATTTATACGTTATAAATGCTTCTTTGAATGAAAAATACTTTACATTTTTCAGTATTGCAAGGCATCATGAAATAATTGTGATAAAGGTTTTAATATTTAACATTGAAAAATATTGCTCTCTTATGATATATGCAGTAACAATTTATGAAACCCAGAAAGTACAATTCTTGAACTTTTCCATACTTAACAACACACACGAAATGGAAGGTTAACCTCGATGTTGCTAAACAATTACAGTTCCTTTACCGGATTACTATTCGTCCCGAATTTTACTGATTAATCAATGTATGAATGTATTATTTATATAGTTCTGCAAGAATATTTTTGTCTTGTGTGGTCCCTTGGAAACATTTCTTTAGGGCGGTTTTACCAGAGAAAAAAATATTTCTTTTAAATTTTCGACCCAGATACAGGCAATCAAATGAATAGCATATTCGAGATGTTATTACAGTATTGTATCATTAACATTTTTCATAACATTTTTTCAAAGATTTTTTTTTTTTTTTTTTTTTTTTTGACGACAGATATCTCCGTATGTAAGATAAGAATTTCTGGGTGATGATATCATGAGCATTATCAGGTAAAACAAAATGTTTGAAGATGATTTCACTATACACAGTTTTAGAACAGTTCACTAAATAGTAGCCCAATAATTTAAGTATGTTAACTACAATTTTGACAACCTGGATTTCATTTAGTTACACACATTTTGTCATTATACCATATCCTACACACATGGCATTAATTTTTCCTAAATTTCTGAAAATGTACAAAATTATGTATGTTATCTGGATATTCGGGCAAGCAATCAAAAATAACGAACTTTTTTGTGAGAGGGTTTTCCCGCTTATCCTATCTAAGTGTATTAAACTTTCATATCTGCAGCTACTACGAATATAAGGTGTAAGAGATAACTCCAAAAACAATAGCCAACCCTCGATTTATCGTTTTGTTTATATTCACTAACACTGCACTTTGTTTTTTTCTAAGTTAACAAAAATAAGTAAAGACAAACGTTAGGTTGTATATTGTACCTTTTTCAAGGTATATCAAAAACTATATATACTATATATATATATATATACATATATAATGACAAATATTTGGTCTTATGCATTACTAACCTGTTTCATTCGTAAAAATGTGGAATAAATTAGCAAATTTAGGAAAATTTAATTTATTGTTCAGTTTTTATTAGAATTTATACATGCTTCTTTTTTTTTCAGTGTGGATAATGTTTTATTTTATTTATTTTTTGTTTATTTATTTTTATTTATTTATATATTTATTTTATATATTTATTTGTTTTATTATTGTATGCAATCAAGGCATAGTAGGCAATATACGTACTGCATGCTGTATACACATTGTATATAAAATTATTGCAACACACGCTGTAATTTTTACGAAACATCCCTCGAATATCTAAAGAAGTTTTTTCTATCGAAATACAATAATTTTATCAGTATACTAATTATTTTTGTTTACGAATAATATGTATTCTTCGTTAAGAATTTGAAATTTATGTAATTAATTCATAAAATCATAAATCGACTTTGATTTCAAAATGATAGATATGAATAAATCCTTAACAATAATTTATGTTGTAATTTATGATTTTGGAACTTTATTAATATGAATAACAGTTATGTATTTTAATTAAAATATTCTCCTTTAAATTTAGGTAAAAATTCAGAAAAAATGATCAATGTTATAGGTTTCAAAATGTAAACAATATATTCCTAAAGTATTCGAGTAGTATATTTTTAACTCTTTTATTCAATAATTTTTGCAATATATATGTTGCATTGTTTAAATTCATATAATTGTTTTAAATTACAATCATCCTTTACGTCATTTAATGATAGCAAACTAAATATCATATATTATTCTCCAAAATAAACATTAAGTCAGATACAATCATCTCTATCATATAAAACTAACAGTGATATTCAAAGAAATTCTATATTCTGAAATAATTTTAATTTATTTTAAATTAATTAATTGACATAAATAATAATAATAATTCTTTTTTCGTGTTATCACTTTAGAGTACGCGAATGTTACGGTCAGTATCTTAAAGCAAGAATTATGCTCATTGATTTTATTTTATTTTGTTTTATTTCATTTATTTGTCCATATTAGAAATCAAGATCCATCTAGTTCCTTTTCTCGGATTCGAACAGGTTATTTTTTGACGCATTTCATGTTTTCATGCATTTCATGAAACTCATTATAATGGTTTCTGAGTTATAGTACCTTTTTGTGTTGTGTGTGTGTCGATGTGCTGAGCTTTTGTGGAAAAAAAATCGAAACAATTTTTACCAAACATTGTAAAAATGTTGCTATTGTTCCTCTTATATAGCACAATTTTTCCTGCTTTTTATAAGTGCCGAACAAGTTTCCGTGAATAATACATTGAGAAAAATTTATACCGCTTCCATTTAGAGTTAGTATGTAGCCATTTTCTAAATTCCTAAACTAGAAATATAAAATTCCGAGTATGCGTATAAGGTAAGCAAATAACCTGGATAGACGAAATGATCGAGAATTTCTAGTCTACACTTATCTAGATTGTAAAACAATATTATGAATATTATGGGTCCATTATTTTGCGAGAAATTCTGGTTGCTTTACTAAAATTGGATTATAAAGTAAAATTACAGTTGCAAAAACTCGTTCTTGTGTTTGCATTTATTTACAGAGATTTTTAAATGAGATTGACCACGATAATATAGGCAAACGCTCTAGAATTCTAATAGGGGTTTTTAGAACTCGCTAACAAATGGAGCTAGAATTCATAAGGTTGGCATGGAACTATTTTTTCTAGAGCCACAATTTAGATTCTTGCTGTCAGTTACATACATTTTTCTCAGCATAAGGTTTTCCCAATAAAATGCTCTATTTCAGGATATTAGCAGTATTTTCAATGATGCTAGGAACATTACTGGTAAATAATTAGAAACTGCCCCAATTTCTCCAGAATGTTCAAAAATTCATTTACAAGGAATTTTAAACCCTGTCAGATTATTTTCCTAGCCTGAATAAATATATATAAAAAAAAATTTGTCAAAATCTTTTTAAAAATTTTCCTGTTCCTTTTGCCATGCATAGTTTTAATCAAGTAATAATGGTACCTAAATAATGCTATGAATTTTGAGGGGAAAGACTACTTTTAAAATTGAAGAAATTTTCGATTAACTTTCAGATTTTTTTTTTTTTTTTTTTTTTAAGATTGATGCATGTACATTACAAATTATTTTTTTTATGTGTGTGTGTTAACTAGTATGACATTACTGTATTGATTAAAAATGTTATTTCGGTTTACTTTAAAATAGAAAATTATTTTATTGCAGATGTCATCTTCAAGGGTACTTTTTCACAGCGCGCAGAATATTTCAATTACAAATTCTTTTATCCTTATTATTTTTACATTAAATGAAACAAAATATTCAAATTAAGAATCTGATCTTAAAGGTTTTTATTATTTGAATAATAAGGAGTTTAATTAACAATTAACTTTTAAATATGAAATTAACATTAAAATTGTTATACTTCAACAATCGTGTTTTTTTTTTTTTCTATTGAACAGAACTTCTTATTTTTTGTGCATTTAATTCATTATGTCAAGATTAATGGATGAGAAAAGTTTTAAGTTCGTATCTTGAATACACTCCTGTTTCTGAAAATTGCAACACCAAGAAGAAATGGGAATATAAGAATGATATTTATTGGGCACATACATTATAGTAGAAAGAACAATTGATTAAAATTTCAGGAAATTTGGAGTAATATGTACTGAGAAAAGAGTACATAAAGCAGTGACCTTTGCGAGTAATAGCAGCACTTATCTGCCTAGGCATTGAATCAAACAGCGATTGGATGACATGTAAGGATAAAGCACTTCATGAAACTTCAACACGATACCACAGTCCATCGATCGAAGTCACTAATGAGTAGTGGGGGGCCAGTCGCTTTATAACGATCAAACAGTCATTTCCATTGGTGAGAGATCAAGACAACGCGCTGGCCAGAGCGGCAGTCAAACACATTCTGCATCAAAGAAGGTCCGAACAATACGGACAACTTGCGGTCGTGCATTGTTCTGCTTAATTATTGCGCTTCGGAGGCCTTGAATATAGAGCAGAGCGACGGGCCTAAATTCGTCAGAAGTGCAATGTATTCAGAGTGGGGGGAATGAATACAAGAGTTTGTCGAGACGTGTATCCAATGGTATCGCATACCATGACTCCAGGTGGTGACCCAGTATACGCTACCAAAATTTTGATTACCTTCAAAACTGCATCACTGATATAGGCGCCTTTAATGAGTGAACGACGACAAACCTGGACGCAGGAATGGCGTAAAGTCGCCTTTCAGACAAATCACAATCCTGTTTACAGCATCAGGATTGCCTTATCCGTATTTAACGGCGTTGTAAATAATATACATTGTACATTGCCAGTTCTACTGTCCATCGCCCGCAGTGATGGTATGGGGTCTAATTGGATACACGTCTCGATTACTTCTTGTTCGAATTCCCGGCACTCTGAATAGCGGCCATAAATTTGTGGTGAGTTAAGGCCCGCCCATCTGCTCTATAATCAAGGCCTCCATATATCAATATTTAAGCAGTATAATGCACGACTGTATTGTCTGGACCTTCCTTGATACATAATATGTTCAACTGTTGCTCCAGTCAGTTCTCCTGATCTCGCAACAATGAAAATAACTGTTTAGTCGTTGAAAAGTGAGTGGCCCGCCACCACTCACCAGCAACTACGATCGATGAATTGTGGCATCGTGATGAAGCTTCATGAAGTTCTGTACCCGAATATGTCATCCAACTGCTGTTCGATTCAATGCCTAGGCAGATAACTGTAGTTATTGCTTCTAGTGGTCGCTGCTTTATATACTGTTTTCTCAGGATATATAATTCAAAACTTCCTGAAAATTTAATCTATTGTTCTTCCTACTATAATGTATACCAATAGACATCATTCTTATATTCGCATTCTTTCTTGGTGTTACAATTTTCACAAACATGAGTGCACTTTTTAAAACATGCGCGGAATAAGAAAGTACCTTTTTTTTTTTTTTTTTTTTTTTTTTTTTTTAATATGTAATAAAATAATTTTCTATTTTAAAGTAAACCAAAGTAATATTTTTAATCAACAAAGTTATGTCATACTAGTTAACACATTTTTTTCTTTTCTCTCTTTTTTTTTTTTTTTTGTAAATGCATTCATTCTTTTTCTAAAAAATTCTGAAAGTTGATCGAAATTTTTTCATCTTTACATTTTTAAAAGTAGTATGCCCCGTTAAGCAAGGAATGTAATTATATATTAATATTCAACAAAGAATTCTGTTGTTAATGAATTAAATCTATTGTTAAAATTAAATTAATCTTAAAATAAAAGTTAAATAACAGTTAAGAATAAAATCTGAACTTATGATCTCTTGAAGTTTTTTCGTGTTAAATTATCCTATTTTTAATGTATATGGTGTTTTGATTGTAGACGCTAGTAATTTTAATATTAAGAAACAATTTGTCCCAATACCATTAAAAGCAAAATGTTTACACGTTTATTTATTTATTATTTGATAGGAATGTATTTATTTACACATACATAGGAAAGCTAAAATAAAACTTTAGGAAAATTTAAGCTTTCATATGCAAAAGACTTCTAATAAAAAGACGCGGCATTCAAAATACAATTGCAAACATTGGTCTCATTCAGGTAAAATAATTAATATATATAATGACGCTCATCTGTCATTCACGATTCCGGTTTACACCGCTTCAAAACAGAGACTTTTGGCAGCCATTTTTTTTTTTCCCGTTTGTTCAATTCATCAACTTACGAAAACATACATATCATTTTCATACATGTTTTGTATCGCACATATTGTTATTTATTCCTTCTAAAACCTTGAAAAACTATTCAATTGTAATGTTTAAATGTTTAAAAATATATAACGGATCACTGGCCATTATAAACATGAACCTATAAATAGAATTATGTAACTTCATGATTATAAACAACGCAATGCCAAATAAAAACAAACCAAAACTGTTGCCATTCAGAAAATACAAATTCCAAATGGACAACTCTTTAATTGCGAATGAACGACTATTTGACTGTTTCATTAAAAAAAAAACGCTTAAAATATTTCTAAAACATATTAAAGCCTTAAAAATCTTAAAATATTTGTAAAAACATATTAAAGTCTTTAAATATTTTTATAAAGCTTCATTATATGTTTACATTGTAAGGTATGATTGGCGTCGAGTTCAGTACGTAAATGTCGCCAGTTGATTTTAGTTTTGAAATTAGTGTAAAGTTATAGTTGGGATAGAATGTTTGGTTGGGCAAGTAAAGGTCACCAGTTGAAATGAGTATTGAAAGTAGGGTAGTCTAAGGTGATAATGTCGAGTCAAGATAAAATGTTCGGTTGAGAATGAGAAAGTCCCTAGCTCGATCATGGATATTTTGGCAATGTTGTGGGGGAGATAGCTGGTTGGGAGTATAGAGTAGAGGTGAATTTGGGTTAGCATGGAGTGTCTGTAATTATTAGATAGTTAGAAAATACGCAAGCAAAGTGATGACGTCACTGGAAGTCAGTGGATGCAAGAAAAAGATTTCCTATGTTAATCGCCCATTGGATTTTTTGTAAAAAATTATTAAAAATTGATGAAAATTATTTTCCGATTTTAATTCCCATATTTCGGTATAGATATGTATTCGTTATCGTGTGCATGCGTTAGATCAAATTGTTTTTGCTGTAAAATTGATAAAATTTAAATTTTAAATTTCAAAACTTTAGAAAAATAAAATAGCAAACTTCCATATTCGATTGAAAACATAAACATTTCATTTCAAAGGATGATATTTACACAATAAATATCCAACTAATATACTAATTAAAAGGAAAATGATAAATATTCTATCATAATTTGAAGTCAAATTTGTTTTCAAATGTCTGAATAAAGTGTCTAATATACTCATATGTTCCAGCGGAATAGATTTAATATATCTGTCATCCTTGGCGGAAAAAATATATCGCCAAATTATTTGGTGAACATATTTCATTCCTTTCAAAAATCATGGTTATTTTAACAACTTATATTAAGAGAGCGATGAATTATATGAAACAATATTTCGTACAATACATATTACGAAAATAAACATCTGGCATGTATATTTTCGTAGTATATGTTTTTAATCGCCAAATACAAAAAACGCCAAAGATGACACAGTTTTGAAATTTAAAATTTTGTCAATTTGACAGCAAAATAACTCAATCTAACACATGGATACAATAGCATATCTATACCCAAATACGGGTATTAAAATCGGGAAATAATTTTCCTCGATTTTTAATAATGTTTTACAAAAAATACAATGGGCGATTAACATAGGGAATCTTTTTCTTGCATCCACGGACGGTCAGTGTCGTCACACTTCGGTTACGTATTTGGAAACAGGATCTTCGATAGTCTTAAAAAAAAGTATTTTGGTAAAATGAAGTGAATCGTTATTTACTTCCTCTTACCCATAGGGTCGAGAAAGTATTGTTTTAGGGTCAAATTTTCGAACGTGAGTTTTTGTTATACTTACATGTTCTGAGGTCCCCTGTATACGAAAATCACGTTTTTAGCGAATGGTCTCTAAGTCTGTCTGTCTGTCTGTGTGTCTGTTATCAGCATATCTCAAGAACAAATAGTAGCAGAAATTCCAAACTCGGTATTCTAAATGTGTATCACATAGGGATGCTACCGTAAGCTTTTGGTTAAGATGAAGCAAATGGTTCGTGTACAGGGACATTCAAAAGTATTCAAATACATTACGTCTATGGGGGAAATTGCAGGTAAGTAGAATTTAACATCTATAGACTGCACTAAACCAAATGAAACGAATACATGTTTTTTGTAATAGGGATAGTCAACTGGGAAAAATTTTTTTGTGTATGTAGGAGCCTCGCCTTCTCCCCTGAGGTAGATGTCCTCCCTCGAGTGGAGTAAATTTTCATGATGGGTATCTTTCAAAAGAGCTCGCCAATACCTTTAAAACGAATGGTTGAACCATCGATCTACGATAATTTAAAATAATGTTATTGATTTCTTTCATTTTTAACATTTTTTTTTCTACTTTAATATTGAGAATAAATTCAACTTTTTTTTTGGATATTTAGTGTTATACTATTTCTCTAATATGGAAATCGTCTGTATTATCATACAAGATAACTTTTTTAAATAATAATTTTAATAAATTATTTTTTTAACAGGATTATTTTTTAATAACCGAATTAAATTCTATATAAATGTAGGTGTATTAAGGAAACGGGGGGTTGAGGGGGGGGCAGAACTAATTAATAATAATAATGACCCTCATCTGTCATGAACGATTCCGGTTAGACCGCTTCAAAACAGGAACTTTTGGCAGCCATTTTTTTCCGTTTGTTCAATTCAACTTATGGAAACATACATATCCTTTTCATACATGTTTTGTATCGCACATATTCTTATTTATTTTTTCCTCTAAAACCTTGAAAAACTATTCAATTGTAATGTTTAAATGTCTAAATTAAATATAACGGATGAACAACTTTTTAATTCCGAATGAACGACTCTTTGACTGTTTCATTAAAAAAAAAAAAACGCTTAAAATATTTCTAAAACATATTAAAGCCTTAAAAATCTTAAAATATTTGTAAAAACGTATTAAAGCCTTTAAGATCAAGCTTCATTGTTTGTTTACATTGTAAGGTATGATTGGCGTCGAGTTTAGTACGTAAATGCCGCCAGTTGATTTTAGTTTTGAAATTAGTGTAAAGTGATAGTTGGGATAGAATGTTTGGTTGGGCAAGTAAAAGTCACCAGTTAAAATGAGTATTGAAAGTAGAGTAGTCTAAGGTGATACTGTCGAGTCAAGGTAAAATGTTCGGTTGAGAATGAGAAAGTCCCTAGCTGGATCCTGGATATTTTGGCGATATTGTGGGTGAGATAGCTGGTTGGAGGTATCGAGTAGAGGTGAATTTGGGTTAGCATGGAGTGTCTGTAGTTATTGGATAGTCAGTTAGAAAATTTGAAAACAGGATCTACGATAGTCTTAAAAAAGAGTATTTTGGTAAAATGAAGTGAATCGTTTTTTCTTATTATGAGGACTTTAAATACGCAAGCGAAGTGATGACGTCACTGGCCGCTCGTGGATACAAGAAAAATATTTCCTATGTTCAACGCCCAATGGATTTTTCGTAAAAAATTATTAAAAATCGAGGGAAATTATTTCCCGATTTTAATCCCCATATTTAGGTATAGATATGTATTAGTTATCATGTGCATGCGTTAGATTAAGTTGTTTTTGTTCTAAAATTGATAAAATTTGAATTTTAAATTTAAAAACTCTAGATTAAAAAAAATGGCAAACTTCCATATTCCATTGAAAACATAAACATTTCATTTCAAAGGATGATATTTACACAATAAATATCCAACTAATATACTAATTAAATGAAAATGATAAATATTCTATCATAATTTGAAGTGAAATTTCTTTTCAAATGTCTAAATAAAGTATCTGATATAAGATACTAATATGTTGCAGCGGAATAGATTTGATATCGGTCATCCTTGGCAGAAAAAAAAAATATATATATATATACATATATATATATATATATATATATATATATATATATATATATATATATATATATCGCCAAATTATCTGCCGAATATAATTTAATTCCTTTCAAAAATCATGGTTATTTTAAAAACTTATATTAAGAGAGTAATGAATAATATGGAACAATATTTCGCACAATACATATTACGAAAATATACATCTGGCATATATATTTTCGTAGTACGTTTTCGATCGCCAAATACAAAAACGCCAAGGACAACAGAGTTTTGAAATTTAAAATTAAAATTTTGTCAATTTGACAGCAAAATAACTCAATCTAACACATGCACATGATAACTAATACATATATATACTCAAATATGGGGATTAAAATTGGGAAATAATTTTCCTCGATTTTTAATAATTTTTTACAAAAAATCCAATGGGCGATTAACATAGGAAATCATTTTCTTGCATCCACGGACGGTCAGTGACGTCACACTTCGCTTGCATATAGAGCACGAATTTTTTTAATTTCAGAACGAAAATTATAAAATATCAAAACACATTTGATTTATAAACAAAAATTGAAAATACATTTAAATGATCACGTGGGAATCTTCATGATCTAAACATTGTTTTCAAGATTTATCGTTCTCATTCCGTCATTTTTGACGGGGTTATATACTAGTAATAATAATAATAAATAAATAAATAATTCTTTAAAACATCTGCACGTAAATAACAAAACTGAAATATTTTTTTCAAATATTAAACTTAAACGCGTTAAACTTCTGGTACTGATGTCATGTATATAGCATAATGCCATTAAAAATGTTTGTAGGTATAAAAAATCTTTTGCGACCTCATTAAACGAATTATATATGCTACATACTTAATTTTCCATAAGAAATATGTCTTAGTTTACATCAAAAATCGATACTCATCTCATAATTTTTTAAAGCATTTTATGGAAGTTATTGCTCGAATCGACAGACGGACATTTGTCTGAAAGGCGGAACCGTGGAGTCGTAGCAACATTGTTTTCTCTTGCTCAAAATAATATACAAGGCACATTTTATTTTTACATTCATTTCTTTTTATTCATTTTTTTTCTCGGTACAGCTGATTAGACCAGTGCCAATGCCTTAAACTAAATTTCAAACCACCATTAACATTAAAAGCAAAAACTGTTTTATTTAAGAGACAAATTTTTAAGTTAAAATACATTTAAAAAACAAAAAATACATATAAAAACAATTAAAATCAAGGCGTTTCGAAACCCGTCCGGATTTCCTCATCAGTAATTACAGCACAATATGCAAACATTACATGAACACTCAAGGAATTTAAAGGAGTACCGAATATTGAGGAGCCAGTGCGCATGCTTCATTGATAGTGTGGAGATGCTTGGCAGTGTGCCAGCTCTCAAGGAAAACAAATTAACATTCATACCTGAAACGGAATTTGAACAGCAACTGGAGGTTAGTGAGGTTAGAAGTTTAGTGAACAGCAACTGGAGGTACAATGAGGGATAACACAAACATTATGTTATTAGAATTTAATTTCTATATATATATATATATATATGTATGTATGTATGAACAAAAAATATGATATTGAACCATAAAATTAAAAAAAAAAATTACAAGTTTTATCATCTTAATAACCATTAAGGATTCTAGCAGGGTTTGTTTATTTCAGCAGATTTATTAATCATTACCGGTAAAAACTCTTATTTGTTTTTCTTTTAAATTATGTTAGAATTTTACATTATTTAAAACATTTCAGTATTATTAGTATTGTTAAATATTCCTTTTTTATTACAATATAACATTATATTTGTTTACCAATAGAAATATTTCAACTGATTTGATTTTCAAAAATTCTGAGCGCATCCTTTAGAAAAATATTTTATTTTCTTCTCGTTCTAAAGTTTCTTCCTCAGGTCTATTATATGATCTTTAAAACTCATTCAATTATCTTTTTATATTTTTAATGACTAAACTAAATCTAAAAATACTTCTCAAGTTTTCAACAATGTTTCTAATTGAATTTCGGAAAAAGTTTTTTGTAACTACGCCATATTCACTTTGTTAAACTTCAAGGAAACAAGCATCATTGACTTTTTTAAGATTTGTACCCATAGCAACGTAATTCAAGAGACACTCACAAAAAACATACTAGGAAATCTTTTGATAAAATGTAGCCAAAGGCTTAATTGTAATTGTGTTAAACATTACTTTTTAAGAAAAAAATAAAATAAAATAAAAAATAAAAATAATGGGCCTTAGGTTTATGAGGCTGTTATGTGTTTTTTAAAAAATTTATTTGAATGTGTGTGTATGATAAAACATTTTGTCATTATCTATAATGCATTCCATTCTTATTGTACAAACAATTGCAAAAGTAAACTCATATATTGTGGCTATCAAAAAAGTTTCTTCGATATTTTTCCATACAAATTCACGTAATTTTTATTTAAATTATAATTTATCAAATTAGTTTTACAAGATTTGTGCAGGCAACTTTTATGTCAGAAATACGTAAACCGAAATGTCGAAGGAATGTTTATTTTGATTTGAATAGACATTTTTTTATTTTTTTATT
The DNA here is from genome assembly GCA_963930645.1 of Salticus scenicus. Classification (NCBI taxonomy): domain Eukaryota; kingdom Metazoa; phylum Arthropoda; class Arachnida; order Araneae; family Salticidae; genus Salticus; species Salticus scenicus. Next base: position 69,050,500 of record OZ005656.1, on the reverse strand, counting down.
TATTTTTATGAAAAAAAAAGTAATCGATAACTATCTCTGTTGAAAATTATTATAAATATATGGTTCAACAGATCATTATAATTGTATCGAGGAGTTTGTTTGAAAGATTCTCACATTGAAAATGTCCAAGCCCAAGAGTTATTCCCTCTGTGAAGAAAGTGATAATCGTACAAATACAAAGATTTATCCTGCTGATCATTATTATAATTCTATATATATTTACAATGATTTTTAAAAACTAATCCTCATCCTTCCCAAATATATTAAATTTTTCTGTATATATATACATACATATATGTATACGGAAAGGATAATCAACATATTTTTCCATGAGGAAAATTATAAAAACCATTTGAGCGATATTTACCAAACATAATTGGCATGAATTTATGTAAAAATGCAACAAAATAAACATTCGTATGAAATTTTATGCATTAGTTCTTAATGTAGTGCTGCCACAAACTTTTTGACGCATGGAAAATCACAATATTTTTTTAAAAACAGCCAAAATCCATTCCTGGACAGGGATTATAGTGTCCTACATTTTGACTGTCGGTATTTACCAACAGTAAATTTTGTTTCAATCGAAGGTTGAATTTCTAAGATTATATAACGACAAATGTTACTCTAAAAATTAGGGGCATTGAAAAAGTAAAAAGTAATGATATCAGTCTGGACCTCTAAAAATTTGTAAATTCATCGAAAATAGAAGTTGAAAAACTAAGAATTAAATACCTTCTGATTATGTATGAAGAAGAATTGAAAAACAAGTCCATTTTAGAATTCTTTAACTGGCATGAGAGTTGAGGAAAAAATATATCGCTGACATAAACATTTTTTGCATTACTGATATTTTATAAAAGCAAAGGAATTAAATAAATTAATTTATATTCACGTGCATAAAACTGGTAAAAATTCTTAATTACTCTTTAATAGTGTTTGTAAAAGTTAAAATTTTAGTCAAAAACTAATAAAAAAGAAACATAATATGGTGTGTCACTCACACAACTTTCTCTTACATTGCATATATGTTCTATAAAGACAGATTATAAGTTAAGGCGTAAAATAACAAGTACTGTATATGAACCTACTTTAAAAATAATTTAATATAGGTAAAGGCATAGTTGCCAACTTTTACGCTTTTTAGCTACCAGAAAAATTTAATAGAGATTTTTATTTTACTATACACTGTTACAGAAATATATAAACACTTTCTATTAAAATTTTCCTGCGTGATGTGATATGCTGCCCTTCAGTCCTCCCTTTAATTATTAAACATGGAGTTCTAGGAAATTTAAGATTATTATTAACACGATGAGCACCATGTCAGCCATTCTAGATTATAGACATTTCGTCATGTATCTCTAAATACTGAAGGAATCATCTTGAAACTTTAGAAGTGTGCAGAACATGTTATACTTCAAACATTTAAGTGAAAGTCTTACCCCGAAAGTAAAATCAGAACCAATAAAAAATTAAAACTTTGAGAGCCCTGTCAGCCATCGGTGGCTGACAGTGTCAAATATATAATATAAAGCTGCGTCAACCATCGGTGGCGGATATAAAATAGGATATAAAACTAAAAGTATTACATTTAATGATTGAAAATTTATTAAAAATTAAATGCTTAATTTTGATTTATTACAGGAGGAATCGTTATGGTATTTGTTTGGCGCTCAACTTGTTAAATTTACAAATTTATTCCAAATTATTCAGACAACTTTTACTTACAATGCATTTAAAAACTTACCAATCTACTTCAATGTTTTCAATTTTCAACTTCATATGAACTTCGAAATACGAAATTTTAATTTCTTAAATTATTTGTTTTTAAATTATGCTGATAATAGACCACATACAAGTGTTCAAGGTGTCACAAATGTTTATTGCAGATAATATAAATCTTTATTTGACAGTTTTTGAAATAAAATCAGATTTTGAGAATAATGAAATTGTGTAATTGCGAATACATAGGTGCCCAGTCTCTACTATTTTCAACAGAGACTTCATATCGGAAAGTTTTTATACATGTTTTCAGTTTATTTAATTCTGTTAATTCGTCAAAAGCATGTATGACAGATTCCTGTTTAAAAATACTGGTTGATGAATGTGATTTAAAAATTAGAATTGCCGCAGATATGACGTATGTCTCGTTAACAGGAGACTGTAAAATCCTGTACTCTTTTTTTTTTAAAGGGTGAAAATATATTAAATTTCTTAATTTAAAAAGAAAAAAAATCAATAAACCAATATTTGAAATTATTGAGTTATCACAAATGTCGCATAATTGAGCAAATCGGTTAAAGAATAACTGACAAACATTCCTTTTTGTACGGATGTTGAAAAACCTAACTACATAATTTTTTCATGAAAAAGCAGAAACCTAAATGTATTCGATTAAACTATTCGAATAATCCATTTAACATGCATAATGTTTTCTCTTCAGTGATCTTTAAAATTATTGGTTGGATGAATCTAGCATCAACTGGTTTATTTTGTTTATCTTCAAATTGATTTTTATCAAATAAACCTAATTTTCTAAATAAAATTAAGGAATAAACTCAATTTATTCCTCAAAACAAACAGAAGTAAATCCAAGATAATCAAGTTTCTTTTCGTATTGTATACAAAAGGTAAATAGTATTACAAAAGAGGGAAGTGTTTATTTAATTTGTGTTTTATATTTTATTCTACACTTTCAATATGATGTCAAAAAATATCAAATGTTTTCGTCAACTGTTTGCTCCCAAATATTTGTTCTAAAAATTTGAACTTCTAATCCCAATAAATGCTTATTTTGCATAAATTGATTATTTATATTTTTTGACTAATTAAATAAAGAAACGAATGATATAAATAGTAACTAGATGTATGTTAAATATGCTCGTCTACCGCATCTAACCCTTCCAGAATGTGGAAAAATATCGCTATTAATTTAATGAAAATTTCTGCTTAGTATTCAAATATTATGCTAAAAATTCTAAACACAAATATTCTGTAATTTTAATATTAGCATGTAGCTTGAATTGAATATAAAAAAATAATCGTTCTAATAAAAATCTATTTTGCTCATTTAGAAAAATTCTATAAATTAAACAGAATAATTTTCTTTCAATTATTGTGTTAGAATTCATCTGTTTGTTCAAAATAGCAAACACTGTGTGACTTACGTACAGTCATAAGAAGAAAGAAAGAAAGAAAAGAAGAAAACCCCTCCCTGACCAATTTTGCCATAAATTAGTATATGAACACGCGGCTGATGCCTATCGATTAGTAATAATGTCTAGTTTATAAAAATATAGTTTGATTATGCTTAGAGGGTTGTCTACATGTTAAAAATTCTTTTATTTTCTTATATATATACATAGCAACCCCCATATTTGGCATTTAAAAAAAAAAAAAAAAAAAAAAAAAGATCAAACAAACCCAGAAAAGGGTATAGTTTATATATTTCTCTTATTTTTCTATATAGAGTTATAATTTGTCAAAATATAGGGATGCTAATGTTCGATTAATGTAACAAACCTTAAATTATATCTCCCTGAAAAATTATTCTCTTCAAATTTCATTGCTTTTATGCGTTAGAATGAAGAGACCAAAACGTATTCCATGCATGATTTTGATTTAAAACATATTTTCTATTATGAAATTTGTTAATAAAATTGTATTTCAAGAAGTTATGATTTATAACCTATATTAATTTTTGCCCGAAAGAATGGGAATCATCAAAAATACGGGTTTCTAAATTTACCCTTTATTATTTTTCGAGTTACAGTGATATTTCGACTATTACTAATCACAGGGGTTTGTCGCTTGCTGTCATTTATATTACGACTCATATATATACGAGCTGGCTCATCAGGCATTTTGATGCCTTAGATTTGCCACATGTACCCAGCGAGTTTCGTGATAAATAAACGGCAGTCATTATTTTTTTCGTCTTGTGTTAATTTAGAGTACTCCTTTTACTATATTTCATAGTTTTAGCTAAATAAAGTAGAATATGAGATTTCTCTAATGATAAACTGCTATAATCACTCAAGAAAAGAACATAAAATGTTCAGATATCCTTAAGATAATTTAAGAAGAATAAAGCAACATTACTTATATTTTTCTTTATATTTCTGACAGGAGTTAATGTAAAAATACAGAAAAATGTGTTATTTTAATCATAATATTTATATTAATATTGATAAATCGATTTAAGAAGACCTTTTATTATTGTGTAATTGAGTTTTGGCTACATTTTGTCTACGAAACAGAAGCAGTCCTAATAACACATCTTATTTCTAATACATCCACAGGATATTCTAATAACGTAATGTGAAAAAAAAATGTGATGTTAGGAATATTATTGTTGCTTATTACTTTTGTTAACCGATTGTAGCTTCAGATCAAAACTTCTTAAAATCACAGGAAAACAATAAAGTCGTCAGGTGGAATGCTGTCCTTTTCTGGGGCAAAAAAGTGGCGGCGATGCGTCGGCGTATATATTTTATTAAGGGACTCTAAATTATATCATCTGTAGCTTTATTTTATATTTAAAATTGTCATATTTCTTTTTCAATTATTATCTGAATGAATACAATGTTTTTCTATATATGTAAGATCTTAATTTCACTTTTAAATATAGGAATTTACACCTAACATATTTTGCTTGTAACTCTTTCTAGAATTAATTTAAAATATATAAACCCCACCTTTACCGAGCCGCCTTTATCTTAGAATTTCGAATATGAAATCAAAAATGGGTGATACCATTCGAAAATATAAAGCCGTGGCAAATTTTATATGTAGACAACCCATTAAAGGAAATTTAACTATTGCATTAATAACTATAGTTGTCATTACCAATCGATTGGTACTAGCCGCATGTTTCTATGCTAATTTACGACGATGACTTTTTTTTTTTTTTTTTTTTTATAACTGTGCGAAAACATTTCAGAAGGTGAAACAGTCACGTAATACATGTACATCTCTACATAAAATAAAAGAATATGTCTATGTATTTGTGCGTGTGTGTTGGTAACATTGTAGAAAACGGATGAAAATAAAAAATATCTATTAGCTTTAAAATTGTATGTTAAAATTGTTTACACGTTACTAATGTTAAAATTGTTTACACGTTCATTTTCTTTTTTTGATATAAATGAAATATATTTATTGCAATTAAATAATAAAAGTTCATCAAAAATTAAAATTTCTCATGCATCTGACGAAACTGACATCAATATAACTTTAAAAAAATTATACAGATTGATAAAATTAAAGTTCAGTTTTATCATTCACACGTAAATGAATAAATATATTTATTTTTATGTGAAAAAAAATAAAATGTGTAATTATAATTTGGAATTTGATGTTAGTGTACATTACATTAACTGCTTTTTGTTTATTGCATAATATTTGTATTCCTGAAGTACTTTTAACTATTTTTTTTTTTTTAAGATCTAAATGATTGTGAAAATTTTTCGCCAACAAAAATTAAGACAAGGTTATATATATTATTCAAAAAATAATCTTTTCTATACACTTCATGTTAAAAAAATAAAATACCAGGAGTACACATGGTTTTAGCAATTTTTTTTACACAAATATTTCTATTAAAAGCAATGAAAAAGCTACATATCGAAGGTCTTCAGTCGATACTGCAAACTAGTTGACATAAGTGAACTCTGCCCATACCTATCATATACTTCTTCTCATAAATTTTTCTATTATAGGCGTATTACATTCCCTTTAAGAAAAATTAAATTTACTTATCAGTCAGTATGGTTAAGAATAACATGACTTTCACATAAAGATACTTTAACTCTATTTCGATACATTTAGCTTATCCTAATTTTTTTGCTTAATTTTATTAGGGCCAGTTTCATATATCAATTTTTTTATACAAGCGTATAGTATTTCTCATCATCAAAGATTTCCCTATCCCGCCATGTTAAAAAAAAAAAAAAAAAAAAAAAAAAATCATAAGTATAGAATAACTTACTAAATTTTCAAAATAGAATAGCCATAGGTTTGTTTTGGCCAGTATTATAAATGATAATTTAAACTTGCCGAAAATTTTTACGAGAAAAATATTCCTCATAATACATGTTTATACTAAATTTTGTCATATTCTCCCATATTAGGAAAATCAAAAATTTCGTATAACTTACGAAGTTTTTAAAGTAGGACGTTCATAGGATGTTTAAGTGTCAACATCATAAATGTTATTTTAAAACTGATCTAATAACTTTACGATGCCCCGTTATAAATCATTAACTAATGCATGTTTTTAAATTATGCATTTACATTCAGAAACGTCACAACTATTAAACAGTTTATTGCTTTCTAAAATTAGATTTCTTTAATTTTTAATATTTCATTTTGAGAATGTAAAATGCAAATTTTCACAATGTGAAATTTTGCAGTTTTGAGCTTAAAAAGGAAATCTTAAAAAATAAAAAAATAATTTTTAGAATTTTCTGAATGGGAAAACGGAATTTAAAAATATGTATTAGTGAATGAGTTATAAAAAGACAAAATTTCCCGTAGAATAACATTGATTTTGGCTTTAGGAGACAGTAAGTAGAGAGTCCCCTTAATAGTGAAACATGGTTCTTAATAGCATTTTTGAAAACTTAATCGCTTTCATTAGAAACATGAGCTCTAACTGTTCTTGGAGACTCCCGCGTTTTTTTTGTTTTTTTTTCGCCTATTTCATTTTCTAGTAATCCAGATAATTATAGTAAAACGTTCACTGATATATTTTATCGCGTCCTTCAGATATTCTAAAGCAAAACTTCTCCCTTTTGAAAAAGTCATCAATGTGTCTTTGAAATATTAACAACATAAAATCTTTTTTGTAAAAAAAGAAAAAAGTAGAACCGACTCCAAAAAGCAACTACTATTCAAACAACTAAAAAAAAAAGAAAATTGGCATAAAATGGAATTATAAATTGCGCCTAAAAGTATGAAATAATTTTCTTTGCAAACAACCTAAACACTACAATTAAACATAACTTATGAAGCCGGCGCAAAATTAAATAAAATTTAATTGTTTTTTAAAGATTTGTTTTTAGACTGGTAGCTACAAATGCTTTTGTCTCGAATGATCCATTTTTATGTTTCCTTTCTTATTTTATCACTGCATACAATTGGTCCAATAGTAACACCTATATAGAATAGTGAACATTCTTCGCAATTCGGTATTTATGTTTCTACGAAATTACTAAAGTTTTCTTTGCAAACTTGGTAAAACTTTGATCGCTATCATCCTTGGCGGCTTTTGGATTTGGCGATCAAACCGTAAGGCAAAAATATACACGCGAGATGTATAATTTTATAATATATATTGTACGAAGTATTGTTTTATATTCTTGATTGTTATCTTAATATACCTTATTAAAATAACGATTTCTCAAGGGCATTAAATATTTTTGCTCATATAATTTGGCGATTTGTTTTCATCAAAGGTGCCAGATACCAGCAGCTCCGTCAACTTTTGCAGTTTACGAAATTTTATTTGTTTAATTGAATCAAAATAGTTTTCGGCTGTGTTTTGCAGATGCTAAAGTGATATGTATATTTTGAATATAACTTGATATTTGTACTGAACAAAGGTATCAATTATTATTTAATTTTGCGCCGACTTCATAAATTATGTTTAATTGTACTGTTTAGGTTGTTTGGCAAAGGACATTATTTTATACCTTTAGGCGCAATTTACGGTTCCATTTAATGCCAATTTTCCCTTATTTTTAGTTGTTTGAATAGAAGTTGCTTTTTGGAGTTGGTTTTTTTTTTTTTTTTTTTTTTTTTTTTTTTTTTTTTTTTTTACAAAAAGATTTTATTTTTTTCTTTTCAATTAAAATTTATTCATGTATCAGAACATCAGAAGACGTCCGACAGCGGTTTCATAAATCACAACCCACAAGAAATATGACACAACTTAAAAAATAGCAATTTCGAGTTTATGTCACTGAAAAATATATGTTGTAAAGACGTTGTCTTGTCTTCCAACGTCATACTTAATGAAGTAGTGAGAGAAAGTAATCAACAGAGACAAATGTAAAACTGAATATTATATTTAAATAAATCTCAATTCAAGGGAGCATGGGACTACACCCTTAAACGACCTTTTGAAATACAATTATTTGCGCAAACTTTCTCGTAAAATTATAGATACTAAATACTTTTACTAGCTAGCAAGAATATAACTCAACTATCATAACATAAATCAATAAACGATACTATATTACCACTCTTGAAAGAAACTTGACTGCTAGCTCGATGATCTCTTGAACAGCTAGATATCCTAGGCGTACTAGCGGCCAGACTTATGCTTCCAGGCAGAAGCCACTTCACACCTAAAACACCTCAATCCCTCATTTCCGAGCACGATACCTTCATCCTTTTTATACGTTTTGCTAATTTGCATCTTTCCTTTTAACCGCGCTTGCACTAAAACTCCCTAGGCGAATCTCGTAAAATACGCAAATTCTTTTTAAATCCTAAATCCGTATTAGAATACTTTAGTAGGGAAAGTAAAACCCTGAAAACAGTTTCGCGACTCGTACTTTGCGAAACTGCCTCCTACCTTACAGCTTTCCCCTTTGAAAAATAAAATTTTGTTAGAAGGTTTTTAAGCGAACCTTCAAAAAAATTTTCAAACTTAAAATAATAATTTTAAATCAACTAGCTTCCAGCTTCTTAAAATTTAAATACAAAATACCTAATAAACTTATTTATTCCCTCTAAAATAATTCTGAACTAACAACCTCTAAGAGAAAAAAAAAATCGCCTCTATACTTAAGCTTAAACTAGCAAAATCTTCCTTAAACACTAACGTAATTAAATTTCGAAATGCAAACTTTTTAATACCGAATGCGTGATTCAAACATTTAAACTAAGTTCTTAAATCTATAATTTCAATAATTTTAACGTTATAATCCTAATCTACAGCAATTCGTTAAATTTTATACATTATATGAGAAGGAAAACAAACTAATTTAATATCGTATTTATTCTAAAAAAAAAACTTTACCAAATTTCTTAAACACGCACTTTTAGAAATTTTAACTAATACAAAAGTGCGTCATTTCGAAAAGCAAACCTTCTCTTAAATTGCTCATTAATATTTTAAAGTTACTGTCTAGTGTAGTCCCATATTTTACAGAGGTAATGACAATCATCCAGCTATATCTGGGAATTCATTTTGTTTAACAAATATTCAAAATTTTACAATGAAAATTTAGCAGAATTAACAAAAGATCTTCAGCTTCCTTGAGATGATAAAAAATAACTCTTCTTACATTTATATCATTTAGAAATTAGATGAAAAGCTTAGCATTTTATCTGAAAAACAGAAAAAAAACATTTTGTAATATCTACAGTTAGCAGATGCAACTCAAATCAACAGTAATGTGAACATTTCAATATAACATACTTAAATGTTTACACGTACATTATTTCCCCTCTTTTTTAAACTGATTTAATTCAAAGCTTAAAGCAAAAACTGCTTACATTTGAGATGCTAAGTTAGGCGAGTAGTGTTAATAGGTTTAGCAAATAATTATAAAATTTATACAAAATTTCAGTTTTACCCAGTTATAATTTGAAGCTTTATTTTGAACTAGTTTAACCCAGATAGACATATATTCGGATACATATACATTCAAAAATTTTCCCCCATATAACAACATATCATACAATAATTAATATTTCATAGATTATAGACATTTTAAACGAGATTCAGTATACATTCTGCAGGTGATGGCTGTAAAAAAAATTTGTCAGCTTGACAGGTAAACAATAGACAAATTTATAGTCATAAAGTATAGTTCATTTCCAATAAAAGTTCAAAGTTTTTAGGATTTTTCCTTTTATCCTGAAAAATAATACACCTGAAAATAAAAAGAGAAAAAATGGAACGTAATCACCTGATTTTTATATAGCTTGTCTTCATCATCAGGTGTGGATTATCGTCTGCTAGACCACTGGCAGCTGTGGGATCTGGGTCGCATCCGAAATTTGGGGTACAAGACAGTCAGGGGGCTTTTCTTTTCTATTCAAGTCTGTTCTAGCACTGGCAACATAAGGGGGGGTAGCCACCTCTGTCCATACTCTTGCTTGAAAACTCTTCCTAGGTCGCTTCCTGGTTCTGTAGTTACAGTCATCATTTGGAGGAGGGGGGCGCTTCAATTTTCGTTTGCTGGAATGCTGCAATACAGGATGACTAGGTGGAAGAAAAATAAAGTTATCATGGAATAGTGGTGCTGTTGAATTTACGATGAGTGTTCCTCTTTTAGGAAATTTTTCTATAGGTATATCAGTACCGGAAATTTTAACTAAAGGTGGGAAATTGCTTTCAAGAATTTCGTCAAATATTGCATCGAAATTTCTGTTTTTCGACAACTCGTTTTGTTCAATAAATTTCTCTGGGAATATTTCATTTGAAGAATTAGTTTTTGAACTTTTGCACGCTTTAGTTATTTTGTACCGAGTGATTTTTAGATCATTAGTTACTTCGAAACCATCAAAAGTAACGGTATCGCCAACGTTTAAAATATTTGAAAAGTCGTTTAGACCAAGGTTTAATGCAGACCTTCCATTTACATGAAAATCATGTAAAGAAAATGAAATTGGTTTGTCACAAATATCATTACACTTAACATCCACAAATTTAGAATACACTTTCACAATTTCCCCTTCCATGCAATTAAACTGTTTAATATTGTTGAAACATTTTAGTTTATCTTTTTGAACTTCAGAAAGTTTAAAGTTTTCAACGTCATCAATCTAAGCATTTTCATCAAACGTATCTATTGAATTTAAGAAAGCTTTATTTTCGCTATCGCATTGAAAACTATCAACAGTTTTAGGATCATTTTTACGCTCTACAATATTTAAATGAGGATCAAATATATCAAATACATCATGTAAATAAACTTTTGTTTCACATTTTAAATTTTCCGAAATTTTATCTGCATTTACACATTGGATATCAGAATTTTCTTTGAAAATATCAATGGCTTCCTCAAAAGGTATTTCGCTTTCACATTTTAAATTTTTAGAAATGCTTGCATCACTTCCCGAAGAAATATAAACATCATTATGTAAATAACTTTCAATTTTACAATCATATTTAAGCTTTCTAGATAATTTAACATTATTTATGCACTTAATATCCAGATTTTCTTCAAAAATATCAATTGAGTCATAAAGGTAATTTTCACTTTCATTAGTTACATTATCACTTTTTAAATCTTCATGTAGTTTTAAACCCGAATTATATACAGGGAGTACACTTTTAGAACAATTTGTGGTCTGTTCATTTGGTTTAAGAGCGGATTCAATCGATGAGGGTAGTTTAATTTGTTCAGTTTTTCTAAAATGGACAGTCCATGAAGATAAAAAATTCACAGGACTAACTGACATACTATGAAGATTTGCAGAATAATTTCTAACTCCGTGTGTTGGTGCTCTAGCTACGTTGTATGTATTTCTAGGCAAATTACGCTGGTATTTATCATTACGCCGAAAATCACTTCTAGAAAAGTTAGGTTGAAAATTTCTGGGATGCTGTGCGGTTTCATGTTCGTGATCATTATAGTTACGAGAAAAATTTTGAGGACGAAAAATGTTCCGCTTGTGCCCAAAGTTTCCTTCGTTTTCTTTACCAGTTGTAGAAAAATGACGGTTTTCGTATTTTCTTAGTATTTGAAAAACTGAATCATACGAATTTATAACCTGCAGATCTAAAAAATCTTGCAGAGGTATAGTGAAAAGTGGGATAATTATATCGAGCACAGCACCAAAGGTAACTGAAAATTTAGCTCCTTAATAATTTTCAATTTACGCAACAAAAATTTAGTGGGTTTATCAAAAAATGACATGCTCCGGCCATACAATTCTTAATTTAGTGTTGTTTTATCAATCGTATGAGAAAATGAATTTCTTAAACTACGCTCTAAATCCGTAAAACTGGGGTTTTCTCCTAAAGTCCTTGAAGCCACAGTATTATACCAAATCTTGGCATCTCCTTTTAGACTATACTTTAATATATTAAATTTATCCGCATCCTCAATTTTATTTAGATCAAAATATTCGTTTAGTTCATCAAGAAAGTGACTGACATTGCTGGAGCCGGTAAAATACACTCTTGAAGGAAGGTTATCATGATATGTTTTGTCTCTCGAGGGAGGGGTATCGAAAAATGTTGGGCGCCAATGTAAAGACGTTGTCTTGTCTTCCAACGTCATACTTAATGAAGTAGTGAGAGAAAGTAATCAACAGAGACAAATGTAAAACTGAATATTATATTTAATTAAATCTCAATTCAAGGGAGCATGGGACTACACCCTTAAACGACCTTTTGAAATACAATTATTTGCGCAAACTTCCTCGTAAAATTATAGATACTAAATACTTTTACTAGCTAGCAAGAATATAACTCAACTATCATAACATAAATCAATAAACGATACTATATTACCACTCTTGAAAGAAACTTGACTGCTAGCTCGATGATCTCTTGAACAGCTAGATATCCTAGGCGTACTCGCGGCCAGACTTATGCTTCCAGGCAGAAGCCACTTCACACCTAAACCACCTCCATCCCTCATTTCCGAGCACGATACCTTCATCCTTTTTATACGTTTTGCTAATTTGCATCTTTCCTTTTAACCGCGCTTGCACTAAAACTCCCTTGGCGAATCTCGTAAAATACGCAAATTCTTTTTAAATCCTAAATCCTTATTAGAATACTTTAGTAGGGAAAGTAAAACCCTGAAAACAGTTTCGCGACTCGTACTTTGCGAAACTGCCTCCTACCTTACAATGTAATGCATCCAATGTGAACAAAAAACGTTACATCTTCATCTAAAGAATTATCCACTCGAGAGACAGTTGTGTCAGTTTTATTCTAGTCAATGCCTTATCTTTAAGTTGATTTTTCTTAAATACTGCGTTTTTAAGTTGTGTCACTTTTCTTGCTTTTATCGGATATGAGAAAAACTATCTATTGAATGACCACACATTAAATTACGACAACAAAAAAAAGTACGACAACAAAAAAAAAAAGTATTAAAATTAAAGCATTTCTTACGTAGTTATAAGCTAACAAACCTCAACAACAACAACAAAAAGCATTGTTTCAATTGAGAACCTCCTCCTTTATGAAGTCGGTTTAAAACGTCTATACATTAATTGATGTAACTGCTTACAATAACCATACTTTGAATTTTACATAACATATAAATGTCACCCGCTACGCTACAACGTATGCAATGTCGTTGAAGTGTGCACAAAATATTAAATTGCGGACAAACAAATGCACGTTTTAATCGTTCTATTTTTAGCATTAATGTCTACAAACTGTCTTTTCGTACTAAATCGATAATATCCTGTAACTTTCTAAATCAATTTTTTTTCCTATCTTGAACCGTTTTCGTGATAAGAACGCTAACTCCGCTGTTTTCCACCAGATGGGGCTGTAGGCGGTTGAATCGCGTTGAGCATGACCACTTTACTGTACCTATATATCACTTTTATGACTATAGCGGCAGATGTTCAGCAGTTAAAAAGGGTCGGGACTGACTTTTTTGGGCACCCTGTATTTTATTTTGATCGTAAAAATATTACAATGGGACCTATTTCAGACCAAGTCCTTTACAATAAAGCAATAAGTATCAAAATCGGAGCATCCGTTCAGAAGTTTTGAGCTAACAAACAAAAACAACAACAACAATATATATATATACGGTCTGAATTAAGAGCCTCCTCCTTTTTTGAAGTCAGTTAACAACTAACGTCAAGATATTGTAACACAACTGCATTTTAGTTTTAACAAGTTAAATTTGATCATAAATCTTAAATGGTAAAATTTTAAAATCATTTTTAATTTTTTAAATGATGAAAAATTGCTTTTTATTGCAGAAATAATAAAAATGCATACTTTTTTTTTTTTTTTACATATTAATTAAAATATAAGAAATATATATATGTATATGTGTGTGTACGCAAAAATTAAACAAGTTAATAAAAAAATGGTATGTTTCTGAAAGCACGAATATCTAGAGAAAAATTTTGGTTTAGAATATCAAAAATAAATGGTTTATTATGAAAGAAATTGCGGCTTTATTTAATGAAATTAAAGTACTCTTTTTAATTTATCAAATTCATTATGTTTATTAAAAAAATATTCTATATATTAATAATTATTTGAAGAACGAAAAAAAAAAAAAATCTGTCAATTAACAGTAAAAAATATCCTGTTATGAAAAATGGAGCTATACACTTAAAAAAATGTAATTAGAAAAGCGGGAATATCGAGTAAAAAAGAGAAAAAATGAGGAAGTTCTTTTCTCTAGATACATATACATATATATATACATGCAATTTTCTTTCACGCATTAAAAGTATTGCATTTTTATTTTATTTTATTTTATTTTTCAATTGAATTAACAATTTTCTGAAAAAAAAATATATATTTTTTTTATTCTTTTTTAGATTTCTATTTCTATTACTTTTTTTATTAGAATATTAGCATGGGAAATTCTAAACAATATTTTTAGACAATGATTTTAAAACATGCTTTTGTTAAAGTTTTGCAAAATGAACAAAATTCAAAGGAGAATAGTTTTTCATTGGACATCGGGATTATACGACAAATTTTTATTCTACTTTTTTTAATACTCGTGTAATATTTTTATTTCTGACTACAGAAGAAATTAAAGAAATTTATGAATTTAAATAGTTTTTGCAAAAAATATTAATATTTTTAAATAAGAACACTCTAAACCGTTTAAGAATGATTGTATTGAAAAATAACACGTATATATTTAATATAAGAACTGAAAATTATATGAAACAAGTACGAGATTAAAACAAATGAAACTGAAATAACAAGAAGAATGAGCAGAGGACGCCAAGGCTTAAAATGGGTGAAGCAAGTTAAACCAGTTCGTCAGACATTCAGATTTCCCCCAAATATTCTGCAAGATCATAAGAATAAGAAAGGAAGAAAATGAAGATAATAATTACTGCAAAAAAAAATAATAATAATAATAATAATAATAATAATAATAATAATTTAAAAAGAAATGCAGGCAAAAATTAAAAGAACTATACATAATCGTTATATATACATATATGATATGTGTATGTTTATGTATATATATAAATATATAAATAAATAAACAAAATAATCAAAACCAGGTGAAAATTTAATCCCAAAACACATGAGGGCCTTCATCAGGGGAGCTCCCCCATGTAAGGAAAGGAATATGAGAGGTTTCTGACGAAATTCTGGTATTAACCAAAAAAACACGTTTCTAGCCCCCAACTTCTCACAGATGGACGCACGACCATACAGCAAACGAATTTCAATTAATACAATTTCCCTACATGGGGGAGCTCCCCTGATGACCCTCATGTGTTTTGGGATTAAATTTTCATCTGGTTTTTATTATTTTGTTTATTTATTATAGTTTTGTATTTCCTTTTGCTGCTTTTGCGCATTGGTTTATAAAAACTTAGTTATAGTCCTGTTTATTTAATAATTCAGGTCTTACTCCCTCCTTATTATATATATATATATATATATATATATATATTCTATATTTTAGATAGCAGGAACAGGCCAGTAATTGACTATTTAGTGGAAATGTCATGAAGTTTTATCTTATATGCAAATATCATCATGCACAATAATTTCGGAAATTTTTCTAAGTAATAATCAATATATAAGGATTAATATCCTTATAAATTAATCTTAACAACTATCGTTATGGTGAACTGTTGTCCCCGAATCCCATGGACAGTCCTCGAAAATTACCTTCTTCCTCAAAAATTTAAAACTCATTTAAAGACACCGATTACAAAATCATTAATATTTTATTATAATGATTTATTATAAATGAACAAGCCAAAATAAGTTCTTTTAACACTTCGCAACCGCATACTTTTGCCTTTTTGACAGTAAGGTCCGCCTGTGGGCGTTATTCTTCCAAGTTACAATATTTCAGAACAAAATTTTCCGTATTCACGTTTGTATTACAACTGAATATGCATTATAATGATACTCTTTCTGATCAAAGTATTTGTATCTATAGTATATTGAGAGTACAAATATGAATATTGGGTATATTCTTAAGAAATAAATAACATACAAGTTGGGAGAGAAACGCCTACTGCCGGAGTTACAGATTTTCAAATGACATGAATCTACGTCAGTGGTCTCGAAAGTGTTAATTACTTCATATGCAAATTTTTCTAAATTTTTACAATTTAATGTGATTTATTTTTCGTCGTCAAAATTCGAAGGCACCCCCACCATATTTGTCCTTAAATTCAATTTAAAAAAAAAAAAAAAAAAAAAAAAAAAAAAAAAAAAAACGGTCGCAATATTACAACAATAGTTTCAAAATGAGATTTTACTAGTAATTGACCATTTCAGTTTTTCCTTTTAAAAATTTCTTAAATTAAAATATATTGGTAAATTTATGTATTTCATGTAAATATATAAAAAAAAATTACTGCATACTAATAATTAATATTGATCAACATAATAATCAATACTTTACTTGCAGCCCATTAGTCCTGAATTTCATACCGTCACCAGTCAACACCTATAATAATGCCTCGGCACTGAGCTTTACTTCAAAAGATCGACTGATTTCATTCAATCCACATCATTCTTTAGATATCATAAGAAGTATTGATTTAATGTGATTGGCCGATTACATAAAAAAATCCACATCATCCTTTAGATATTTTAAAAAGTGTTTATTGGATGTAATCGGCCGATAACTAAAAACACGTTAACACTACCTTACTAATCATGTGAAATGATGTAACACGTGGGGATGTTTATCCGTTATTCCCTTTTAATTTTTCCCGCGTAAGTATGTGCACATCCCTAAATGAATGATTTTTTTTTCTTTAATATCTTGCTCAAAAAAAAAAAAAAAAAAAAAAAAAACTGTATGATGTCATTTTATTGAGTGTTAAATTTTACTAATTTTACTGGCCTCTTCCTACGCTAAAACCTCTGATATATTTAAAGTTTTCAAATAAATTTGTTGATATGAACTATACTATGATGATTACTGATTTCTATGATAACTACTACAACTGCATTTTTACAAATCAGCTAATTGCACCGTTATATATATATACCTGCATGCGTGTGTGTGTGTGTGGGCATGTGTATGTATATATAATTTTTTTAATTATTTGCAAATTGTAGAAATTTAAAATATTATTTTTTTTTTTTTACATCCAAAGTATCTTCTTTCAAAATATACCTAACTATAGTAGAAATCTGCATTAAAAAAATAATAATTAACAGTATTTATTTAACCATAAATAATTATATTTAGAACACGGATAAGTGAGAAATGTAAAAGGAATTTTTTTTTTTTGTGAACTTACACCTTTTTTACACAAACAAAAGAACATGTATAACAATTTCTCTGTACAACAAACATAAATGAGACTAATTAGTTTGTCTAAGTAATTATAATTCGTGTTATAATAGGTTGAAATATCTTTTGACTGTGAAATCGGATAAAAATATGAAAAACAGGATAAACCCATGCATACATAACAACATTATCAGCATAAAAAAATATGCATGAAACGAATTTTGTTAACATTATAATTTAATTGCAGAGTCGTAATTAATTATTTGTGTTTTAGCATAATCATAAAGCTACAATGATCAAAAGTATTAATTTTGGTTACATAATTCCTTTACGGGTTAATAAACAATAAATAAAAGATTTCTTTTTAAATTAAAAGGCCGCACACAGATCTTTGTTTAGTGTTTCATTAGTATAACTAAATAATTATTTTTGGTATAGTAGATAGTTTTGTAAAATATAAAAAGTGCATGTTTTAACTCATTTAAATAGTATTTTTTGTTCTTTAATATTTATATAAAAATTTACTTTCATATTACTATTACATTCTAAAGAATTAATCGAAATTATTATAAGTTTAAATTTTGGGTATAATATGTAGATGAGTTATTTCTAGATTTATTATTATTTTTTTTTAACGTATTTTAACGCATTTTACACTTTTCAAACTATGTTTTTTTCTTTCAGAAAAAGTTAATCTAAACCTACTATGTGAGATTTCAGGCACTTTGTCTGCTCTATTATTGCACCCATTGTCTATAAACATAAACCTACACCTGAGGAGAAGTCCCTGCGTGGGTGTCTTTTTGAAGAATTTTATCATGTGTTTGAGTTCTAGAGGGGAAAAAAAATCAAGAAAATCCGAACGACTAAGCTGAATGCACAGCCTAGATTCGGCGCTAGTACCTCCCATCTAAAAGGTTCAAGAATATATCCTCTCGACTACTGGTGGGACTTCTTCTTTAAAAGATACGCATTTAATAGAAATGAGATTATATACAATATGATGCACTAAAGTGTATAAGTAAAATCCAGTATTTAATTATTATATAGTGTTTCTAATTAAAAATAAACTTTTAGTAAATGGGATATGCATTTTTCATTCTTCTTCTAAGCTTTATATTATATTATATATATATATATATATATATATATATATATATATACATTTTTTTTTTCTATTCCTTAACTTATAAAATTTTTTGGTATTATTTATTGACTTATCTTTTTATTTTATTTTTTAATTAGTATAGCTTACACATAATTATAACAGATGAAGTATACAATGTACATGAAATGGAATACAAAATACAAAATACAAAATGTCAAGTTATGTGTAACTTGATCAAAAAAAAACAGAGTTATGAAAGAATTATCTACCTGTCGAAAAATAATTACTCGTATGAAATTTATTATCTCGACTATGAATAACTACAGTGCACCTTTATGTCGAAAATTGGAAGTTGTTAAAAACTTATTATCAATTTAAAAAATTATGAGAGGTAGCTAAAAAATTCAATTACAAATATAGAGAAAATCCCTGAATTAGTTTGAAAGACTGCCTCTTAAGGAAAAATAAATCAATGCATTCAAATGTAAATGATTATTTATCTAAATACAATTTATATAAATTGTTAAATTAATGTAGAAGCCTTGAATTATAAGTTTTACTTAATAAAACGATGCACCTATGTGTTTGTATTTGAAGATTTAATATATGTCTCATGTGTTAGAAATCACTTCTTCCTAAGGCAGGAACGACAAGCATATGCTTAACTGTATTTCATATCACTTGTATTTTTTTTTTTTTTTTAATAAAGGGGATTATTTTTATATTCTACATCAACAAATTCTGATGTCACTCTCATATTATAGCACAGAAAATTAATTCTCAAAAACTAAACTCATTTTTGTTGTATCTACTTGGGTGCATCTCTTTTTTATCAAAATTGAACTCATTTTGGGTGTATCTACTAAACATTGTTGGCACACCCAACTTGACATGAATTTAAATTAAAAATAACCTCTAAATGTTTTGAAATTATAAATGATTATTTAAAAAATATATTTTGTGATTTAAAATAAATAGGTAGTCACGCATTTTACTGCTCCACACCACATATTTTACTTCTGTGTACGTAAGTATGTATGTATGTGTACATGTGTCTGGAGAACCTTTTGATATCATATCTCTGAAACCAATAAAAATATAACTACGAACCTTAAGTCAAGTTCAGTGTACAAATGATTTTGCCAACTTCGACTGAAAATTAGAAAACCGGAAGGGGGACGTTGGAAACCTCAAGTGGTACCGTAAGTCTGTATCTCAAAAGCGGCTCTTTAATTCTTTCTTTAATTTTGTTAAAGAAAAACTCATACATATTTTGTATGTATTAGTTAGTTTGTTTAGGAAAATTAATAGGCATCCAGTATAACCAGATCTATTTTAGGCCTTGCAAGTGCATTCCTTTAAAAACGGCTCGAAGAAATTTCTTCAAACTTACCATATTTTTTCATTTAGATATCATTTGGCATACAATTGTTAGTTTCCAGCAAACAGTTGAGTTTGCCAAGTTTGGTAAAATTCGGAAGTGGGACCAAAAGTCAGTATCTCAAAAACGGCTCTAACGATTTTCTTCGAATTTACTACATAAATCCTTTTTCAGATCTTCTATCTCGTGTATTGCTTTGTTACTACAGGAAAACTGACAGGCATCCAGATTATGTGGATCAGTTTTAAATCTCAAAAATTGGTGTTTCAAAAAAAAATATATATATATATAAAAAAAAATAATAAGAAGAAAAAGGAAAACAGCGGTACCTATTTTATTAAAATTCGGTGTATAAACACTGTTTTATATTTTGGTAATAAAAGTCGTGTGGTTGTTACGAACCAGTTTTTTTTTTATATGGGGGGGGGGGGAGAGAGAATTTATGATCATGTTCGGTGGTGGAATTTCTACATAATATATTTCGAAGTAAAGCAAGAAAATATTGTTTCATTTTCATAAATCAAAGTTTTTTTTTTTTTTTTTTTTTTTTTTTGTCTTACTATTAAACAAATACGTGCACAATTACACACACAGACACCAAAAAAAAAGAAAAAAAAATCTGCAACAATTTTTTTAATATTATCAGTTTTCCAAAAGTCTTATTTTCGAAAAGTCATAATAAACTGCATAAACCAATTCTTAATTCGATATTATGCTGTTAGCTTTCTACTTTCTTATCCATTCACACGATTCTACTTTTATTTATTTATTTATTTATTTATTTATTTTTATTTTTTTTTTATTTTATTATTATTATTATTATTATTTTCTTTTTTGATAATCCATTGCTTTGCTTTTGAAAGACCTGCTCTCTTCTTTTGTGTTCTAATCATCTCTTTCATTACTTTTAAACCAGCTTCCTGCAGATGACGACATTTTGTGATATATGAAGCAGATAGAATGAACAGGAATATTTTTCACACAAAGCACGGTTATAGCAAATTTTAATAGCATGAGAGATTCTGACTACATGTGCATATATATACAGTGAAGCTTATTAAATATTATCACTTTTAAAACTTGCATCGTATTTAATTCAATTCCGTCAAAAGAAAATTAGGTCATATATTGTTATCTTATAAAATTTTACCTTTTTTTGTTTAAATTTCATGCAATCTATGAGATAACAGAATCAACTAATTGCTTCGGATAATTATTTGAATTATATTTATTCTATGATACAAGACAGTTTTTGCTTCAGCCTTATTATGACTCATTCAAGTAAAAAATACGTATTATACAAATTCTTCATATTAACTAACTTAATGACTGGATTTATTGATTACGGTAAGATTAGATTTTTCTGAATACCTATTTTCATGTGCAAACTTAAGTAAATGATTTTTTTATGCATTTTTTTTATAATGTCGTGTTTTTATTGATCATATTTACTATATGTAACATGTATTGCAATACTATAACTTAGTGATACTTACATTCAAATTTTAACCTGTACGATCCAGGGTTCACATATCGCCCCCGGCAAGAAAAGTGACACGACTCAAATATGCAATATTTGAGAAAAATCAGTTTAAGTAATACAATAAATTATCAGTTAGACTAAAATAAAACTAACTCATTTGCTTTTCAGACAGATAAATTGTAAAATAGAAATGGGACATTTTTCGTGCATATAAAGGCTTTTCATATATATTTTTCAATGATATAAACTCAAAAATGCTTTAAATATATATATTATTATCACATATTTTCGCTTTGATGCGATATGTTGGTATATTTCTTGATTTATAAAATCTAAATTATTCAATACCTTTAAATTTTGACTGGTCTATTAAAAAGGTGGATGGGGTTTCTTTAAAAAAGTACTAACATATAGCAGCACAAAACTAAATTTATTTACAAAATAAAATGCTGTATTATCTAGTTTCGTTAAATAGTTTCAAAACAGTGTTGCAGAGAAATAAAGTAATTTCTATAATTTTATTTTAATTAGTTAGACTCTGCTCAGAATATAAATTTGTAGTACTGTAGGTGTAGGTTAGCAATGCGATTTTGAACATCAAATTTGAAATTGTGTTATACTTAGGCGCAATGTTTAAAATCCATAGGTGCGAACATTTTATCATTAGCTTTAAAAAATACGATTTTAAGAAGGATGAATTTTTCTGCACTCTGTATCGTCTTCGTACGTATCGTATCGTCTTTTAAATTCGTGAATGTCTACTTATGTTGTTGTTTTTTTACTATAGCTTCGTGTGTGCGAAAAGAATATCGCTGTAATGAAAATAAATATTTTTTTTATTTCTATAAGACAGCAAGAAACTGAGTGAATAAACAATTTTGTAATGATTAATTTTTATTATCTCCTTATATTATTAAAATCTGTGCGCATCTGTCTTTCTGTCAGTCTGTGAGAAATGCATTGTGCGCGCTAAAGCTCCGGTGCTAATAGTCGTAGCGCCTCGAAACCGGTGTCGACAGACGCAGAATTTCTTCATCTCGACATCGCAATAATTTGCTAAGCGATGCGGCCCTAATTAGTGGAGATATTAATTTAAACGTCGAGCTATGTCGATCGAAAAAATGACTGAGAATTCACGGCTATTTGCTTAAAAAGAGACATTCTTACGGAAAAAGTGGAAAATAAATTAGAAATATCGGTCGTATCGTTCCAAATAAGGTATCAAATGAAAGGGCCGATTTTTCTGAATACGACGGTTTAAATAGCTAATCGATAGGTCAATTAGATTTTTTAAAATTAACTAAAGTATGAAAAAAGGTGGCAACAACTCACAAGAGTTTTAATTTCACAGATGACTGTTTCGCCGTATTTCGGTTACCATGGCGCGGTGTGAAAGAATACATAGATCTTACTTCCTGCTTTACTGATTTTGTACTGGGAATAAAAATTGCAAATTTCAAAACGCTTTAATTTTCTTCAAAATTCTTTCAAACTTACAACATACCGTTAACATTACAAGACGAAGTTGCAGTTCAAATTTCATCGGGTTTGGAGAATAAACAAAAAAATTACGATTTAATGCTGCGGACAGCGCTGCTGAAGGCAGTGGGGACCCGGTCCGACTTTTTAACCGATGAGAAATGCTTTTTTTTTTCATTTTCTTTTTTTAAGAATAAAAATTTGATTTGGGAAGGAATATGTGCGCGCAGCGCGCGTATACCTTCACACGTGCGCGCGCAGCGCGCATGGGTCTGCGCTGCCGAAGGCAGTGGGGACCCGGTGTGAGTTTTTACCCGATCAGAAATGATTTTTTATGGGGCACGATGGATCAGGGAAGGAATACGCGCGCAGCGCTTGTAACTCTGTGGGGACCCGGTCCGACTTTGTACCAGATGAGAAATGATTTTTTTAATTTTCTTTTCTTAAGAATAAAAATTTGATTTGAGAAGGAATATGTGCGCGCAGCGCACGAATATCTTCATTCGTGCGCCGCAGCGCGCATTGGCTTGCGCTGCCGAAGGCAGTGGGGCCCCGGTGTGAGTTTTTACCCAATCAGAAATTATTATTTTTTTTAGGGGGGGCCACGAAGGGTGAGGGAAGGAATACGCTTGAATCCCTTAACTTGTGCGCGCTGCTGAAGGCAGTGGGGACCCGGGGCGACTTTTTACCCGATCAGAAATTATTATTTTTATTTTTATTTCTTTTCTTAAGACTAAAAGTTACAGTTAATGATTCATTTGAAAATACTGACCCGCTAGAGGGCGAAGCCCGCTAGTCTCCTTATATTATTAAAATCTGTACGCGTGTGTCTGTCTATCTGTCTGTGAGAAACGGCTTTAAAAAGCAAAGGCTCCGTCGCTAACGGTCGCACGGACTTCGAACAGGTACCGTCGGACAGAGAATTTATCGCAGATCTAAGTTATCTAATTTGCTAAACGATGCGACCCTAATTAGCGGAGATACTAATTAAAATGTCGACCATTGTCTAACGAAAAAACGATTCAAAATAGCACGCGATCATCATTTTCGACCGGGACCCCTTACCTTAAAAAAAAAGCAAAGAGAGAAAATTTCGTGGGTTTTTGTAAAGCGATCCTGCACAAACGGTTCGAGATATCGAAATACACCTCAAACAGCAGAAAGAGCATTTATTACAGATTCTTACGGTACAATATTTTTTAAATACGGATTTTTTATATTTAAAAAAAAAAATTAAAAAGGGTCGAAAATTTCTTTTTTTCGCGAGAGTAACTACGAGTAACTCTTCCATTTCTTAACAACTGCTATATAAAGAAAGGCCATTTAATCCTCTTTCGAACCATATAAACATTTTTACAAAATAAGGATTAGCGATCCATACTTTTTGCTTTTACGAAACATCGATTTTTCACAAAACATTTTATAACTCAAAAGCGTTTAGAGATAAATCATTTCTTTCTTTTTTTTTTTTTTTTTTTTTTTTTTTGTATATAGATCTCGCTTTCATAATTTAATTCCCAAAAGATTGAGAGAAAATTTCAAAAATTAAATGAGTTATAATTTTTTTAATTTCACACTTTAAACCCATTGAATTGAATACGCGGTCTTCCTTCCGTAGTGATTTTCAGAATTCCATTGCCGTTTGTCGTTACTATTAGAACCACTTCAAGGAAGAGAGATTTCTGCTCGGAGCGAAGCAAAAAAAAAAAAAAAAAAACACCTCCCGTTGATAATCGGATGTATTTTAACTGGGATAAAAAATTGCAAATTTCTATTTTCTTGAATTTTTAGAATTCGCACACGTCACTTTGTATACAATCTTAAAACCATAAAATAAACTTGCAGTTCAAATTTCATCGATTTTCGTCTATAAACAAAAGGTTTACATTTTAATTCCAAATTAAATTTTATTCTAATACGCGTATTTCAATTTCTAATTATGATTGTTTTCTTTTGCATATCAGCTAATTGAGTTAGACCGCTCAAAATTGGTATACGTAGGTTAATTAGGAGGGGCTAAAAGGGTGGGGAAGAAATAGGTGTATACCGCGCGCGATTTCACCCGATTTATACGTTTTAAGGGTTCCTGATTAGGTTTGCTTTTGTATTTCAGCTACTAATTAAAATAATTTCATAAGTAATACATCATTAGAACGCTTTTTTGATTTAGAATCGAACAGTGGAATACAGAAATTCATACCGCCAGATGGCGCTGTAATATTTTCAAATTTCAATATTTCAATTTCTAATTATGATTAAATTATTTTTAATACATAATTCGAAAGATATTTTAAAGTTCTTTTATATTATCGAAAGTTTTCATCAGATTTACACGTTTTGAGGTGTCCTGAATTAGTTTTCTTTTGTATCTCAGCTACTAAATAAAATAATTTCATAAGTAATACATCATTAGAAAGCTTTTTTGAATTAGAATCGAACAGTGGAATACAGAAATTTCTACCGCCAGATGGCGCTGTAATATTTTCAAATTTCAATATTTCAATTTCTAATTATGATTAAATTATTTTTAATACATCATTCGAAAGATATTTTAAAGTTCTTTTAAATTATCGAAGGTTTTCACAAGATTTACACGTTTTGAGGTGTCCTGAATCAGTTTTCTTTTATGGCACTGTAATATTTTCAAATTTCAATATTTTAATTTCTAATTATGATTAAATTTTTTTTAATGCATCATTCGAAAGATATTTTAAAGTTCTTTTATGTTATCGGAAGTTTTCACCAGATTTACACGTTTTGAGGTGTCCTGAATTAGTTTTCTTGTGTTTCTCAGCTACTAATTAAAATAATTTCATAAATAATACATCATTAGAAAGCTTTTTTGATTTGGAATCGAACAGTGGAATACAGAAATTTCTACCGCCAGATGGCGCTGTAATATTTTAAAATTTTAAAATTTCAATATTTCAATTTCTAATTATGATTAATTTATTTTTAATACATCATTCCAAAGATATTTTAAAGTACTTTTATATTATCGAAAGTTTTCACCAGATTTACACGTTTTGAGGTGTCCTGATTACGTTTTCTTTTGCATCTCAGCCAATTGAGTTAGATCGTTCAAAATTGGTATACGTAGGTTAATTAAGAGGGCATGAAAGGGTGGGGGAAGAAATAGGCGTACACCGCGCACGTATCCCCTAACTTGTGCGCGCGCAGAACGCATGGGACTGCGCTACCGAAGGCAGTGGGGACCCGGTGGGAGTTTTTACCCGATCAGAATTCTTTTTTTCAGGCACGAAGGGTCGGGAAAGGAATACGCGCACGGGACTGCGCTGCCGAAGGCAGTGGGGACCCGGTCCGAATTTTTACCCGATGAGAAATGATTTTTTAAATTTTCTTAAGAATAAAATTTTGACTTGAGAAGGAATATGTGCGCGCAGCGCACGTATACCTCCACACGTGCGCGCGCATGGGTCTGCGATGCCGGAGGCAGTGGGGATCCGATGAGAGTTTTTACCCGATTCGATTTTTTTTTAGGAACCACGAAGGGTGAGGGAAGGAATACGTGCGCGCAGCGCGTGTATCCCTTAAATTGTGCGCGCGCAGCGCGCACGGGACTGCGCTGCCGAAGGCAGTGGGGACCTGGGCCGACTTTTTACCCAATCATAAATGATTTTTTTTTTTTCAATTTCATTTCTTAAGACTAAAAGTTACTTTTAGTGATTCATTTGAAAATACTGACCCGCTAGCGGGCGAAGCTCGCTAGTTATTATATTAAAATCCGTAGAAAATTTAAATATGAAGAGATACCCATAGGGATGATACAATTTGTAATGGTTAGAATGGCAACACTGCGTATTATTTTTTGACATATCTTGTGTCATTTGGGTTTAGTATGCTATGCCATTTAATCATGCAAAGATACACGCTTGAACAACTTTTCGAAATTATTAAATTGTTTTATCAAAGTCAGTGTTCATATGTGAATACTGAGAGAAATTTGAGAAGAATTCATGGACGACATTATTCAGTTAATCGACTCAACCGATTGCGATTTTTTTTCATTGGGGATATGTTAAGTCACAAGTTTATGCTGATAATCCAATAACAATTGAGCAATTAAAAACCAACATTGAACGTGTTATTAGTGAAATAACACCAAATTTATGTGAAAGAGTAATGGAAAATTGGGTTGACAGAATGCGGTATGTACAGAGAAATCGTGGTACTCACATGAACGATATTATTTTCATACTTAATGGCATAATGTTAGCTTTCAAATATATATATATATGTGTGTGTGTGTGTGTGTGTGTGTGTCACTGAATAATTTATGGTTTTTTTTTCCTCAGAAGAGGGCAGCATTCCCGATTGGCGTCCTTATCGCATTCTTGTGATTTTAAGAAATCTTGATCTTAATAACACATTTTTTTCACATTACATTATTAGGATATCCTGTGGATGTATTGGAAATAAATGTGTTGTTAGGACTGCTTCTGTTTCTTATACAAAATGTCTCCAAAACTCAAATACACAGTAATAAAAGGTCTTCTTAAATCAATTTGTCAATATTAATGTAAATAATATGAATAAAATGACACATTTTTCTGTATTTTTACATTAACACATGTCAGAAATACAAAGGAAAATATAAGTAAATATATGTATGTTGTTTTATTCTTCTCAAATTATCTTATGGAAATCTAAACATTTTGTATTCTTTTCTTGAGTGATTATAGCAGTTTATCGTTAAACGAATCTCATATCGTATTTTATTCAACTAAAACTATGAAATATAATAAAAGGAGTACTCTAAAGCTATACCAGACGATAAAAGTAATGACTGCCGTTTATTTATCACTGAAACGCGCTGGGTACATATGGCAACCCTAAGGCAACAAAATGCCTGATGCGCCAGCTCGTATTTATAGTATCCTTACTCTTAATGGAAAACACTTTAGAAGGATCAAAATCGACGTAACCAGAATATCAAAATAAAACAGAATGGAAATTATGAAGGTATGCAGAATTCCGATTTTCATCATTTGTGCATGCATGCAAATTGTAGTTTTCTGAAAAATAAGTATATTTAAAAAACAATAGAATACTTACATAAGTGTATGCATATGCATATAAATACAGTCGAAACTAATATGGTTAATGGTTAAACATTCAAACCTAGTCTTCCTACATTATAAAACCATGGAGAATGTGAATAGAAGCAATAAATTATTTTTACTTATTTTTATGTAGAAAAGGTTTTATTTAATTATATAAATAGGATAATATTATTTAAAATCAATTAAATTAGTAAAAATTAAAAGACAGTAAATTTTAATTATTTCCTCTCTAGAAAATTATTAAAACATTCAAACTTTTAATATAGGTGCTGCCACCTATTTATCCGTTTGTTAAGTATAATAAATAAATGTAGAACAGATTAAATACACAGATTCAGAAACTTTTCAGTTAAAATAATATTTTAAATTAGTATTTTACAAATATAAGGTTACCATTGGATCAAATTAAATTAAAATAATATATAGATTGAAAGTAAGGTAAAGCTAGGAGAGTTTCAGCCCAATTCAACAGAACGATATAAAAATTCCAAATATAAATTTTTTGCGAAAATATTGCTGATTAATTTTGAATTCATTCGTATTCCATGCATTTGCATTGGTATTTTGTTGTTATGCTATAATTTAAAGCAACAGCTGTAAAAAAAACCAAGAGAGTTATTTTATGCAATCTCTTCCTACAGGTTAGAAGAGGTTTCGCTTAGTTATAAGTAACTACAATTAAATTGTTAACAAAAATAATTGCACTTAAATGCCATTGTTGTAAGGTTTTTGTAAACAAATATTTTTGTATTTGAAACTGATATCTCATTTTATTAACTAAAAAATCATAAAGATAAAAGAAATTAAAAACGTATTCAAAAAATATTTAAAGAAAAAATATTAAAGTATCAGTAAAAAAAACAATATCATATAAGATTACAAAACAGCATTGTTACTAGATAACACATTCAACTAAAATTAATACATTTCCTTTTCATATTTAATGTTTCTTGTTTGTTGACCTAATTTGTCGCTGTCCACAATCGTTGCACTTATTGTTGTAAATGGTGCAGCTTTCCTGCAACCACCTGCAACAAGTAACGTAGATAAAAAAAGTCCATGAAAATGTTACATTGTAATATTGGTCTCTCATTGTGGGTCCCAAATCGTGTGGTTATAGGGATTTTTATTCCCACAGGAGAAAAAATTTGACTACGGTCCCTGCTAAACCAGAAGACCGTAGTTTAATTTATTAATAGGAGATACATCGAAAATTGTACTTAAGACTTTTTTGAGAAAAGCTTAAAATGATAAAAAATAATATAGAAAATAATATAAATAAAAAATAAGTAAAAAATAAATAATAATGAAAATGGTCCTGCTAACGCAATCAACTCTGTTAAAATTGCGAAAATTCTTTCTAATTCTGGCAACCCTAACTTCTGTTTTCTGCCAAATTCAATCGATAATCTCGCCAACTCGCCAAATTTGTTGCCAACGCTGATTTTGGTCTTAGCATCGATTTTTGCAATTTCGTTACAATTCGGCGATTTAGTGACCAAATTTGACGAAAAATTGTAGTTCAGTGTTTCTAATATTTATGACTCTAACTTGAATAAGAACAAGAGTTCTGAAATTTTTCAGAAAGGTTCATTGATTAATAGAGAAGAACAAACTTCCTCGAAAGTTCTGTAAATCACTAACGACGTTATAAAAGTAGAAGAAACATTATTTATTTTTGTATACTACAATTTATTTACCTTTTTTTTTTTTTTTTTTTTTTTAACCTGCTACTTTCTTTACGGCATTATAATAAAAGTGGAAACAAATGGCATTTTTTCCACTTACACAAAGGTTGAGTAATGAGGAAAACTTTGTGCATTCGCGTCAAGTAGGTATATTGGCATTCAAATTTTGCGAAAAGTGGTAATTCAAATTTTTAAAATTTGGAGTCTCGATCTTTAACAGAAGCTATGTTCTGGAATTTTCCGAAATTATTCATTGGTTTCCAGCGCAAAACTTCACAAAAATTCTATAAACCATTGATAACACTCTCCATAAGTTCAAACTCTATTCAGACTTAAAGCTTCAGACTTCGGTTCATTGCTTTTCCTGAATTGGCAAAATTCTTGCTTCTAGTTGTGCTTAACGAGTTTTTTTGGGACATTTGTGGTAGGAATAAATGTATTGCTGGATTGTTTTGAATGCTCTACGTTCAACCGTTTTTGAGTTACGCTCACACCCATACACCGACTCACACCCATGACTCACACCCATACACCAACAATTACATACGGACATAGAAACGTCACAAAAAATCTTATAAATTTATAGATTATTGAAAGGGGAATTGTAGTCATGACCAAAAATGGTGTAGTGCAACAAAATGTATACAGTAACCGACGCTTAATAAGGTCACTGGTGAATCACATCAGCAGCTTAATATGGTCAAATTGTCAGGACCAAAATCAAATTAATACAAACTATTTTAAAACCACCGCTTAATAAAATCAGCATCGCCAGTTAATAAACTCAAAAATATCTCATCAACAGCAAAAAATATCACTTATGCACTCTAAACATTTTTTTTTTTTTTTATTATTATTTTTTTTTTTTTTTAATAAAAAAGAAAAGCAAGCGCGACAATCCCGTTATCTCTCTTTGTCTTTTACACTTGCAGCATAATTACAAATTAAACACGCCCCATCACTTGTCTCGATAACAATTTCGACGAACGTATTCTTCAAATCGCGGTAATGGGTTGGAAATTTGATTTGATTCGCAAGTGATTTTTATTATTATTATTATTATTAAAAGTCAATTTGTAATAATTGTTTTAAAACAGAAGCAAGAAGCTTAAAGCAACAATTTCAAATTTAAAGATTGGGCGTGTACTTTCGGCAAAGTAATTATGATTTTCCTCAAAGAAAAGTGCATCGGAACTTGGGATGTATTTAATCTGTACATATAAAAAAATACTTCCACTCGCTCACTGACTCATCAACGCACAGCAAAATCTACTGGAACCACTGACTCGAAACTGGGTCAGATTATAGAACATATAGTCTAAGCACCCCCTAAGAATAGACTTTGCAAAAATCGCCCCCCAAGGGGGAGTTGGGGGCAAAATGTGATTTCACAAAAACCTTCATATCTCAAAGAAAAAAACAGATATCCATAAAATTTTTGCTTTCAAATATAGCTAACACAAATATCTAAAAATTAATTTCTGCAATTTTAGAAATTCGGTTCCCTGGGGGGGGGGGCAAAACGCGATTTCATATGCGCAAAACGTGGTTTGAGATACTCCTATATATCTCAAACACAAAAAAAACTAGTATGTTGTGGCCACCACAAGACTTTCTTCTATATTTTCCTATACATATTCAATCAGTAACAATATTTAAAAAAAAAAAAAAAAAAAAAAAAAAAAAAAAAAAATTTTTTTTTTCCTTTTTTTTTTTTTTTTTTGTGAAAATTAATACATATTCAATCACTAACAATAAAAAAAAAAAAAAAATCGAATTTTTTTTCTAAGTTTTTTTTTTTTTTGGTTAAAAGTAAAAAAAATCGATAACTTTGTTTTAACTTATCACAGATTTATGGTTCAACCATTCGTTTTAAAGTTATTGACGAGATCTTTCGAATGATACCCATCTTCAAAATTTAACCCCCCCGGGGGTTACTTCCCCCCAGGGGGGGAACCGATGCCCCCCCATGCACAAATTTTTTTTCCTAGTTAACTACTACTATCATCAATAATTCAAATTAATTTTACAATCACAAGTTTAAAATAACTCTCATTATGCCCATTTATACGGAATTTTGTCCTATGCTGCCATGTTAAAAATTTGCATAAAATGCGATTACAGCGCCACCTGTTGAGCTATTGATCCCCAAATCTAATGGGCACCAGTTCATGTTAGGGTGCAACTAAATACCAAGTTTGGTTAAATTTCATTCATATGTTCGTGAGATACAGCGTCCACAAAAAAATGATACAGACAGACAGACAGACAGACAGACACACAGACAGACACACAGACAGACATTTTCTAAAAACTATCAATTCGTGTTCAGGACATCCCAAAACGTGTAGATCCGTCAAAAAACGGAGGTCGAAAATTTTCGCGAATCCAATACTTTCTCTATATTACATATAGAAGAAAGTAAAAAACAGATATACGTGAAATTTTTGCTCTAATATACCTCTCAAATACCTAAAAATTAATTACTGGAATTTTAGAAATTCAGCTCAAGAGAGGGGGGGGGTGGACGTGATTTTAAATAGTCCTTTATATCGCAAACAGAAAAAAATGATATAAGTGGATTTTTGCTCTAAGATATAGCTCCCATAAAAACCAATTTCTTTAATTTTAGGAATTCGTCCCAGGTGGGGCGAGAAAGGAGGGGGCTAGGGGGTAAAAAAAGTAGAAATACAGTTAGACCGTTCAAAATTGGAACAGATAGGTTTTAGACGCCTGAAAATCGAATGAGGATATTTTCGAAAGTAAAGTTATTAGTACTGTTAGAAAGGGGGTGGGGACGAGGGGCAAAAAAATAAAAATAGAGTTAGATCGTTCAAAATTGATACATATAGGTTTTTTATACCTACAAATCGATTTCGGATATTTTCGAATTTCTAAAGTTATTAGGAGGGGCGGAAAGGAGGAGGAGCAAAAAATAAGAATAGAGTTAGGCCGTTCAAAATTGGTACATAGGAGTTTTTGATACTGACAATTGATTGCGGATATTTTCGAATTTGTAAAGTTATTAGGAGGGGTGAGTAGGGGGCGGAGGGTCAAGAAAATAAAAATAGAGTTAAGTCGCTCAAAACTGGTACATGGGGGTTTTGATACTTACAAATCGATTGCGAATATTTTCGAATTTGTAAAATTATTAGGATAGGCGAGAAGGGGGAGGTGAAGGGGCAAAAATATATAAATAAGAGTTAGATCGCTGACAGTTAGTGTTGTTAGGTTTTGAAGCTCGATAAATCGATTGCGGATAGTTTCGAAAGTACAGAATTATTTCGAGGGGCGGGAAAGGGGGCGGGTGCAGGAATAAAAATAAGGAAATCCAGATAGAATGTTAGAAATTAGCATTATTAGGTTTAAAAGCCCGCAATAACGACTGCGAGTATTTTTTAAAGTCTAAAATAATTAAGAGGGGCGGGAACGGTAGGTGAAGAAACATGCACGCCGTACGCACTTGAATACGCTGCCGCAGGTAGTGGGGGCCCGGACCGATTATTCCACTGGTGGGAGAAGATTATTTTTTGTATTTTATATTTATGTTTTTCCCTTACGATAATATAGTAATACATTAAAAGTGTCAAACATAAATGCCAGCGCGCAGCGCACAATGGCCTGCACTGCCGAATGCAGTGGAGATCCGTTGAGACATTTTTTTCCAATCAGAACTATTTTTCTCTTTTTTTTTTTTCTTTTTTTCGCATGATAAAAATTAGTGAAATTTTGAGAATTCATTAACTATAGTGATTCATTTAAAATTAGTGACCAGCGAAGTGGGCGTAGCCTGCTAGTTTATTATAGTGAAGGAACAATTAACCAATTACCTTTCAAATATTAATTAATAATGTTTATTTATTCCATTATTCGTTATCTTTCGAAATTTATTTCCCAAAACAGTAAAGTATACCTTTTTGTTGTGGACAGAAACGTTCACCGGATATAAAAATCAGCCACTTAATAAAATCACTTTGGCTCAGGACGAATGTGATTTTAATGAGTGGCGGGTACTGCATTTTCAGTATTCTATGGACAGTTGATTTTACTCTACGTGAAATCCAATGTCCATTTTGCAAATCGGGATTGCAATACATTCTTATATTTTGTATGAGAAAGTAAAAAAAAAAAAAAAAAAAAAAAAAAAAAAAAAAAGGAGGGATTTTAATTTGTAAATATTATACTAACCGTTCCAAATTAAAAAAAAAAAAAAGGATAAATACTGCTCAATTTCATTAATGTATCTTCATTAAAATGATAGTAAAATGCAAAATAATCCTGTAAATTAAATTACACAGAAAAAAAAAAAAAAAAAAAAAAAAACATTTTGGCATTAACAAATAAACAAGAAATTATTTTGTATAAGTAACAAACTGAATTTGATTATTCTCTAACAACTTAAATCATGGAATATTTATAAATGTAATGATTTATTCCATTTAACAAAAAGATTTAAATATGTTTCATTTTAGACAAATATCCATACCTCTTAAATATTATCACAATGAAACTTCAAACATAAAGTCCCTTAATGTGCTTAGCAAAGCAAACAGCACGGCAATATTTGCAGGAATTTGTATCTGATTCTTCCTTATCAAATTTTTGCATTATTAAGTCAAGTCAAAATTAGGTTGAGCTTAATTGTACGAGAAATATATACGAGAATAAATTAATGTGGTTTGAAACATCTTTATTTAAATGCATTTCAGTGGAAAGTAGTACATAATTTTTAATGAATCCAGAACGCTTCAATTAGCGTTGCTCAACTGCAAATATTTTAAATGCATTACTTAATGTCATACTTAAAATTAAGAAAAATTAATGCTATTATTTGCATTTAATTATTAGTGATAAACCTTTTTTTTTTAGTTTTATTTTTAGCAGTGATGTTTTGATGGCTATTTTAACATTTTCAACTAAGTTGAGAAAGTGTTTATGACTTCGGTTTGTGTGTCTGCTGTACGCTCTTAGAGATGAGACGGGCTCAGCCCGAGCCCGTAAGCCCGAGCCCGAGCCCGCGCCCGAGCCCGATCGGGCTCAAATCTTACGCAAGTCTTCGGGCTCCGGGCGGGCTCGGATTCAAGCTAAAAGTTCCGTTTATTTTATTCTTCACTAACTGGAAAATGTAAAGAAAAAAAAAGAAAAAAAAAAAAAAAGAAATTTTATTCATTTTGAGAGCACTTTTAGTAATGCCATAATAGTCATGATAGGTTATAAATCACAAAATAATCTTGCAAACCTTAGTAGCTTTGACTTTCCTTTTTCTAAATAAAACTTTTTTTTGTCAACGGGATGCATATTATGACATAGTGTTTTACAGTAATCTTCCTCCTTCGTTATATTGGGCATCATTATATCACTCATTCGGATATTTTTTTTGTCCCCCGATAGGCGCGTTATAAACAATGGGCTGCACTATAAATATATTATATAAATATATATACATATATACAGAGACACAGACATTATAAATTGTTATAATAACATTTATGGTTATTTAAATTGAGGATTGATAATAAGAAAATTAATTTGAAAATGAAAACGGTATTTAATTTTACTACTGTGTATGCGTTGCATAGACTTTCAATATCGCACCACTTTCAATATCGGGCTCGGGCGGGCTCGGGCTCTGATCACACAGAATTTTTCGGGCTCGGGCGAGCTCAGTTCAAAAATGTTTCGGGCTCGGGCGGGCTCGGATTGCCAAAATAGAGCCCGAACTCACCTCTATACGCTCTAACTCCGGTAATTGTTCATAGAATTCTGTAACAATGATATATATTATTAAATTTTATTATTGAATGTTCTTTATTGTAAATGGGGTGAATAGCATCACTGATTTGTATACAGGGACTCCCGAAATGAGAGCTAATCCTATAAACCGAATTTTGACGCCTTTATTTTGCAGAATTTTTAATACATATTACACATATTATTCATATGCAGAAGAAATACATTTTTTACAAAAAATAGCTTGATTAGTATTAAGATTTGCAGGGCCATTGAAAAATTTTCAGATACATAAAGGCTTATTATCGGAAATTAATGAAATTGCATTTTCGTTGTTATTAGGCGCCTTTAACATTTTTTAACGATGTGTAAGAGTAATTATCATTTCAATTAGACATTCTATCTGACTTTATGCCACTGTCGGATGATGTAGGCAAAGTACATTGAAGGTTAAACAATACAACGACTACGTGCAGTTAGAAAATGTTAATAAACATTACGAAACGCATGAATTTTCGTTCTTGTTTATGACATATTTTTAAACATTATTACAAATTACATTTAAAAATTACAGTAAATGTATAATATTATGTGAATTTAAAATTATGTGAGATAACGTATCAAGCATTTTTTCTTATATAATTTTTATTACATATATATAATTTTTATATGCGTAAAAATAGGTTTCCCTCAGAATATCGTATGAAAATTCTTCATCGTTTGTTTACAGAGCTATACAAAATAACGAGAATATAGTGGGCCATTATGCGAAAATTGATGGGAATATGAATGAGGCTGTGCTGTATGTTATTAAATATAGGATTGTATTTATATGAATCATGTAGTGTGTACATAATTTTTAAAAGATATACAAGGCTGTCAATAATTAAGCGAAAACATTGCCTTGTATTAGATGTAATGAGTATAAGTGCTTTAGTATAATATTTCACCATGTCTAGGAAAGCTGCTCATAAATTGAAATGAATTCCTCATAGACATATGGTAAATAATGTATTTTTATAAGCTAAATATTTATCGCTTGTTTTTAGTATATTGATACGTTTTGAGGCTTCCTGAATACCGAAATTAAGATTTTAAGACTTGTTGTTTGTCTCTCTCTTTTCAGAGTAACTTAAATAATTTCAGGCAATTTAAACGTTGTATTTTGTAGTTAATATAAGTTTGTTACTTGAAAAGTTTAATCAATATTCATAAGTTTCGTGGAATGTTGCGTTTGAATGTTATCTGAATAATTTTAAATAAACTTTTAAAACTAATAATAAATTTGAACTCTGTATATAAATGTAGGTGAAAATATTAAAATAAGAAGTAGAGGGAGCAGGAGCCCCTCTCACAAGGAATTATTTGTCAAATAAAACTATTCCGAAGCCGAATTTGAATTGTCTTTAAGATAGGTTTATACAACTGAACAGGTTATCTTTGCCCTTAATTTCCAATCTGTATTTATAGTATTAATTTTCAGGATAAGAGAAAGTTGTCTGAGTACCAATTCGTGGCAGCGTTTAACTTTTATGTCTACGTAATCAAGCAACGGAAAGGCATAAGGGCAGAAAGACAGATAGAAAGACTAATTGCATTGATAATCACACTTAAACATCGTTAGAAAGTGTTAAAAACCCGAACAACGAAAATGCAAAAAAAAAAAAAAAAAAGATTTAATAGTTTTTTGTTTCCTTTAGTCTTTTTCTTTCTTTCTTTTTCTTTTTCAAAATTTCTTTAAATATATTGTTACGGCTAAAGCATTGGAAGCTACATTGGGAGTTCTTTTATTTTATATCACGTAAATTTAATTTCCGTATCGCATGTGAACCTTAATTCACGAAGGAAAATTCAACATTAAATTATCTCTCTCTCTCTCTTTGTATATATATGCATATTATTTCTTTTTTTCCCTAGTGTACACAGTATTTGAAAAAGTGAATTTTGTGTAGTTAAATGAAATTCGAAACACAACTGGAACATCTCTTTTTAATAACGTGTACTGAATCATTTGTACGAGTTAAGGCTCCTATATATACGAGCTGGCGCATCAGACATTTTGTTGCATAGGGTTTCCACATGTACCCAGCGTGATAAACAAACGGCAGTCATTGTTTCTATAGTCTTGCTCGTAATTTTAGTTAAATAAACTGCAATATGGGAGGTTGTTCAGCGATAAACTGGTGTAAACACACCAGAAAAGGACACAAAATGATTAGGTTTCCTTCGGATAATGTAAGAAGGAGAAAATACAAGACCTTAGTTCGCGCTCCTCACAAATGCTCCAGCTCCAAGCTCCGACGGCTCCTTCTAATGCGCATGCGCAGACTTCACGGCTGTGAGATAGCATGCATTTCCAATCTGCATTCTGAATTCATCATGTTATTTGCACTATCAGCAGCGATTAATTTAGATAAACATTTCTATAAGCTAAAACCTTTTTTTCTTTTTCTTTTTTTTTTTTTTTTTTTTTTGAAAGTTTTTTATCAAAGTTCATTTTTATAAAGTTAACTTTCATTAATTTAAAAAAAGGGGAGGGTTTAAGAAATGATTTAAAGAAATATTTAACAAAAAATGTATTTAATATGAAAATATTTATAGGAAAATATTTGCAGAAATTTTTATTCAATAATCTTATAAAAAACATATTTTTATTTTTTATAAATTTTTTTCCCAGATCTGTTCAACATTTTTAAAGATATATTTCTAAAATAACAGAAATTGATAAGACATTAAGATGAGCTTGAGCTTACAACTTAAAATCAGGTTTATTAACATTTGTGTTTTTCTTTATATTATTTTTCCACATGACATATTAAACATGTAGTTTTAAAATTGATAGAAAATAATTAATGAAATAAATTTAAATTACACATGTACATTTATTTATCCTTTTTATTAATATTGTTTGTTATTGTTACCAGTTTATTTTTACATTAAAAAAAAAAAAAAATAGTTAATTTTTAATTTTAAAGAAAATAAATTTAAATATTCAGCTATGCATAAATGTATTTTCTTTAGACACAGAAAAATTTAGTATTACCATATCTTTAATATACTGATATTTAATTCTACGAAGAATTATTTCACATACTCATACCAATATTTATCAAAATTTTATTAGATTTGGAAAATACTTAAGGTTGTGGGGATTAAGGCCGATTGACTGATCTGGAGTCTGGTCCACGGAGTACCCTCCGTGGGTCTAAATGGTTCTAACCCGTATATATACAAGTTTTGGAGAAAACTCTGAACGACTAGGACGATGAGCGCGACCTGGGATCTATCCCGGCACTTCACGTCTACCAGCTTCGAGCGCAGAACTACTTGGCCGCTGTAGGCTTGGAAAGTACTTAATGAAGTACGTCACATTATTTAACAAATAACCTAACCCAATGTTATTCTGTGGAGAAATTTGTCTTGTGAGCTACTCATTGACAAATGTATTTTTTTACGTTTAAAAAATTCACAATTACAAAATACGTACCGTTCAAATGTTCTTATTTTTACAAAAGTTGATTTTTTAATAATTCATTTAGATGCTATGAAGTGAATATATATATATATATATATATATATATTTATTTATTTATTTATTTATATATATATTTATTTATTTATTTATTTTTCGCACTTTACAGCTTACAAAATGTCTAATATATATATATATTTGAAAAAGTATAAGCATTTTATCAGTTGTGAATTTTCTAAATGTGAAAATGGAATTAAAATTGTTACGATTTGTAAATATTAACTCTTTTTATGTAAATTCATTAAAAGAGCTTTAGTCAGGTTATAAAATGTTAATTTTCTGCATTTTTCTAGCTTGTTTTCACATTAAAAGAGCTTATTTTTCTGTAAAAACCCGTTTAAAAGCGTCACCAGGGCAGGTAATGTCCTTGGTGCAACTTTATCAATCCTTGGTGACCTTCACTAGAAAAATCCCTTATTATCGATATACCAAATTATTTAAGCTCTATCTCAATTAGTACAAAAGTTACTAGAAAATTCTCATGTTGTACAGATATATGAGGAAATTGCATCGAGGCCATAGTCAATTTTTCTCCGAGCAGCTTACTGGGATTGGAAAGAACTCTCTAACAAGGTGGGAGACTGCGCGCATGCGCTAACTGCGCGCATGTGCATTAGAAGGAGCAAATAGGAGCCGTCGGAGCTTGCAGTTGGAGCATTCGTGAGGGTCGCGAACTAAGGTCTTGTTTTTTTTCTCAAACTAATCTTTCGCCTTTTACTAAACACTACCGTGGAGGAGAACAACTCAGTGAGCCTTTACTCAATATTTGGATTCCCATCGATTGATTGGACATAATGCAAATAAATCCTACTCACAAGGAAACATTCAAAAGGTGTCATCTTCAAAAAGTATTGAAAAAAATATATGTAATTCTACTCTTCATAAAACACCAGAAAATGAAAAAATTAGTGGCTGAAATTAATTACAGCGACCACAAAAAATTATCAAAATTAAGCATATTTGGCGATTTAGCGCTGTTAGGCGATACGTTTGCAAGCACCGAGATTGCCGTGTGTACGAACAGAACCGTGTTTTCCTTTTCCGCCAAGTAATCAAAATCAATCGCCTAGCAGTGTGAAATCGCCAAATATGCTTAATTTTGGTAATTTTTTGTGGTCGCTGTAATTATTTTCAGCCGATAATTTTTTCATTTTCTGGTGTTTTAGGAAGAGTAGAATCAAATATATTTTTTTCAATACTTTTTGAAGATGACACCTTTTGAATGTTTCCTTGTCAGATGTTTCTTGATCCACCAAAATTTCCCTTATTTCAATCTATGTAAAATAAAAATTTCACTCTGACGTGGACATTGGTGGTACTTTGTATTTTTTTTTTTTTCACTCTATGTGACTTTCCTCCTAGTAGGAAACTTCGTCTAAGAATTTATTTTTTTTCTACGAGTTTGCTCCAAGAGACACTTTTCATTTTGTAGATTAAATTCCGAGAGTCATTGCTATAACATGACGCCGATTGCCACTTTCGAAAACAGGCATTTAAGTCATAAAATTGTTTGCTGGTCGCGTAGGAGTAAATTCCCTCTTGCTCTCTGTATTACTCTTCTTTTTATAAGCATAGCAAAATCACACGAAAAATCATACTGAAATTGTAAAAGAATATTTTCTTCGTAAAGAAAGAAAAAGTAATTTTCAGGTGTGTAATTATTATCAAGTAATAGCTTTACTGCTTTTGTCTTTTCCTTTTCAGCAAATCATGGAGACAGATTTCGGAAACGAGTGCACTTTGAGCATATTTTAAAGCTATTCCTTTGCTTTCCACATTTACTTAAACGAATCTTAATAATAATAATAATAACAAAACAGCAAAAGTTTTGAAAATTTCCCATATATTTAAAATTGATTTAGAAAAATACGACACACATGACAAAACTATAAAAACAAAATTATAATTATATAATCATAATTAATACAATTCATAGATTTCCAATTACTTCATTAAACCATTTTCCTAGTTTTGCTTTAAGTGCTTCTATTATACTATAAACATAAACTAAATGGCAATATAGAAATTATATTCTCAGCCTTGAAAGCTCATTTCTGATGGAACGGAGTGGAAGGCTGATTTTTACCAGCTTAAGTGAAAAATACCAGAGCTGGGAATCGAGCCCGGGACTTTCCGGGTTCGTGCTTCCGCACGTTAAGCGGAAAGTCCCGGGTTCGATTCCCGGGATTGATTCCCGGCTCTGGTATTTTTCACTTAAGTTGGTAAAAATCAGCTTTCCATTCCTTTCCATCAGAAATAAACTAAATGGGTCCAGGAGAGAAATTTTTCAGTTTTCCAATGGTCGCATGAAAACGGTAAACATTTAGTAACCTAATGTATTTATTTGTCCTTAGCCCCAATATCCACAACAAAACTGTACACAGTTATTGACTATTTTTTATTCCGACACTCATACAATAACTGATTTCTCCGATTCTATTTTAAATACTGATTCCAACGTAATTTAAAAAACGTTTGTCCTAAAACAATAATTAAACGAATACGTACATGATCGGATCTAGAAAACTGGACTGAATAAGATATTTTAAGTGGTTGCGAATTATTTGCCTTGTTATAATAGTAAAATGTTACTTACCGTAATATCTATGGTAGATACCCCGCAGGTCATATAATCCAGTTTTGCACCAAAAATTTCAATTGATAAATAAATTTGTTTGTACGAGCTCTTCCTTCGAAAAAGTATAGATTTCTCTATTAATAAAATTTCTGGTGGAGAAATGACACATCTTACCTGCGGGTTATCATCAGAAATTACGGTAGTTGCTGTCGAACTCTTCTATGATGTGTTGGGTTAAAATCTTTGATATGGGAAGCTGTAATTCGTCACTGATGTTAGTTTTAAATTATATATCTTGATAAAATAGATATTTTGACCATTTATGCAATGAATATAATGTATGATACAAAAAATATATGATATATTTTTCCTTTTGCTCTCGAATAAACTAAAATAAACAAATGTTTTTCTCTGCTTGTAAAAATGTAATTTCTACTTTAATTATTTAAAATCTTACCAAATCCCAAAAATATTAATAGTTATTAAATATGAAATAAATTTCTACTGAGATTTATATCCATATTTAAAAGTTGTTAAAAGTTATAATGAAAATCTCTAATTTTAAAATAGAAAACTAGCAATTACTTGTTGAAAAAAAAAAAAAAAAAAAAATCCAGAAAAATAAATACCATATTGTAGTAAAATTGCCTAGATTTTATTATCCGCTTCAACATTTAAATATTTTTCAAAAAATGTAACAAAAAAAATGTAATATAAGCCTTTATGCTTCTTAAGAAAAAACTTTAATGGGGAAAACAATAGCCCCAATCAAAAAATATCCTTTTACAATTTATTTTTTTTAATACGACTTTTTTACAAATAAAAGGTCCTACAAATATGAAAAGTACTGACATAAAATTGAATCAAATCACCATCAACTAAAGGTATTTATTAAGCTAGAGTTAATTATGTAATAATTTGAATTTTACGTCATATCTGATATTCAAATTAGACTAAAATGTGTTTCAATCAGAAATTTCACTACCCCAACTTCTTGTAAAAATCATAATTTTAGCTTGTAATCATCCAAGTGACATTTTGCATCAGAAAACTTTCTAATCACATTAGCAATTCTTACGCTCAATCTGGGAGTTTCATGAGTAAAAATTATGTGAAACTCCATAAACTTAATTTCTGAAAAATTGGATTACTTTTGTCTGTGGTTCATTAAAATCTTTGATCTTTCAAAATTAAGAACTTCAATGGGCTTTAAACGTAATATTAAAGTGAATTATTTTCTTAAGTGATGATAGTTGCTTATAGAATTTCAATAACTAAAATTTTCACAATTCATTAAATATTTTCATTGAAAAACATTTAAAATAAAACTAAACTTCATTTAGTGTCATTTTCTAAAATATGTCACTGCAATATTTTTCATGAGTATAAAATGAAAGAATGGATTTTATTTTACAAATAATTTAACTAAATTACCTTTTGTAATTTATGTTCACGACTTTAATAGATTAAGCGACGACATTAAAAAAACATGTTTCGTATAGGGAACCAACGTCGCAACCAACTCATGCAGTTAGACATATGCAGAGTCATCAACAATTGTAATTTATTTCGCAACGTTGTTAGTAAGGCATCTTTTTCACAACCCTTTTCATGGAGTAATTTTCTAAAATAAATAACTAAAATTAAATACGGAGATAATTACTCAAAAAATGTGGTATGCACTAAGGAAAAATTCTGTGACTGACATCTAGAAACTAAATTGTGGCTCTAGTAAATGTAGTTCCCTGGTCATCCTCATACATTCTAGTTCCCTTTGCTGGTCAGATTTAAAACTCCTATTAGAATTCTAGGGGTTTTTTATGTGATCGTGGTTAAACTTATTTAAAAAATTTCTGGAAATAAAAGCCAACACAAGTGCCGAGTTTTAGCAACTATAATCTTGGTTTGTGACCCAAGTCTAGGAAATCAAGCTCGAATTTCTCGCAATACAAAGGATTCATAACTATCATAATATTCATAATATTATTTCACGATTTAGAAAAGTGTAAACTAGAAATTCTCGATCATTTCGTCTATCCAGGTTATTTGTTTATCGTATATGCATAGCTCGGAAATCAATATTTGTAATTTGGGGATCCAGAACTACATAATTGTTGTACATGAATGTGGTATATATATTTTTTCTCAGTGTGTCTCAGTGTAAGGCTCCAAAATAACGAAAAAAAGTTGGTATTTCTGCAATTCAGACTAAAAAAATGT
The DNA here is from genome assembly GCA_963930645.1 of Salticus scenicus. Classification (NCBI taxonomy): domain Eukaryota; kingdom Metazoa; phylum Arthropoda; class Arachnida; order Araneae; family Salticidae; genus Salticus; species Salticus scenicus. The sequence continues at coordinate 69,006,803 of OZ005656.1, read as the reverse complement.
AGTGTGAAACAACCACACGACTTCCATTACCCACTATTAAACGTATAATATGCACTTTTGGGAGATAATGTGATCAGAAGACATAAAACTGAACTAGCAAAGTAGACACCTAAAACGTTTTCGGTAAGAGATAGCTGATACACGTGTAAATACATACAAAACAGAGTTTACTTAGAGAGATAAAATATAAGAAAAAAAAAATCAGTAGAGCCATTTTTTTTTTTAAACACCAATTTTCGAGATCTAAAACTGACCTACTTAATCAGGATGACTGTTAGCTTTTTCCGTAATAACCACATAATGAATCACACTATAACAAAGATGGGTTTATGTAACAATTTTCAACAAAATCGTTAGAGCCGTTTTTGAGATACCAACTTTTACAAAAACTTGGCATACTCAATTGTTGACCAGAAAACAAAATTTACAAACTAAAGGGTATTTAAAAGGGAGTTAATACTGCGAGTTTGAAAAAAATCGGTACAGCCGTTTTTAAAGGAATGCACTTGTGAAACCTGCAGTTAAGCAATTTATGCAGGACATCTATTGATTTTCTCGAACTAACCAACTATACCATTCCAAAGAACGTCTAACAGAGTGTTTATATAGAAACTTTGAAAAAAAATCGTTAGAGCTGTTTTGAGATACGGACTTATGATCCCATTTCCGGTTTCTGATGTCCCACTTTCGGTTTTCTGATTTTCACCAAAAGTTAGAAAATTCATACACCAAACCAGCCTCAATTAGGAAGTTTCAGTATTCTATCTTTATTAGTTTTGGAGATATGATAGTCAGAAGATTCCCCACAAATATATATACATACACACACACACACTGACCAATTGCCAAGTATGATTCCATTGATAATTATAATTAATCATGGAAACATACTATAAAAGTTACCATATAATTATTTTGGTGGAAGAGTCATGGCAGAAATAGTGTTGATAGAAACCCTGGACACCCTGTATACACAAAAATGTATACGTGGTGGAGAAAAACTGCCTTCAGTTTCGGTTTCAGCGCATCAAAAACCAAAAAGATCAGCCAAATTATCAGATGAAAATTTTAGATTTAAACCTATGTTATTAGTCTCCTCTAAACGGCTCTTGTATATTTCATGTAAAATTCCCCATAACACACCACATATTTTTTTTTCTTTTTTTTTTTTTTAACCAATTGTTTATTTCCTTTTTCCTGCCTGAAATAAAAAATATTGCTTAGTGGTTTTATTAAAAAATATTTCATACAAAATCATGCAAATTTATTTATAAAGTAATTATTTTTACACGTTTTCACCAAGAATAAATAAATTATTTTGTAAATTTTAGTGAAGAATTAAACAAAATTACCTGTAAAAATGCCCTACTTAATCAAAACAAAACATCGTATGTATTCTATCAATTAGAAAGAAATTTTCAAATCCATGTAATTAGAAAACCCTTTTAAATAATGCTTGGATGAACCAATGGAATTTCTTTTGAATGAACAAACTTAATTCTAAATAAATTAAACTTAAAAGGAAATAGGTATTGTGAATTTTTTTCGAAAACATTTTTCTGGTGTGTAACATTCTTCTATTAACCTGACACATTACTTTAAAAGAAAAAAAAGACATAAAACAAATTATAATGTACATGATTAGAAACAAAGATTCAAGTAAAATAACCACTTCTATAAAAATTCACTTCATTTAATCTTTATATTAGTTTTCTGGGATTTTTTGTTTTTCTTTTTTCCATTATTAATCAACTAGTTTTACAAGAGTTTTGTTACAGATTACTTTAAAATAAAATTCCAATAAAATAAATTAAAGTGAATAAATTTTCTAACATTTAATTTTAAATTTTGTGAAACCAGAAAAATAAATCAGTTGTCTAGTAAGATTTGAAATCTTTTCTTTCATCTTATTTGCCTCTCATGCATAATATTTATTAAACAGAAAATATATATGTTTTATTCGGACTTTCATTTAAATTGCACCTGTTACATTTTTGACTTTTTGAAACCTGTGAAGAAAAAGCACAATTTTATTAAAATGCTCATCTTTTAAAAATTTCAGAAAATACATTAGTTTTTCTCCTTTCTTGACTCTGTGAGTGTATTACATGTTGCATTCGCACTAAATATATAGATTTTCATTAGTCTATGACGTTAAAATCGTTTACAGGGGCTCAAAGAATTCTTATACATTACAGCCTACGGACTTAAATTACTTATTCGCAATGCCGTGTTAAAATATCCGATTTGTGATAATGGAATAATCTGGTGTGTCATTCACACGACTTTCTCTTACACTGAAATTTAATACTATAAATACAGGTTGGAGATTAAAGGGTAAGATAACGAGTACTGTTATGTAAACATATATTAAACAATTCAAATTAAGTTTCGAATAGTTTTATATGATAATTAGTTCTGTGTGAGGGGGCTGCCGCGCCCCAAACTCCCCGTTTCATAATTACGCCTACATTTATATAGAATTTAATTGGGTTATTAAAGAATAATTCTGTTTTTTTTTTTTTTTTTTTTTTTTTTAAATATTTTATTAAAATTATTATTTAAACAAATTATCTTTTATGACAATGCAGACGATTTCCATATTAGAGAAGTAGTATAACACTAAATATCCAAATAAAGTTGAATTTATTCTCAATATTACATAAAAAAAATATATATATATATAATATATATATATATATATATATATATATATATATATATATATATATTATTTTTTTTATTTTTTTATTTATTTTTTATTTATTTTTTTATTTTTTTGTTAAAAATGAAAAAAAGTTGATAACTTTATTTTAAATTATCGCAGATCTGTGGTTCAACCATTCGTTTTAAAGGTATTGCTGAGCACTACTGAAAGATACTCATCATGAAAATTTACTCCCCTCGATGGGGGAGAGGCGAGGCTCCTACATACACAAAATTTTTTTCCCAGTTGAGTATCTCTATTACAAAAAATATATATTCGTTTCGTTTGGTTTAGTGCAGTCTATGGATGTTAAACTCTACTTACCTGCAATTTCCCCCATAGAGGTAATGTATTTGAATACTTTTGAGGGTTCCTGTACACGAACCATTTGCTTCGTGTCAACACAAAGCTTACTGTAGCATCCCTATATGATACACATTTAGAATACCAAGGTTGGAATTTATGCTACTATTTTTTCTTGAGATATGCTGATAATATACATACAGACAGACACACTGACACCCAGACCATTCGCTAAAAACATAATTTTCGTATTCAGGGGACCTCAGAACATGTAAATATAACAAAAACTCACGTTCGAAATTTTGACCCAAAAACAATACTTTCTCGACCCTATGGGTAAGAAAAAGTATATATAAAATTATTTATCATCTGAAGTACGTGACAAATTATTGCGTTAAGAAAATCTTACTAATAAAAACTAGTATGTTGTGACCACCACAAGACTTTCTTCTATATTTTCCTTTATACATATTCAGTCAGTAACAATATACCAAAAAAAAAAAAAAGTACGATTTTTTTTCTAAGTTTTTTTTGTTAAAAGTAATACATATTCAATCAGTAACAATATTAAAAAAAAAAAAAAAAAAAAAAAAAAAAATTAAGGTTTTTTTTTTTTTTTTTTTTTTTTTGTTAAAAGTAAACAAAAATCGACAAATTTGTTTTAAATTATCACAGATTTATGGTTCAACCATTCGTTTTAAAGGTATTGACGAGACCTTTCGAAATATACCCATCTTGAAACTTTGCCCCCCCCGGAGGGTTCTTACCCCCCATTGGGGAGGGGAACCGATGCCCCCACATGCACAGAAATTTTTTCCTAGTTAACTATTACTATTATCAATAACTCTCATTAATTTTACAATCAAAAGTTAAAAATAACTCTCATTATGCACATTTATACGAAATTTTGTCCTATACTGCCAAAAAATTTAGAAAAAATGCTATCACAGCGTCACCTGTTCAGCTATTGATCCCCAAATGTAATCAGCACACGTTTATGTCAGGGACCAACTATATACCAAGTTTGGTTTTATTTCATTCATTGGTTCGTGAGATACGGTGAAAATACGAAATTTTGCGATCGCAGCGCCCCCTGCGGGCGATTGGTCCCCAAATCTAATCAGCACCATACCCCGTCAGGTTCCAACTATATACCAAGTTTCCTTCAATTTCATTCATTGGTTCGTGAGATACGGTAAAAACACGAAACCACAGACACACAGACAGACACACACACACAGACAGACAGACATTTTTTAAAAACTATCAATTCGTGTTCAGGACATCCCAAAACATGTAGATCCGTCTAAAAACGGAGGTCGAAAATTTTCGCGAATTCAATACATTCTCTACATTACATATAGAAGAAAGTAAACTAGTTGGCATAGGTGGACTCTGCTCAGTTCCCCATCATATTTATGTTCTCATAAATTTCTAGTGCGAGACATATTATAATCATGTTAAAAGAAATTAATTTGACCAAAGCTTGATATAGTGACAGAATGAAATCCCCGCCTAATAGGCTATCCTCCGTTAACTTCGATATATATATCTTATTCTAATCTATTAATTTATTTTATCAGCGTCAATTCCGTTGTTTAGTTTTCATGCTACTATTTCCAATGCAATAATCCTGAAAATTCATATTTATATGAAAAATTTACAATTTCGCTATGTTGATAAAATCGTAAATTACGAATAATTTATGAAATTTTCCTATTAGAATATTTGTATTCAATCATGTTCAAACATATATCATAAATGTAATTTTGAAGTTGTCTAATGTATTTATGATCCTCAAAATGGAAATTTATGCTCAATTTTGCCTTATTCTGACATGTTAAGTAAATCGTAAATTCCAAATAACTTACGAATTTTTTAAATTGGAAAAACCATAGTCTATGATATTCATGCCAGTATCCTATATAATATTTCGAAAGTGGTTTGACATCTTTACGATGAAAATATCCCTCAAGATTGACGTTTATGTGAAATTTGGCTCTATACTGCCATATTAAGAAATTCGTAATTTTCCAATAACTTACGAAATTTTTATATTGGAAAATTCATAGTCATTAATATTCATGCCAGTGTTCTAAATAATATTTCAAAAGTAGTCTGACATCTTTACGATGAAAATATCTCTCAAAATTGACGTTTATGTGAAATTTTGCTCTATACTGCCATGTTAAGAAATTCGTAAATTTCCAATAACTTGCGAAATTTTCAAAGTAGCACATTTATAGTTACTAATGTTCATTCCGGCATCAAACCTGATATTTTAAAACTGGTCTGACATTTTTACAGTAGAAAGTTTCCATTTAATGCACGTTTAAGTGAATCTTTGTCCTATTCTCCCATGTTAAGAAAATCGTAAATTTCTCATAACTTACGTAGTTTTTTAGTTCGAATGTTGCAAAAGAATAGGGTTCTTGCCAGTATCGAAAGTAATATTTTGATACTGATCTGACCTCTCTGCGATCATTTGTTCGTGAGATATCGTGTTAACAGACTAGCAAACTAACGGACTAACACACTGACACACTAACAGACACCCTACAGACAGACACTATACAAATTTTGTCATTTTCGGATTCCTCAGACCTGAAATCGTGTAAAAAATTCAAAAAACCGAGGTCGAAAATTTTCACGATTACCTAAGTTCCCCATACCTATAGTATGATGGGGAACTAAACTAGTTGACATAGGTGGACTCTGCTGAGTTCCCCATCATATTTATGTTCTCATAAATTTCTAGTGCGAGACATATTATAATCATGTTAAAAGAAATGAATATGACCAAAGCTTGATACAGTGACAGAATGAAATCCCCGCCTAGTAGGCTATCCACCGTTCACTTCGATATATTTACCTCATTCTAATCTATGAATTTATTTTATCAGGGTCGATTCCGTTGTTTAGTTTTCATGCTACTGTTTCCAATGCAATAATCCTCAAAATTCCTATTTATATGAAAAATTTACAATTTCGATATGTTGAAAAAATCGTAAATTACGAATAATTTACGAAAATTTTGTATTAGAATATTTGTATTTAATCATGTTCAAACAAATATCATAAATCTAATTTTGAATTTGTCTAATGTATTTATGATCCTCAATATGGAAGTTTATGCTCAATTTTGCCATATTCTGACATGTTAAGTAAAGCGTAAATTCCAAATAACTTACGAACTTTTTAAATTGAAAAAATCATAGTCTATGATATTCATGCCAGTATCCTAAATAATATTTCGAAAGTGGTTTGACATTTTTACGATGAAAATATCCCTCAAGATTGACGTTTATGTGAGATTTTGCTCCATTTTGCTATGTTAAGAAATTCGTAAATTTCCAATAAATTACGAAATTTTAATATTCGAAAGTTCATAGTCATTAATATTCATGCCAGAGTCCTAAATAATATTTCAAAAGTAGTCTGACATCTTTACGATGAAAATACCTCTAAAAATTGACGTTTATGTGAAATTTTGCCCTATACTGCCATGTTAAGAAATTCGTAAATTTCCAATAACTTGCGAAATTTTCAAAGTAGCCTATTTATAGCTACTAATGTTCATTCCGGCATCAAAACCGATATTTTAAAACTGGTTTGACATTTTCACAGTAAAAAATTTTCATTTACTGCACGTTTAAGTGAATTTTTGTCCTATTCTCCCATGTAAAGAAAATCGTAAATTTCTCATAACTTACGAAGTTTTTTAGTTCGAATGTTGCAAATGAATAGGGTTCTTGCCAGTATCGAAAGTAATATTTTGAAACTGATCTGACCTCTCTGCGATCATTTGTTCGTGAGATATCGTGTTAACAGACTAGCAAACTAACGGACTAACACACTGACACACTGACGCACTAACAGACACTCTACAGACAGACACCATACAAATTTTGTCATTTTCGGATTTCTCACACCTGAAAACGTACAAAAAAGTCAAAAAACCGAGGTCGAAATTTTTCACGATTACCTAAGTTCCCCATACCTATAGTATGATGGGGAACTAAAAGTACAAATGGCAAAATAACGTTTAATTTATTAAAATATATTATCATTAAAAATAATTAAATTACTGTATTTACTGTTTAATGAGATCCAACAATGAATTCATTTTTTCCCATTTAAAAACAATTACGAATTGTGAGAAATTACTTTCGATAATTTAACTTAAACTAAACTGTATCCTTTTCAAATAATTTAAAACACAGCATATTTAAGAATTGGATGTTTTATTCCATTTAAGAGAACATTTAACGTAAATGTTTGAGATAAGTTATATTCTATAGAAATAGTAATATGGCTCATACTTATGTATAATACAACCTAGAAACATAAAGCCCATTAATGTGTTTCACAAAGCAAACTGCCTGAGAGAATAAGTAGAAGTTTGTATCTGATTCTTCCTTGTCAAATTTTTGCATTATTAAGTCAAGTCAGAATTATGCCCCGCTTAATTGTGCGAGAAATGAAGGCAAGAATAAACTAATGCGTCGTCTAAAGTCTTTATTTAAATATTTTTCAGGGGAAAGCGTATTTATTTTATAAAACAAAATGCATAGATTAACATCGCTCAACTGCAAATTCTTAAATTAAGTGACATACTTAAAATAGATAATATATATTGATTAATTAATCTATACATTTAATACTTGTGACTGTATTTTTACTATTTCGTTGTCAATGTGTTGTTTTAAGAATTAGATTTGTTGTTAGTTGCATCTATATATATATTTTTTTTTTTTTTATGTTACTGTACTTTATATGAAATAATTATGGGAATTTTTATCTCTTAATTAATAATCACTCTTGTTTTTTTTCAATATATAAATAAAAAACATATATGTTACTTCTGTGTAATATTTTATTTTGTTCAGATATCCTTTTTTTTCCCATGGAACAAAAATCTTATAGTATATTTACGGCAACAGGTTAAATGTAAAACTTTCTGAAATATTTGAAAAATATAGAATTTGTCAATTATTTTTGTACTTTTAAATTACTGTATTACCGCGAGAAATCTTAAAATCTTGTTCAGTTTCCTTATTTATATTTCTTGCTAGCAGGCTTTGCCCGCTTCGCTGGTCATTATGTTTAAAGGAAAATATTTTCTGTATAGCTTTATGGAAAAAAAAAAAAAATGAAATCGCTCAAAAACTCGCTTTGGATTCCCGCTGACTTCGGAATGAATTGTAGGTCCTCGCAGTCACCGGTGCCTGTCCCTATTGCCTGCGACAATAGCTTACCCGTGAGCTTCCGTTTAGGTGCTTATCATATATGAAAGTTTCGATACGGACAGTATCGAAAAATTTGAAGTAGCCCTTTTATATCTGAATCCCAATTACATAAGAACAATATTATGCGTGATGTACATAATATTTGCTTTCAAGTTATTTCCTATATTTATTTGATTGAAACGATCAACCATAAAATGACAGCAATTTCAAGCCAAATATAATATTACAATATGCTATGATCGGCTACGTCTATCGCATGAGACAATTATTATTATTATTATTATTATTTTGTGGTAATATATACTTCATGCTCAGTTAATAGTAGTTGGTATATAGAAAAATAAATTCATTAATTAATATGTAAACCTGATCATGGTAAAACTTTAATATAGCTCCCCTTGGCGACTTTTGAATTTTTGTCGCCGTTTTAGTCCAAAATATAATTTATGCGATTATTGTTCTTATTTCTTTCTATCTCTTTCTTTTTTTTCAATATTTTATAATTTAGTTATATTTTTTATGCACTGCTTGACTTTAAGTGGCTGTCCTTGGCGATAAATGCACGATCTACTTCAGCATCAAAATAAAAAAAATTATCCAGAATTATCAATAAGTAAATACGTTTAATATAATGCTGAATTAGCTTTTATGCCAAGCGTGATTCATCCGTGCTAAAGAAAAAAAAAAAATATTCTAAAGTTGGGGTATATCTTTGAAAAATGCTATGAAATAAAATTCAGAAGAAACATGCTAGATTCGTATTATTACTATTTTATTCTAAAGTTATAAAGACGTCATTTTTTCATTCACCATTAACATTTAGATTTTTTTTTTTTTTTTTTTTTTTGCCTGAAAGCACATTTAATTTTGTGTTGAAAAAAAGAATAAATAAAAATAAAAATAAAAATAAATACCACTTAAACATTTTTGGCAACAATTAAAAATTTAAATGGCTTATATTGAGGCAATTACCAGTTTATTATTTTCATATTTTAATTAATTTAAAAAAATCCAATCAAATTTAAGGTATAAATAGTAGTCTATGTCCTATTCCAGACTATCATCTATCTTTGTACCAAATTTCATTCAGATCCGTTTAGCCGTTGTGGCGTGATTGAGTAACAAACATCCATCCATCCATCCAGACTTTCGCATTTATAATATTAGTACAGATTAATCAGTATATTTTTTGTTAAGATAGTGTACTAAAATTTTGGGGAAAAATTAAAAATACAAAGACGTAGATTAGTTAGTTTGTAAGTAATTGAATATTATGTTAATATTTTCGGTCTGGGCGTTTTTAGCTAATGCTTTGGGTAGTATATTTTTCTTAAACTTAATATTTGAGAAAGTGCTTTATTTATTATACAACTAAATTTTCGCTTGTTACATAACATAATATTCAATTACTTAAAAAAAAAATCAGACTACAAAAACCCAACTTATGGTTTTTATCATAAAAATTTGAAATCATTAAAAATACTAATTCTTTGAATGCTGGCAATGAGCCCAATAAAGCCAACGTAGACAGCATGGGCGTTACCCCCATCAAAGAAGCGACAAACACTGAGAGAAAAAACACTCCAAGAACCTACGTCGACTGTGTAGATCTTTCCTATCTGAGGATGCGGGGGCTCCTAAGCGAAAGATTCACAGGATTAAAAGCCTAAAAGTAACGTTGCTTAAAAAGTTTTAGTACCTTCAGACTATCATCTACACCTGTGTAGCAGTCATCATCAGAATTTTTGCGTGTAAAAGTGATATTATAAATGGCGGTATCTAAGGGGTTATTTTTTTTAAATACCTTACATTAGATTTCCCTTAGATACCTCTTGGAGTTTATCAAATCACTTTTACACTCGAAAATTCCGATGATGGCTGCTACATAAGTGTAACAAAGCAAAATATTCACAGTAGATAGTACAAGAACTTTTCATCAGACATATAATTTAACAAAAATACGACAGCATTGCCTAAAAACTGCCTAGATCGAAAATATTAACATCAAATTTAATAATTAAAAAAAAAAAAAAAAAAAAAAAATCTATTTTTAGAATGAGCTCTTTTCGTTGCTATTCGGAATTATAATACGTTAGGGGAAAATAATAATAATATATTAAATTTGTAAAATTCAACTACGTCACAATAAATTAAAGGTATTATATATATATGTATAAACACATGTTTATAAAATTTGAATTAAAGCATTACGATATCCTTTTTAATTTACTGGCAACGTTTAGACATCAGATCTAAATATCATGATGTAAAAGACGAAGCTATTTGTTTTAAATATCATGTAAACCAACTTTTAGCAATTTGAACCGGCAAAGAAAAATAAATTTGGAAATGTATGTGTAAAAATCAAGCGCAAGGCGGGAGCTGACCGACTAGTTAATTATTAATTGCATTATGAAACTTATATGTAAATTTAAATTACATAAATTTTTGAATTTAAAATATAAGCGTTGAATTTAAAATATAAGTGTAATACTTTTTTCTATATTACCATTTCATTCCGACAGAAAGAATAAAATAAAATAAAATCATTAAATTCATATTTTTATTTATTTTTATTTCATATTATTGCACGCGCACTGTTTATTTCCTAATTCAAAATTATTAAAAAAAACGTTTTCGATATCTCTTGTAACGATACTGATTATTATTAATTTTCTTTTCTTTTTCTTTCATGAAACTCTTTTCTTTTGATGAAATTCTGGCAAAAGCAGAATTTAGGTTGACTATTAGTTTTTTTTTTCTTCCCAATTATAACATTGCTTTCAAATTATTCAATTATATTTTCGATAAATTTTAGATTTCGATAAATGTCCAACTATCGAAAACGACAACGTAAAAATCGCTGTCTGAGACTAATAGGCCCTCAGTCCTAATAAAGAGGATATGCAGGAGGTGTTGGTTTATTATTTTAATGAAATGTGTGCTGAAAATTGTCATATACTTGAAAAGCTTATAATGAACATGCTCCTTCTCAGGATTCATGCGAACGATAGTTTAAACGCTTTTAAAGTTGCGATTTCATGTGAACCACAATGAACGGCCAAGTCAACCAAAAATGTTTGTAAACGACTAACCGCAAGCATCATTGGCTGACCATGAAAAGCCATTAAAAGTGGTCACTACCGGCAACAAATAGTCAATTTGAATCATGCTTTGATTGTAAGACGACCACAAGGGCCAACAAGTCAAGGCAAGGTAAATTTTGTTTCATGATAAAGCACCTTCACATAATTAAAAACTTGTTAAAGACAATATAAATGACCTTGATTCAGAAATATTAGTTATATGCACCAGACTTTTCCCCTTCAGATTATCACTTGCTCCGCTCAATGGCTCGCGAAGTTTTTAACGAGCACTTCACAATGCATGAAGAAGTAAAAAAGTGAGTCTCTGGATGGTTTACCTCCAAAGACGCAAATTTCTTTTTGGAAATATCCTAGAAATACTTGAAAGATTGAAAGAAATCTGTAGCTAGTGATCGCCATTACTTTAGATAAAGCACATATTCTGTTTCTGTTGAAATTATCTTGTTTTCTTTGCTTAAAAAATCTGCATTATTAATCAGTACAGTAAAATTATTAAAGCGCACACCTATCTCTCTCTCTCTCTCTCTCTCTCTCTCTCTCTCTCTTTTAATTTCTTCCATATTCAATAGAAGAAAGTATTGGATTCGTAAAAATTTTCGACCTCGGGTTTTTGATGGATGTACGCGTTTTGAGAGCTGTAGAATACGATTTGACCATTTTTAGAAAATGTCTGTCTGCATGTCTGTCTGTCAGTCTGTCTGTGTGTGTGTGTGTGTGTGTGTGACAAAATTTTGTGGCAACTGTATCTCAGGAACTACTGCACAGAATTTCATACAAATTGGTATGTAGTTGCACCTTGACATAAATTAGTGCCTATCAACTTTTGGTAAAAATTGTTTTACAGGTTGCATTGCCATCCCGCTTTTTCTAAATTTTTAACATTGTGATATAGGACAAAATTTTGTATAAATGTGCATAAAGAGAATTATTTTTTAGTAATCATTTTGAAATTTACAAAAAATATTGATAATAGAGATAGTCAACTGAGAAATTTTTTTTTGTATGTGTAGGAGCCTCGCCACTCCCCCTGGAGGGGGGAAGTTCCCCCTCGAGGGGAGTAAATTTTCTAGATGGGTATCTTTCGTAAGGTCTCGTCAATACCTTTAAAACTAATGGTTGAACTATAAACCTGTGATAATTTAAAACCATGTTATCGATTTTTTTTACTTTTAACGAAAAAAAACTTAGATTTTTTTTTTTTTTTTTTTTACGAAATTTAACAAAACTTGGTATTTAGTTGGCTTCTGACGTAAACTGGTGCTGATTAGATTTGGGGATAAATCGCTCAACAGGTGGCGCTGTGATCGTATTTTTTCTAAATTTTTAACATGGCAGTATAGGACAAAATTTCGTATAAATGTACATAATGAGAGTTATTCTTAACCTGTGATTGTAAAATTAATATGAATTATTGATAATAGTAGTAGTTAATTAGGAAAAAAAAATTGTGCATGTGGGGGCATCGCTTTCCCCCTGGGGAGAAGTACCCCCGAGAAGTGGGTAAATTTTCAAGATGGGTATCTTTCGAAATGTATCGTGAATACCTTTAAAACCAATGGTTGAACTATAAATATGTGATAATTTAAAACAAAGTTATCGATTTTTTTTACTTTTAACGAAAAAAAACTTTGAAAAAAATCGTAATATATATATATATATTTTTTTAAATATTGTTACTGAATGAATTTGTATAGGAAAATATAGAAGAAAGTCCTGTGGTGGCCACAACATACTAGTTTTTTTTTTTTTTTTTTTTTTTTTTATCGCTATTTTTTATCATCAAATTACTTTTTGATAAACAGCATATAAAGATTTAGATCATGATACGACAAATATTTACTTAACAAAACAGTATTAGATGCTCATCTTTTAAATAGGAATTAATGCTTATGCTTCATTAATTTCGTTGCCGAATGTAGTAGTTGCATTGCTGATTGTACTTCGCTACTATAAATTACTAAGCAATTTTCTCATTTATTCACCACCTTTTGGAAAAAAATTAAAGTAATTTACAATTAATCTTCTGTTACTTAAAAGATTCTGTGCTATATTTCTGGGCAATTCATTGAAAACCACACAGTATTTTTGTTAATGCTTTTATAAATATGAATAAATAGATAAATAAATGTAAGTCAATAAATGTAAGTCAATAAATATATACATATATATATATTTCTGGGACTTTTGTCCCTTCATTAAATGTATATAATACAGAAGTAAGCAGATCCTTAGCTTAGATAGATGTATTTTATAAAATTTAAATGTATACAACGAAGTTTTCGATTAACTTTAATACAAGCTTTCATGCTTTAAAAAAGATAGAGAGAGAGAAATAAATAAAAATCTTTTAATAGAAGGAAAACATTAAAAAAAAAAATAAAAAATTTCACCTCGTAAAAAAATAAAATACAAATAATGTATGAAATACGTTTATTTTTAAATGAGCAAACTATGAGATAAAATTTCAGTTACATAAAATTTAATCGAGTGAATATTAACTGAGACTTACCTTAAATTCATATATTAGGCATGACTATGAATTCTGTTATAAATTTAAATATCGCGGTATGTCTGATATTTAAATTTTTGAAATAATTCGCTCTGATAGACAGAAATCTTATTATCTCAACTTCTTGTAACGATCATAGTTTATCTCGTAATCATCTAACTGTCAACTTGTACCAGGAAATTTTTAAATCGAATTAGAAATTTTTAAATAAAGCCTGAGAGCTTCATGAGTAAAATTATGTGAATCTCCTTAATTTTAACTTCTTGAAAATTATATTAGTTTTATCTACGGTACATTAAGTTCTCGAATCTTTATAATTAAGAAAATGTTTTAAACATCAAGTTAAATTAAATTTATTTTAATGTTGACACCAATTGCTTAAAGGGTTTCATTATATGGATTTTGATATTTTCATCAAAATTGATTATGAATAGAATGATTTTAAACATTAAATGTAACACACTCACATTTCTGAAATTGTTGTTCATAAAATTTACTCTGTAAAAATTCCTTGTAGAATTATACATCAAAATGTGCTGTTAAAAGTATATACAATTTACTGTGGCGTATTTGTACAGTGCGCAGTAAAACAGATTTATTGTTATTTTTACTCATACGTGCTTTATTTTTTCTCAGTTTAATGAAAAAAAATCCTAAAACGTTACACATGTGTGCGTTGTTAGTCCACAACAACACACAATTTTTTATACACAGGAGAAGAAAACATCCATGCTTTGCCCGGAAAACGAACTTAACATTGGTATAATAAAATTAAACATAATTTATACGTCTCATTAATATATTAAAACCAATGTAACATTTAAAATGAGACAATAAATGCAAAAATTTTTAAAGCTTTAAAATAAATTTTAATTAAAAACATTAAAATACACGACAGACGTTTCGGCTAGGACACTAGCCCTCCTCAGCGTCAAACATACAAGCTCAACATTTACAAAAAAATCATAACACATCATAACAAGATTATATATTCAGGAGGAATAGCTTTAGCCTCGTTCAAGGCAGAATGTTGCATTTTAGTAAAAGTGCCCTCTAGAAAAATACGGGATTCATATCAATTTACATTAGAGGCTAGAATTTTAAAGTTGTCAAAATCAGGAAAATGATCACTATTGATTAAATGGATTACGAGTTTCGATCTTAAATCACCTGTTTTATATGAGCGTTTATGTTCCTTTAATCTAATTTCACCTGTTCTGCCAGTTTCACCGATATATGTAGAATCAAAATTTTTACAGGTGATACAATGTTTGACACTGAGGAGGGCTTGTGTTCTAGCCGAAACGTCTGCCCTGTAATGTTTTTAATTAAAATGTATTTTAAAGTTTTAAAAATTTTGTATTCATTATCTCATTTTAAATATTACATTGGTTTTACATTGATATGTTCTCGAGCTCAGCGTCATGTTAACTGGGCCAGTAGGCACATGATATATACCGGTTCCACGTATTACGAAAACGAATAAATCAAGATTGATGCTGATTAGTTAGTCAATAGGGTGATATGAGCCAAAATGCTTATAGGAAATTTTGGTTACTGATTTACAGCACAATATGAAGTAACCAACCTTCAATTGTTTTACAGAACAAGCTGTAGAAATGTACGGTAATCTGTGCAGCATTTATGCTAAAAACGTGCTTTATTAATAGACAATTTTCATCAATGTATCCTAAAGAGAGAGAGCGTATTAAAAGTTTTGTTTAAGACTTTAAAATGCGAAGAGAACATATTTTCATAGCAGACAATTCTTCCGATTTTTGAATATCGGTAAATTTTTATCGAATTTTTCATCTTAAATTATCACAAAAACTTCTACAAGTCTGTTACGAAATTTTATACAAACTTTCTCTTAAAAAAATTCTGGTATGCAAAAATCGGAACGGTTAACAGATATGTTTTATACTAAATATATAATTTTCAACCGGAAAACTAGAGGCATTTTAAAAGTTTGAATCTTTCAATGCGAAACAAAATACTATTTCCCTTATTCTTTAATATATACTAGCAGACCTGGCCACGCTTTGCTGTGGCTATGTTATAAAATGTCGTAGCCGATGTAAAAATCCACGGGGTTGAGATCTGAACTTCAAGTCAAAATTTGGAAGTGATTAATAAAAATTTTCGCAGAGTTGATATTAAGCACAAATTAATTTTACTGTAGGGTCCTATAAGTTTTAATGGAGAAGTGAAATATATTATTTCTAATGCTAAGATGGCAAAAGCTGTAGTTATAAAAAAGAAAACAAAATGGCTAAGCCAGAACAATAAGTAAATTTGATAAATATTTTAAAACTTTAAAATAGGATATCTTATGAAATATTGGACATTTAAAATAAATACAGGTATTATTTTAAATATAAAAAGTTTTTGGAAACGATTAATATGTTTTAACGAAGTGATGAGAAGATTTTGAGTATGTTAAAATTTTAATAGTAAATTCAAGTTAATCAAGAGGGTAAAACATTGAGGATTTAGATAAAAATAATTATAAGATTAAAAAAAAAAAAAAAAAAAAAAAAAAAAGATTTTTATATACCATGTTTTTAAATTTTCTGTTGAAATGATGACATCACTGACCGTCTGTGAAGCCAAGAAAGATTTCCTATGTTAATCGCCAATTTTATTTTTTGTAAAAAATTATTAAAAATCTAGGAAAATTATTTCCAGATTTTAATCCCCATATTTGGGTATATATATATATATATATATGTATATATATATGTATATATTAGTTATCGTGTGCATGCGTTAGATCAAATTGTTTTTGCTGTAAAACTGATAAAATTTGAATTTTAAATTTCAAAACTCTAGAAACAAAATGGCAAACTTCCATATTCGATTGAACACATAAACATTTCGTTTCAAAGAATGATATTTACACAATAAATATCAAATTAATATACTAATTAAAAAGAAAATGATAAATATTCTATCATAATTTGAAGCCAATTTTGTTTTCAAATGTCTAAATAAACTATCTGATATAAGATACTAATATATTGCCGCAGAATAGATTTCATATCTGTCATCCTTGGCGGAAAAAAAATATCGCCAAACTATATGGCGAACACATTTAATTCCTTTCAAAAATCATGGTTATTTTAACAATTTATATTAAAAGAGTAATGAATAATATGAAACAATATTTCATAAAATGCATATTTCGAAAATATACATCTGGTATGCATATTTTAGTGTTACGTTTTTGATCGCCAAATACAAAAAAAAAAAAAAAAAAAAAAAAAAAAAGCCAAGGACGACAGAGTTTTGAAATTTAAATTAAAGTTTTGTGAATTTGCAGCAAAATAACTCAATCTAATGCGTGCATACGATAACTAGTACATATTTATATCCAAAATTGGAGATTAAAATCGGGAAATAATTTTCATCGGTTTTTAATAACTTTTTACAAAAAATCCAATGGGCGATTAACATAGGAAATCTTTTTTCTTGGCTCTTCACGCGGTCAATGACGTCACACTTCGCTTGTGTATAGAACAACATTAATATTTTATCAATGTGCATAAAATTTTTAAAGTGATCATGACGTCAATTTTTGTGAGATGAATAATTTAACTTTTTATAATTTTTTAACGTTCACGTTTGATTAAATGTATTTATTTTTATGTCGAAAGAAAATAAACTTTTTTTTTTTTTTTGGCAACAATTAAACTTATAGAAATCGC
The DNA here is from genome assembly GCA_963930645.1 of Salticus scenicus. Classification (NCBI taxonomy): domain Eukaryota; kingdom Metazoa; phylum Arthropoda; class Arachnida; order Araneae; family Salticidae; genus Salticus; species Salticus scenicus. The sequence continues at coordinate 68,989,221 of OZ005656.1, read as the reverse complement.
AGATTATTTAACAAAGAGCTATAATTAACAAATAATTTGCAATAAAAAAAATTTTGTGACTATAAATTGAGATAAAAAATATCCTATCTCTCAAGTTGGATGAAACTGCACACAGTGTGCTAAGTTTCATTCAAATCGGTTCATTTGTTTAGGTGTTCATCGCGACACGAAATTTTTATTTGTATAAAGGTTAGCAGGATTTTACCATTTCACTGGCCACTATATTTAAATGAAATTTCTAAAAAACTAAATAACTACATTTTAGTATCACTTCATAAATGAAAACATAAAAAAATATCCATTGAAATAGCTCTAAAACTCACTTCAGATTTGTCTTTAACAGCATCTTTCGGTCCTCACTATGACAGGTCTGGGTTTCCACTATCAATATACATTACACTAACTTATAGTAAATATATAATTATAAGCATTTAAAATATTTTTTTAAGCAAGTGGAATGATAATAACTTTTCAACAAATAGTTTTAGGTATTCAGCTTCATAAAATTAATTTTTAAACCTTTCCTTAAATAAAGAATAAGGTTTTTGTATGTTTTGTATCATTGTGAGATCAAAACTTTTAATTTTTAAAGTAAAATGTGAATATTAAGTTATATGAAGATGTTTCAAGAATTTTCACATTTTTAGCTTACATATATGTAATTTAATACCTGAAATTAGATCAAAAACATACGTATTTATTTTATAGGATGTTATTTCCTAACACTTCAATAAATCGACATATTCGAAAAAAAATTATATATTTCGTGAATGGATTTATTCTTCATACAATGTAAAAAATTTTGTGTAAGAATACACAACATTATTGAGGGAACTTATTTTCCTCAACTATGTTGAGAAATGTTATCAGCTATAGCTGTGTAACAGAGGCGTATAGTGGAATGTTACGCAATTGCAACTGGTAACATTTCTCTATATGGTTGTGGCAAGTAAGCTGCCTCCATATTGAGGCAGCTTACTTGCCACAACCATATATATATATGTAACATCTTAAGTCGGCGTCTAGAGGTGGGGTCAATGATTAGATGGAGAATACTACGACGCATTTATTTGAAAATACACAAAACACAAATTACACATAAATATTATTATAACAGCAGATCTTCAATATTAACCAATTACTGAATCCTTGGTTTAACACACAAATCAAGAAGCTCACTACATCAGAATATCACAATAAACTTACTTAAACAATAAAATTACTTAAGACAATAAAAAGCACCTATGCGTGCTATAGCACATATTGGAATTGGAGTATTGAGCCTTCCATGGCCCTACCCAACTACTAAGAGCGTTTCATGTTCTAATTAACCCGTTAGTAGTCGCTAGTTGGTCGATTTGCCGCCCATCCTTCAGTTTTTCCAGATTTTTTTATTCAATAGCCACCAAAAAATTTTAGAAGTAGCATTTGATATACATAAAACGCGAATAAAATCGATTTAACGTCGATCACATCACTTCTTAAAATTATTAGTGACAGTTAAATAAAAAGTTCGCAATCTGTAATAGGTGGCGCTGTCGATAGCGACTACTAACGGGTTAAAAGAAAATGACCACATCAGCCTTCGCGCTGACGGTCTCAACAGCTCTCTCCACTGTTGCCGGATACTAACTAACTTTTCTGCTTGTCACCTCGTTCCTGGTTGCATCAGAGAAAGCGCCATCTGTTGATCAGTGGAAGAAATACTCCCTACACACACACACATATATATATATATATATATTATAAGCAACGCCTCAGCCCTCAACACTATTTTAACGACATATTATAAATCTTAAATATATCTTATACATTGTCTACCAATAAGTATTTGGACACTTTCGAATTTAGATGTTTTGTCAAATATCTCAAAGAATTCAACAAGAATTATCTTGAAACTTTAGGAGTATGTAGACCATGTTATATCTCATGTATTTCAGCAAATGTTTTGTCCTAAAGAGGAAAAGGGTAGCAGTAAAATATTGAAAAGGTGTCAAAATGTTTTTGATCTCCCTATAAAAATAATGTTTGAAGTGCATTTTGACTGTAGCATGCGGTTTTAAATATTTTTTTTTTTTTAAAACACGTGTATTATTTTTTATGAAGCTTAAACATATATTCATGGAGATATAATGGTTTCTTTAAACAATTACAAATAAAATGACCACTTTTTTAATTATAACACGTAGATAATAGAATTGGTGCAAAGTCAATTTTAGAAGACTTGGCGTACTACATTAGGCACAGCATACTGCAATCAGAATGCAAAAATGTTACATATTTTACGAAATATGAGCATTTCTATTAAACATTCTTTAACTACGAATGAACAGAACTTCAGTGCCTTTCAAAATAAAAGCTAAACTATAAGCGGTTTTACTCACATTTTTATTTTGATTCAATCAATGCTCAATTCAGTGTCCACTGATTGTAAATAAATATTGATAAATCCCCTTTTCATTTTCCTTTTCTTTTCAGAGAAACTGAAATTCTGCTAATTCTATAACTTATAACTTTTTTTATTTAAATGATATCTAGTTGGAGTCTTCATATAAGTAGCTCAATACTTTTAGTTATTAAATTATACAAATGTAATTTTTTAAAAGCTTGCTTATGCGCAGCTAAAATTTATTTAGTAAAAATACTCATATTTTGTAAGATATTTAACATTTTTGCATTCTAATTGCAGTTTGTTGCGTCTAAAGTAGTAGAATCATTACATGTCAAATCAACACAGTTAAAAACCTGACTCCCTCACATTTTTATGAAATTGGACTCATTTATTTGTTCTATTGGGAAATGATTGTATACCAATTTATAAGTCTATATCACTTTTAGTTTTTGATATACAGGGCTGCAAAAATGGGTAAAAAATGCAAATTTCCGAAATTCTACTACAAATCATATTTTCTTTCCTAATTAACTTAGAGATTAAAAGTTGGTATCATTAGAAAGCTTATAATACAAGCTTTCCAAATGATATATCACAAGTATATATTTTTAAATATTTTCACTTTATGGTAAAACATTTTTACCTTTGACCCCCAATATCTCAAAAAGTACACATTTAATTTCTTTTTAAAATCATGTGTTATTTTTACATTTATTATATCTATAACTATTGCAAATTTCAACATGGGACGGCCATGGAACGCTGAGTTATAAATTAATATGCAACCCTAAATCAGTATTTTCATACTAACATATTTATCTTTTCCCATATTTTGTTACCTAATTAACTGAGAGATATAAGACTGGTATCATTAAAAAACTTATAGTACAGACTTTTTAATGATATGTCACATGTACTTTGTACCTAAAGTTTCTTAAAAATGCCTTTGCATTGATTCTGTTATCCTGTGTGCTATAATTAAAAAAGTGGTAATTTTATTTGAAATTTTTCGAATAATTCGTTATATCTCCCTGAATATATGCGGTAGCTTCATAAAAACATGATTGGAGAGATCTTCATAAGCGAAACAGTGAAGTGCTACAGTGAAAACGGATTTCAAGAACATTACATTTTACAAAATGATGAAAAACTTTTTAACATTACTTTGATTTTTTACTGGTTCCATTTTCCTCTTTAGGACAAAACTTTTGCTGAAATATATAAGAGGTATAATATGTTTTGTATACTCCCAAATTTTCAAGATAATTTCTAAAGAATTTTTCTAGATATTTCGAAAAATACCTAAATTCGAAAATGACGAAATGCTAAATGGTAGTTAGTGTTGAGTATGTGCAAATGACAAAATTAATTTTTTTATCAAGATTTTCTTTATAAGTATTGCCTCCAAGCTGTTTCTTCTTGTTCCAACAGTGGCCAAGCTGTTCTGCACTTAAAGCTGATTAAGGGGAAGTGCCTGGTTCGATCCCATGTCACCCTTTTTACCTAGTCGTTCGGAGGTTGCTCCGAAACTCGCATAAGTACGGGGTAAGATCCCCACGGAGGGCGCACAACGCTAGGCCTAGGACATATGTAGAGTCAATCGACCTTACTCCAAACACACCGAGTGGTTTCTTATAAAACCATTAAAATTCAATTTGTTTTTCACCTGAGATACTCCTTATGTCCCTGCAGTTTTATTAAAAATTGGTATTTACTAAACAATGATCATTCAATTACGAACTGATTGTTTTTGTATAACCTTTACTAAGTTTACAAAAAAATAAATAAATGACTGAACTTTTTTTTTTTTTTTTTTTAACTGAATTTTTCAAATCCATATTATAAACAATTTGTAAATAATACATGAATGAACAAATATAATGAATGTTGAATAAACAATTTCGAAAAAAATGAAAGGAGAACATATCTGCTGAATATTTTTAAAAACTATTTCTGTCATATGTTTAAACTAACGAAACACGTTAAAACAAAAAGAAAAGAAATAAATGAAAGGAAATAAAGTATAAACTAAATAAAATATAACATTGCTAAAAACGAATGTTTGGATGAAATAACTGCTTCAATAAAAATTCGCATCAATTAATCTTTATAGTTGTTTTCTGAAAAATTTCTTTTAACTGGGCAATCAGTTTTAACAAAAGTTTTGTAACTAACTATTTTTGAAAAGAATAAATTTCACAAATGTTAGAAAATTTAATTGCATAGTTAGTGGAATACGGAAAAGTAAAACGATTGTCTGGAGATTTAAATTCTTTTCTTTTATCTTAATTGTTCAGGTATAAAATTATTTTTTTCTAAAATGACATAAAAGTTTTACTTTTACTTTCTTCTATATGCGTATTAAAAAGTATTGAAGTGGTGAAGATTATCAATCTTTGATTTTTCATGGATTTGCAGGTTTTGTCCTGATCACGATTTCATTATTTTTACAATATTTTTGTTAAAATTAAAAAAAAATAAAATTAAATAACATATACTTTTATTTTCTTCTCTATACATTTTAAGAAAGTGTAGAAGTTGCGATGATTTCAAACCTTCGATTTTCCATAGATTTAAAGGTTTTTTTTCCTGATCATGATTTCGACTCTATACCTCACGAACCAAACGTTGGAATTAAACAAAATGTATGTATCGCTGGACTGTAATTTTGTGTTCAATACATTTTGGGAAGGTTAGTTTCATTTGTGACAGACATGACATGAGACAGTTTTCTTCTTCAATTTTAACTGGCAAATAATTATCTTAAGGAATTTTTGTGTGTAGATATATCTATATATCTTATTTATCTTGCTTATAAACATTACAAAACTTTTAACATAAGAAAAAATAATTTACATTTAAAGAAGTAAAATTACGGCGTGACATACATGACAAAAACAGACATAGCGCTTCATCGATATTGCTTTATTGCTCGAAATTGCATTACAGTTGAAGTTCAGAAATTTTAATTTATCCAAATGAAAATTTATCTAATATGTAATTTTAAAAAATAGTTCGAAAACTTAAATAAATAAATATACATAAAAAATTATTTAATAGCCTGACAGACATGACATGTGTAAAAATTTAGAATTAAGTTTCGCTTACTTATTTTTAAATTTAGTCGTAATTTAAAACACAAAATTTTTTACATGCAATGTGTTTTATTATTTGATATGTTTCTATGATTTGGTGTCCACTTTTGAGTGACATTAACCGAATGTATCTCCCAACATGCAGCACTACTATGCTGCAGTTTTCCCCATTTAGAAAAAAGTTATATTTGTAAACGCCAGCCCACTGGTTCATTTTTATTATTTTTCAATAAATTCGTTCGCTGGCACTAAAAAACTACTACAAAACAAAGTGTTGGTAATAGTAGGTATCATATGCAAAGTAACTATTAATTAACTAAATAAATAAATATCATTCAGTTTTTCTTTATTCCTTTTATCCCTATTAAACCGTATACTCTGTTGATTGACTCATATTCACCGTTTACCAGAATACCACGTTATCCGTGGTTAGATAATACAAATGTTGTTTAATGTTTAGAAAGTCATTTCATTAAGAAATATATTAAAATTTCGCAATGAAATGATATCAAATTGGAAAAAAACGTTTGGGGTAAAAAACTTTGTTTTTGCTCAAAATAAATAGTTATAATCTTATATTAATAAATACCATAAAATTTATTACAACAAACATTACTTTGCTATTAGAATATTTTAAAATCTATTTTTTTTTTAATGCTGACAAAATACTCATTAGTTTTTCTTCTTCTTCTTTTTTTTTTTTTTTTTTTTTTTTTTCTTTTTTGATCTAATGTGTTTCATCTGATAAAAGAAATTAAAAGAAATTAGTTTTCAATTAAAGAAGTCAAAGAAAACAAAAAGTTAAAAAGTTAATTCTTGTAGATAAATTCAAATTAAGAAAATTCGAGCTATGTATAGAGTTTCTCTGAAGAATGACTAATGTTTTGAAATGCAATATAACGCAAACGTGCAATATTAGTTCAAAAATAACTTCTGTTTTAAGACTGCAGCAATGATTTTTGATTCATTCCACCATAAAATTATAGATTATTTAGTAAATATACATTGACTGGTCAAAATATTAGAGACACCTTTTGTTTGAAAATAAACCAGTGCACAAGGAAGAGTTGATTATACAAAAAAAGTTCGTTTTTGGACGACGTAGTCATTGTAAAATTTAATGACAAAATAGGTGAGGTGAAAGATTTCAGTAACTTTGAAGGAAGAATGGTCACCTGTGAAAAAGAGGTGGTTCCGCCAGCTGAAGTTAAAAAATGTTGGTGAAAGATGAGGTGAATAGAAAATAGCACGCATAGTCCGAAGCAATAGAAGAGTAACAACATGATAAATTACAATTCAATTCAATGCAAGTAATCAAAACGCAAATTTTAACGCACAACAATACAGGGTTTGCAATGAAGGAGATTTAGAAGCAGAAAACCATCAATGATGGTTTTGGTCTTACAGAAATTAAGAAAATGCTCCTGTTATGTTCCCAGGAATAACGAAATTGGTTACCTGGTGACTAAAAAAAGTAGCCTAGTCCGATGAATCTAAGATGATTCCGTTTCTTAATGCATCATGCTGATGGCAAGATCTGAATATCGATCAAACAGTGCGAATTAATGAACACCAGCTGCCAAACGGTAGCTCTTCAGACTGCTGGCGGAGGAATAAGGGTATGGAAATTGTTTTCCTGGAATACACTAGAGAGCCTACAAGGAGAGAGGCGTCAATAGTAAGTCAGCTTCAGATTGGTGTGAAAACCTTTTTTGACTGTTATCCACATTTAAAAGTATTATTAATGGCTTTAAAGCAGTGTTCTCAAAACTCTAGCTGAAATAAAAGATTATCACCAAGAAACAACGACATCTGTAAATTTTTACTTTGTTCTATATTCATTTGAAGAATACATTGGATTCGTAAAGATTTTCGAATTCCGGTTTTCGATGGTTTTACACGTTTTTAGAGGTCCAGGACATGATTTGACCATTTTTAGAAAATGCCTGTCTGTCTGTCTGCTTATGTATGTGTGTGACAAAAGTTTTGTGGCGACTGTATCTCAGGAAGTACTACAGAGAATTGCATATAAATTTATATGTAGAGGCACCTTGACCTAAATTAGGGTTTATCAACTTTTGGTATCAATTGCTCAACAGTTGGCGCTGTTATACAGCGATTTTCCCATTGCAGTGAAGGCTATATATCAGGGTCTACGGCACTAAATTGCATACAAATTTTTATTTAGATGCACCTTGACATACGTTAGTGCCTATCGACTTTTGGTGTTGATATTTTAAGAGGTGGCACTGCCAGGCTATATCTTAGAGACTACTGCACGAAACTGCATATAAATTTATATTCAGATGCAACTGAACATAAGTTAGTGCTTATCAACTTTTGGTGTCATTGCACAACAGGCGGCGCTGCTGTACATCGAATTTCGCAATTTCGGAGAAGGCTATATCCTAGGTTCTATTGCGTATAATCAAACAAAACTTTATATGTGAGAAGGCCATTACGAGACGCAAAGATGATTGAATTTGGATGCATATCGGCCATTAGGTGACACTGTTATGCTGCAAAAAACTGTTATGCCGATTTCCCCGAGAAAGAACGGCTATATCTCAACATCTATGACATATAACTGTACGAAACTTGATATGTAAAATAAACATTAGTATAACGCATTTTTTAAGATGTTATTTATAAAGAATAAAACTGTCTTTCTTTGGATAATTTATCGTTAATTTTCTCTAAGATGTAAATCATCTACATTCATCATGGTTCGTAATTTTAATAAGTAATAGTTTTAATATGCTATTTTAACAGAACGAATTTGTATATGAAAATATGTAAGAAAGTCTTATGGTGGCCACAACATATTAATTTTAATTTGTTGTTGATATTCAGCTAAAAAATATTCGAGTTTTCTATCGAAACCCAGTTTAAGAGAAAAAAATTCCTGCTATCGATGTTTACCTTGCCTGCTAGTAATGTTACCTTATAGTATGAGTGCATTTCAACAGAACAATTCACATTGATTGTTTGTCGATTGGTTTCAAATTGTGTGCTGAACATACATGACAAACATGCATGAGAGGGTCTCATGTATGTTCAGCAGTTTTTCATGTATGTTCATCATCTTACTTCCATGAAAATTAAATTCTACGATCTCAATCCAATTCATGGGGCAAAATTTAAAGATCAATTTAAAGCTTGGAAACTCCCTCAAGCAATCTGGCCTAGAACAAAGCTGCATATATGTCAGCGTGCATATATGTCAGCTGCATATATGTCAGAGTTAGTCTCTAATTGTTTTAGCACTCTGTGTGTAAATTGTCCGATTAAACACTTTTCATGAATATTAATTATTTTTAAAACATTTTGGCCGTCAACAATTTAATATTAGCTCACAAATCTCTCAAATCTTTAATTTCTCTATGATAGTACCTCACTCAAAATCTAATAATGGATGCATGTTTAGCAAATTGTACTAGTAATTCTACATGAATGTGAAATATTAATATGTGTACGCTAAAATAGTTTTTATTTTCTTTTTTACGTCTTATTAAAGCATTTGGGATAATAAGTTATTTTTATAAATATAGAAAAACATTAACTCAATAAAATGTTCTTTTTCAGAATTTCATGGTGCAATCGTAGACATCTGTTGGATTTTGGCTGGAGATGCACCTTTTTAAAAATAGTGTGAGAAAAATGTGGTATACGAAAACTGCGAAACTTTTAGCATAAAAGTTTATTTATTTATTTTTATTTTTTTCATTTTGACTATTCATTATTTCTGTTTACTGCCAAAAAGTAATCTTTATGAGCAATGATTGAAAATAAAATTAATGTAATTTGTTTAAAATAATTGTAATTAAATTACTATTAATCGTAAATTTAAAAATATAATTTGTTTTTTCATGATTTCTTGAAAACATGCACCTACATGTCTTGAATTAAACTTTCTAATTTAGGAATATCTATTGTCATATTAATAACCAGCGTTAAAAACACAGGGCTGCCACAGGCGACTTTTTTCATGTTCATCTCGTACCACTATTTCCAAAAAATAATATATATAATATATTTTTGCTGGTAAACCTGCACTTTGCCTGCATAAATTTACTATAAACTTTATGTTGTCAAAATAGTGGTACGAAAATAATAATAAATAATCTGGTGTGTCACCCACACGACTTTCTCTTACCCTGAAATTTAATACTATAAATACAGGTTGCAGATTAAAAGGTAAGATAACGAGTACTGTTATGTAAACCTGCGTTAAACAATTCAGATTAGGCTTCTGAAGAGTTTTATATGATAATTAGTTCTGTGCGAGGGGGGCTACCGACCCCCTCAACCCCCCGTTTTATTAATGCACCTACATTTATATAGAATTTAATTCGGTTATTAAAAAATAATTCTGTTTAAAAAAAAAAAATTATTAATATTATAATTTTAAAAAAATATATCTTTTATGATAATGCAGACGATTTCCATATTAGAGAAGTAGTATAACACCAAATATCTAAAAAAATCCCATTTTATTCTTAATATTAAAAAAAAAAAAAGAAAAATGCGTTTTTTTTTTTTTTTTTTTTTTTTTTTTCGTTAAAAGTAAAAAAAAAAAAAAAAAAAAAAAAAAAATCGATAACTTTGTTTTAAATTATCGCATATCGATGCTTCAACCATTCGTTTTAAAGGTATTGGCGAGCTCTTTTGAAAGATACCCATCATGAAAATTTACTCCCTTCGAGGGGGGACTTCCCCCCCCCCAGGGGGGGAGGCAAGGCTCCTACATACACAAAATTTTTTACCCAGTTAACTATATCTATTACAAAAAATATATATTCGTTTCATTTGGTTCTGTGCAGTCTATAGACGTTAAACTCTACTTACCTGCAATTCCCCCCATAGACGTAATGTATTAGAATTCTCTTGATTGTCCCTGTACACGAACCATTTGCTTGATCTTAACGAAAAGCTTACTGTAGCATCCCTATATGATACACATTTAGAATGCCAAGTTTGAACTTTCTGCGATAATTTGTTTTTGAGATATGCTGATAACAGACACACACACACACACATACACACACAGACACACACAGACACACACACACACGCACACACACAGACACACACACGCACACACAGACCATTTGCTAAAAACATGATTTTCGTATTCAGGGGATCTCAAAACGTGTAAATATAACAAAATCTCGCATTCGAAAATTTGACCCAAAAACAATCCTTTCTCTACCTTATGGGTAAGAGAAAGTAAAAAAATAAACTGTGACATCCCTGTAAATACTACACTGTTCATATAATGTATTTAATAGTTTAATAAAATAATAATTTCATGAACATACAAATTGAACTACAAAAATTTCATTTTTTACAATTTTTTTAAGAATATAACTCACTTTTATTTTTATACTAAATGTTTTAATATAATAATTAACATAAAAGACTGCTGATAACACGGAAAGCTTAATAAACCTTGTCTTTTCTTTCTTAAACAATATAAGAATGTTTAATATCAATTATTTTGTTATGCGATAAGAAAATTGTTCTGCATTCAATAATTACGTTAAAGGGAAATTCTAATTTGACGTCTTTTATCCTCTTAATCGGATAAGATATAAGTTAATAACTAGGAATCAGCTCTATTATCCTAAATTAGAATAGCAGCAAAAGAAAGGATAAATATAGAGGAAAAAGTTAATGATGTGATTTGGAAAAGAAAATTCGAAGAAAATATGCAATTTGTACTGAAGTATAATTCTTGTGAAAGTATAGACTAAAATTTTCCTTATCTATTGTTCCCTTGATAATTTTATTTGACCACTTCTTTTCTTTAAAAAATTCATTTTTTTTTTTTTTTTTTTTTTTTTTTCATAGTAAAGATTTTTCGCAAAATGTAGTTTTTATTTCTAATAAAAATTATTGCATTAAATATCAGATATATATAGTTATAACTTTCATAACTTGCATTTTAATTTAATAACAGGAATATATTATTTTTAACAATCATATCTACAGATCTTCAGTTCCATATCCTATTTATATACCTTATTAATCAGCAATTAACTATTTTATTAATCCTTTTTATACATATATAGACATATTAATTTTACAGGACTGATTGGTTGTGTGGGTTAAATTCGTTTGACTAAACTAGGGTAGTAGTAGGAGAGTATTCTAACCTATGGGTAGAATACTCTCCGTGGGAGTCTTTCTATGTTGTCTTAGCCCGTATTTAGCCCGTTTCGGAGAAAATCGCGGAAAACTCTAAACGGCTACGTTAAACAGCTCTAAGTGTGATCAAACTGGGCACTTCTCCCCTACCAGGTTTTAGCACAGAGCCGTTCAGACACTGATAGACGCCAGTGATTAAATGGGAAAAAAGATTGAAGAAATATACAAGGCGCATATTTAATGCGCCAGAAATTGTAGCATAAAACGGTATGTAATGTAAAATAATTATAATTTAAATATTAAGAGAAAAAAAATTTCAAACCACATAAAAGGAACTAGATCCATAAAACATTAGGCTACTGTCAGAAAAATCACCAAAACTCATATTTTTTATTCATTATTCTACATATAGCTTGAATAATATATCTTGCTAAAAATTTTATCTAGAATTGTCTAATATCATCCGCTTTGTGATCGATGTAATCTGGGACCTTTACCTGAAAATTTTTTATAGATGATATTGTCCGAAGTCTAAATAGTTGGCTTTCCTAGGACTCCAGACAGGTTTAGTTATAGACAAATTTCTTGAAGAAATGTAATTGGACAGATAAAGAACAGCAATTCAAGAGTAGATGAAGGCCAGGGTTAATTTGAGTTTGGTAATTTTAACGTCTCACTATAATTAAGCGGTGGTCAATTGATGTTGGTCTGGGATTACCTCCTAGATGTAGCTCCGAGACATGCCATGACAACTTTGAGAATACTCAACGTACGGAGAGAATAATAATCGACCAGGATATGAAATAATCAAAGAATCTGGAGATTATTATATTTTAAACTAACAGTTTTCAAAATTATATATATACATATACGAGGGTAAGTCAAAAATTATCCGCAATGTAAGCTATGATTTTTCTTCAATTTTTTCCGGTCCCCTTTCCTCTTCAGGAAAAACCTTTTACTAAAATATATGAGGCTGAACATGTTCTTTATACTCCCTCAGTTTCAATATGATTCCAAAATAATTTTTCTACATAGTAGACAAAACGTTTAAATTCGAATGTGTCCAAATATTTATTGATAGGTAATGTACATGCACACAACAAAAATTGATTTTAAAAATACAGAAATTTCAGCATCAAAATTGTACTTCAGTTTCATAAATAAATCAAACTGATTTTAAATTAAATAGTTAAATGCAAATATTAAATCATAGAAAAGAAAGAAAATACTTGATTTAGCAAAGATTAATTATAAAATGATAAACTAGAAGAATAAAGGTTAATTAATATATTCATTGATATCTAAAATTAATAGTGTTAAGTATTTCTAATAGTTATTAATGTATCTAATTAAATTTCTTGTTTCTTCACAAGAACTTTAATTTCTTATCTATAACTTCTAGCATTCACTCCAATAAACTTTAAAGAAACAAGTACCATTAATTCTTTCAAGTTTTGTATCCATGACAACTGAACTGAAGGTCAGTTGATCAAAAAATTTTGAGGATAATTCTTTTGTGAAATCAAGCGGAACTGTTCTTTTAATTTTGTCAAAGTTTACTTTTTAAAAAAAAGGGAGAAACATTAGTCTAAGATCTCGTTTCCAGGTTTGAGGTATCTCCACATTTTTATAGAAAGCTAACTAAATTATGTTTCTTTTTTAGTTTTTTTTTCTGTAAGTGCTTCTCCAATTAAGGAATTAAACATTACCTGGAACTAAATCTAAATGCGCTTTTACAAATAACATTGAAATTAATTAATTAATTATCGTTAAAAATTAAGAATTGAATAAATAGCATTACTTTAACTAAGTAAGAATCTTTTTATGCATCAAGTTAAAATAAACTAATTATCAAACTAATTAACAGTTAACATGAAGCGTAATGCGAAAATAAATTAAACTACTCTAGTTTCCCCAAGACCAATTTTCTTTATGTTATAGTTCATGAATTATAATCGATTATTCAGAAGTATTTAAAGAATTACAATGTAATATTTTAATTCCTTTTATCCTTTTTACTTCAAAAGATCCTATAATATTTGCGTATAGAAACAACTTAATCTCAAAAAATAACTTTATTTCTTCAACTAAATATATTTTTAAGTGATCCTTTATATTGTTTATAATTAAAAGTCCAGTCAAAGTACAAAAAAGGGCTAAAATTAGGGTGACCAGATTTCTTCGAATCCCGAGAACAGTCCTCAAAATCTACCCTTAGTTGAAACACATTTGAGGACGCCGGTCAAAATGTTATTAATATATTACTATAATAATTTACTATATATATAATAAATAAACTGAAATAAAAGCTTTCAGGTACTCCATACATAATTATTACTAATATTTTGCAATTTATGATGATTTATTTATTTTAACCCTGATTTCGAGGACAATGTGATAATTTCTTCTCAAATTAAATTTTTTCTTAATCTAATCATACCAACTAAAATCACAAAGAGCATGATGTAGTTCTGATCATTGAATATTCTGAAAACTGCAAAATATTCGGATATTTTTCAGTTGGTGATTTTTAATTTGTTAATTATGCATTTTTCGATATTAGTTGCCATTACAATTCTTTAAATATATCAAATTCACAACAATTTCAGCCCACTCACAGCTCTGTGCGTTCATTTCATTTTGAGATGTACCATTTCAAGTACTAGCTATTTTTTCCAAAAAGTGAAAATTTTACATTCTGCACTCATTTTGGGTCGAATATTGGCATATACACTGATAATATAAGAAAAGACATGTGTAATGGAGTTATAGTAAATTTAATTGGTTTCCATTTAGGCACAAAACAAAGTTTATAGTGTCAATAGTTTTCCTGAAATTATCAAAAAAGAAAAAGAAATAGGAAATTCTATTTTTGAAGAAATGAATATAAATACTGTTAATAAAAATTCGTGTGCATTCTATGAGATTGAGGTTGAATGAATTTACGTCGCACTGCTGCTATGCTATGGACAATTGGCGACGGTCTAAGACTCATTCCTAGTGTTCGTCTGGAGTCACGCCATCATAATTTTTATTCTTCAAGTAGGGATGTGCAATCGAATAAATATGCTCAGAATAACATAAGGGATTTGGAATGTATAATAAATGTCCTATGTAGATACTAGTACTAAAACTATTAGCGAGTCATATCGCGCCCCACTGGGTGTTACTGCAGCAAATTTGCACTCCACTCTATGTTTTTGACCATGTATTTTAATTTAAGCTTGGTTTGGTTTCAATAGCAATTTTACTGATTCATATTTCCCTTGATAGCCAGACGACGCACATACGTCGACTAAGCTAGCAGTAGAATTTTGTTAAGTCTCGTCATTCTACACTGGGCTCATTTGTTAGCGGCAATTAAGACTAAAAGCATGCGTTTTTTAATATATGTATGTGTGTTTGTGTGTGTAATAAGTTATGACTCCATTCGCATATTAAGTTTATCAAGATAAATTACTTAATAAACGTAATAATTTGAAGAATAAAAATGTAGGAAGGATATATATCTTGAGCTAATATTTGTCATCGTTGCGCGTATAAATACATCGGGAAATTTTCGCACGCAGTTTTTGACATTTCTTCTACAATATAAGAACAACATGTTGATAAGAGATCAGTAGAAATCATACGAGACACACTGCTGACGGGAATAAACTTAACTGGTTCAATACATCTCCACCATTTTCATCTTCAGAAATGTACTATGCATCAGTAGGGGAATCCTGGAAGCTTTTAAATAAATCGCCTCTTAGTTCAAGAAAATTGCATTGAATGGATCAAAACCAGTCTCTGGTTATTCGTATAAAAAATAAATTTCAAAACAAAAGCCTCAACAGGGACAGTCACCAGTACATAATAAGCATGTTGACATAAAACTACACAGCATGTTTAAAAACCTGTGCATTATTAAACATTTGGAAATGGGATTAAAGGAAATTTTAAAATTTGAATTGTTCCTTACCTACTGGCATTATTCAAAGAGCAAGGGAAACGTGAAGGATCAATATCTACTTTCTATACCGTTTTCACCCTCTCTCAATAAAAATCTCTCTTGGAGCCAGTTTTTTGTATCGTGAAGGATGGAGGATACATAGGATGAAGGATTAAGGATGTATAGTATGAAATGAAGGACAGCTTCTGCACAATGTTATCTGGTACCAAAACGATTCGATTAGAGCAATCGTTGCTAGCTACATAAACTACACATTCAACCATTTTGGTAGAACGGAACGATGGTGTTATGGGATAACCCGAGGATGAGGCCCTTAGGAAATCCGCTGCGTTGCTATGCTACCCTTTCTTACAACGAAATCAAGTTTTATTCCTTAAGTATCATAAAAATGCATCGGAAGAAACTGTTAGGCAACGACTCCAAAAAATGCTGCCACATTTCCAGTTGTGTTGTGCGTTTTGTCCTTCAGGGCAATGAAACAAAAAAAGCGATGGAAGACGCAGAGTGCAACGAATTCTCAATCGCTTTTGACAAAAGCACCTACTACGAAAACGTCAAGGTGGTTGGAGAGGATGTATATATACTTGTTCACCTCTACGGTTGAGTTTTATAATTTGAAATGTTACTTCAGAAAAGTGACACAGTTGATATAAGTTGCATTAAATTTTTCACCACTTCTTTCAATCATGTGAAATTTGATTCCCTCTGTGTTTGGAACTTTTCCTCCGCATATTCAGCGAATGCGACACAATTTCTGAATTTTAATGGCAAGCAAAAACAAAATTTCTGGGCATTTTTAAAGCATAGAGACCTAATGCACCTGATCACAGTATTCTCAGTTGTCAGTCACGAAATTAAAGCCCAAGCTGAATAGAAGTGTATAGTTGTTCTATATGAAAGAGATGCATCCATCGACATCTTGCATGTTTTTCCATTTCGCCTGTGATCGAATGAGAAGCCAACGCAAAAGTGAATATGACACGCTTGTTCAAACAAAAGAAGCTACTTCCTTCTATTTAAATTGCACATATAACCAAGCGAAAGAGTGATAACAGTGAAGAGAGATACCACAGAGTGTGGTTGCTTGAAGAGTGTCATTGGATTATTAACAATAAAAAAATTGCCTTAACCATCCCCACTAATCCTTTTCAAATTGCTCTCATATATGTCAGGGTTTCTACAAATCCGCCTTTCTATAAGGATTCTTCCATCACAATATTTATATTAAAAATTTTTACTTAAAATTAAAAGCTAAATAAATTGTTATAAAATTTTACTGGTACCGAAAAGTAAGGACTGTATGAACCCTGCATGCACACGAATAGAAGCAAGGAAGCTTGCATTTACAAGAATGCTAAAGAGAGGTGCTCAGATTTGTACACTCTCTGCTGTGATACTTGTTTCAACGTCTCTATAATTTTATTCGACGAGGATGAAGATGAAGATTTTCTAACTTCTTATCAATTGCACGAAAAGAGACAAAATATCCTACAGATTTCTTTCCGTCCCATAATACAATTCTGATCAACCAGGAACCTAAAAAAAGCATAAAACATTAAGCACTTTTTAACTATTTATTTATAAGTTTTTAATAAAAATTGTACATGCAAATGTACACTTTTGCCTAAATATGATTCTATGAAGTTTTCTTTACTTCATCCATCCTGTCATTAGAGAACATGAATGTACATTCCAAATTTTAAGCACGATTGTATGTAATTTTCTTTCTTTCATCTATCGTGATATAAAAAAACAAATGTCATTCAAAATTTTTAGGGGACCTTATTGCAGATGGCCATATTGACATACACATCCTTGTTTAGTAATTGTTCGTGAACACAAAGACTTTGAGATATAAATCCTTCAGTTAAGCAGTGCTTGTTTCAAATTCCTTGTTTTCTATTTATAAAAAATAAAGCGTCACCTCACCGAAGAATCCTGTTTGAAGTCTTATTTAAAAGCGGAGAAATATTTTTAGATTATTAGCTCATGCGCTGACCTACCAACTCTGCTAATCTGAAACGTAATCTCTCCGTAATTCACAAGCTTTGTTCAAGAAATATAAACTACCTCATAGGAAACATGGATTTTTTTAGGTCCACTACAGGCCTGAAGCCTCATCAAATGTAAAATAAATCTTATTTTTGCAGTATACTTTAGATGTGGCCACATAGGTCTCCCACACACAATATTAAATTTTCGCGTCAAATTGTTTTAATCATTCTGCTTCACTAAAATTGAGAATCTTAATGGAACTGTTTTACAACATTTTTCCTTAGATTAAAAGCATCATTTTTATCCCTATTTTGCATCATTGTCTTTTTCATCAACCTGTTACATCTGAATTTTGCAGTTCACCTTATTCTAAAGAAATATTTCTAAAATTTTAACATAATTAATATTTATACTTGGAATATTTTTCTTGGAATATTTTTTTACAAAGCATTTGTTAATATTCATAACAGCTTACCTAATTCGAAATCCTCTAAATAAATATTGTGCGATAGGAATTTTTTTTTAAAGTTTTCAGAAGTGTACTATTACAAAGTTAAACAATTATATAAATCATATAAAGAGAAAATAAAAACCTTAAAATTCAAACTATATTTCATATACAGAGTTGCCACAGGCGACTTTTTTATATTTTTTTCGTACCACTCTTCTCAGAAAATAAAAGTTATAGTATATTTACACTGATAAATCTGCATTTTGCCTGCATAAATTTATTAGAAATTTTATGTTAAGGAAATAGTCGTACGAAAACAATTTAAAAAAAAGTCTCCTATGGCAGTCCTGCGTATAAGAAAAACGCGACAAATGACTAGAATTAAGAAAGACGTTTTTTATGTTGAAAGAAGAGTTATGTCCACCCTAGATTCACAAACCCACAGTTCGCAAAGTGCGAAGATTTTAAGATTCCACTGTTTTCGTTTACGATTTAGAGAACAGAGCAAACGGTAAAAAAAGAGAATTCTTAATGACATTAGATTTAAATTCCCTATTCATTGTTATGAAATCAGATTTAAATAATCTACCAGCAGATTGTTACAACTATCTTTTTTTATGCCACCTTTTTTGAACAATAATTTTGAGTTCAGAAAACTGTTAGAGAGAGCTTCTGGTTCGTCTGCTATTAACTGTAAAACATTACTGTTTGGTAAAGAATGTTTAGTTTTCTTCTCAACCGGAAGTTCAAAGGACCAACAGCGTCTGATATAGAAAAAAAGCTCAGCCTATAAAAACCATGATTTGTAAAACACATAAGCGAGTGGAGTTATTTATTTATTACTATTTATTTATTTTTTATTTATTATTATTTTTTTTTTCTAACTCCCGGTGCTTCACTCTTAATAATTTCTGCTAACACAAAGATTGGTTCAGAGACTAAAAATTCCAAAGTTTTTCCTTTTCGGCTTTTTTTTTTTTTTTTTTTTTTTTTTTTTTCATTTTCGAAAAATTATTTTATGTTTTTACCATTTTTCGTTGAAGGAAGTAAGCATTGGTTGCGACCAAATGCAGGTACTCCGAAGCACGACGTTGACTTTGACGATGAGCTCTCTATACGATTTAACTCTTTCTGGTGCAGAGTAATTTTGCTCATTTAAAATCAGTATCCACGAGAATTTAAGAAAGACGCTAGAACACAAGAAATAAATGAAATTTTCTCTCTAAATTTTAAAAATAATATTCTGTAAAGAAAAAATTTTTTTTTAAGTGAGTTTTTGCACTTAAAAATTAAAATTAGGTGTTTCTGTAACGGCAACACCGCCCTTAGAAAGGTTAAATATCATAGCAATTTCACGCGATTACAGCTCGTCATTCGATGCGAATGGGTAAATTTATTCTTTTCCCCGCCTTTTTTCCCGTTGCTGCGTTTCTAACACAGGTCCGTGAATCGTTAGTTAACAAGAGGCAAAAGCAGCAATATTTTAGTGAAGTATGAAATTGATGCATTGCAGCAGGAAACTGAGTTCTGTTTTCATTCTGGAACCCCTTATAGAAAGAATGGTTGCTGCATGTATAAAAAGGTGTAAAATAAAAAATAAATTAATAATAGAATGATAAGATGATGAAAACGGAATTAATACAAGTCAAAAGTGAGAATAAATAAAGAAAATGTTATCAGGAAAAAGTTATTAACAATGTGTTAATTACTTAGTTTCAGAAAGTGTAAAAAAAGTTAAAAAGAGGAAAGAGATAAGATGATTATATACAGGAAATGTTTCAAGGAAAAGGATAATTAGTAAAATATAATTAATTAACGAAATGTGTTTTATACAGCGATAACATCCAGAAAATGGCTATGTAAAAAAATTGGAGGAAGAAGGTAATTAGGAATTTCTTAATTAATTAAGCATCCAATGAAACAGCTTTTAAAATAAGGAATAAATGTTTAATTACTGAAAGCGATTACACAGATAAAAGAAATTAAAAGAAAACATCCTTAAGAAAGTGTTAAATATTTAGGTATGAGTGTGAAAATAGGTTATTACATGGACATGTTATTGTACATGTACAAATAGATAACATGTTTACATACATGTTTACGTATACGTTAGTGCATACAGTAGTATACGTATACGTTACGTATACGTTAGTGCATACATGTTTACGTATGTGGCAAAGTAGGTGTGTTTTTTTCAAAGTATATCATCTTTATTCATAAATTCACCAAATTTAAAAATTTGACCCCGAGATACAGTAAATTAAACTAACGCAATGATATTTTTTCTGTCTTATTTTTCAATTTTTTTTTTTTTTTTTTTTTTTTTTCTACAAGAAGCATTACGCTTTTTTTTTTCATTTTCTTATATTATTTAACATTCTATAAAAAGTTCTTTAAAAAAAATCTTTTACCTTTAGTATTTCTTTTTTAAAGTTTTAAAAAATTAATTATTATTTGTGTATTAGTTATATGAATAGAACATATATTTCTTAACCGAAAATATTGTGCCTTCATTTTAAATTCTGCCAATCAATCACTTTTTAAAATCAAAGATTACTTTTTTTTATTTTTATTTTCACTCTTATAAGAAAACCTCGCAAGAAAATGCAAGAATTATTAGAAATTAAAATGTTTAATGAATAATTACAGGAGTGTCATAGAATAATGTACATTAGTTAAATTTTGTGAATTTTTACTTTTTTGAAATTGAATAAAAAATGACATATAAGGTTTTCAAAAATGGACTAACGAAAAGAAATATACATACATCCATACTCAATGCGTAATTTTTTTTTTTTTTTTCCACAAATGAAACAATTTGCGAAAATGCTTTTAGCATAGTTTAGTATCAGTGTCCTTTGTACCGCAAACAATATCTAAGGGATATTCTATGGTTTTTAAAACAATATACACATCATTGGAGAGACCTGAGATATCGTATTTATAATCCAGCCTGCACGATGTATTTAAGAAACTCTCCTTCGATACACTTATTCTTTCATAAGTCCCGAAGAAAAAAATTAAATAGATAAATGCGGCAAATAATATAACCTCAATTTCAGGCCATTAAGCATTTTAACTAAACAGGGTGATTCCGCACAGCGTTTCAGAAATTCTATAAGAGGTAGAATGCAAATAAAACCCTTTGAAAAAAGTTAGGTTCTAACAGTGCTTCGAATAAATTAAATGTTAGTATGCCTGTATATGTAAGAAAAACTTAATAATACTATGACAATAATTTACAAAATCGATTTATAACATCAATCAGTCCATTAAAGATTATTAACGTGATAATTATCATTAAATACTATTAAAAATTTTTGTATATAAAACTCCACAATTTTAAAATATAGAAATCTAAAAGTAAATGTCTGTTATAAAATTCTGCAATAATTTAGCATTTTTTTCTTCATTATATTTTTAAACATTTCATAAACAACGGCACTTGATAATTCTTCCATGAACAATTTTAGATAAGAACATAGTTAATTAAAAATTATTTTTTTCGTTTTATTAATATGAACATTAATCAGTATCACAATTAAATTAATTAAAGATATTTTAAAAACTCGCTTAAGAGTTTTAATACCTTTAATCAGTGCATAAAGACTTTAATGGGAACATAATAATAAAAGGTAAATAGAAAGCTTAACAGAAGATAATTATTTTTTTTTCATTCTGTTGAAAGTAAATTTTCATCGTACTGATAAACTAAAATAATGTACTTATGTATTGTAAACTAAATTGTCTTTAATTAAACTTGACAGGTACGCAAATTAAACAATTTTATTAATGGACGGCTCATAAATCACGAACATTTATATGTTTGTTATTTTATAATTTTTTATTTTTAAAATTTTATAATTTTTCTTTAATCTATTTTTCATTTTACTCTTTGTATATATATATATATCATAATACACACATATTAAATGCGTAGAATATGACACATTTTATTATAGAAAAGGTATTCCTAAAACATACTGGATGTTCGAAATCAAAATTGACATAAGCGAATAACCTATAATAAAATCTCAGCGTTGCCAACATTTTATTTAAGGGTCAACTTTAGCCCTGCCTTTGTTTCACACCACTTTATTTATAGAATATTTTTCTTCAATATACTGGGTGATTCAAAATAGATGATACAGCGATTATCTCGCAAACTAATAAAAAATAAATACTTAATTCAAACTACAAAATTAGTGCAAATTAAGAGTAGATTTCAAATATGGCTTTTTTTTTTTTTTTTTTGTACAAGGGGCTGTATGCATATTAAAATACGAAATTTAATTTTTATACGGTCCCTCCTATCACATGACTTATATTTAGAAAAATATTCTCCTCGCTCTAAGAAGAAAAATATAAAAAAAAAATCATCTTTCTAAGTGAAAATATCGCTGAGTTATTGTAATTTGAAAATTATGACTTCTACCATTTTGTTTTCAATTTTGCCGTCTACTTTTCGACACTAAAATGCTCACTTTAGGGGGTTATCTATGAGATGAGAAAAATTTAAAAAATCCTTTATTTTCAAATAGCAACTAAAATAATTCAAACACATGAAATTAACAGTTTTAAGAACTTAATGCAAATTTATATTATTCTTAATTGTTAAAAAATTTATTAGTTGAATTTCTTAGTGGGTCACCTGCAAATTAAAACACGTTGAGAAAGGAAGAAAATTAAAAGACTAGCAAAACCGTGTGAAATTTTCGCAGTTTATTTCTTTTTAACCCTTTCCTACATGATTGAAAATTTTTAATGATTTCGGCTGTGTAACACTTTCCAACAAGGTTGAAAAGTGTTAATGACTTCGGTTTGCCTGTCTGTCCATCATCCTATAGTTTTTATAGATTTTTTATAGATTTTAGAAACAAGCAGAACTTATAGGAAAAATTACATGCCTTATACCAGAAACAGCAAAATGCATTCAGAAAATTTATTGTTCTATTTTATTAGTACTTTTTTTTATTTGTAATACCATTTTTCATGTGTACAATCTTAACAATCAATGATTTTTTTTTTCTTTTCTTTTTTTGATTCCAGTGGAAGATTACATTATGATACAAGTACATTATGATAATAAGTTACAACTACAATTTTCATTCGTAAAATATCAGATTTACTATACAAATTACCTTCGTTAATCCCCCCCACACACACACACACACATGTGAAATGCAAGGCTGAGAATTTAATCAAATACTGAAAAAATTTCAGCCACAAATCTAAGTTTATGGCAATTTAGTTATGGGCCATGCTTGTTGCTACGAGGAAGGTGCCCTGGGTGGCCAGGCACCTTCTCCCGCTCACGCACGTATGTGCAGTATTTGTAACCAAAATGCCATATGTATTAAAATTTATCGAAAATTTAATTAAGATTGAATCATTTTATTTGTAAATGCAAAAACTTGGTAACTATTAAGAAAATTAACTTTTCCCCATTTTCTACAAATAAACATTTTTTCCCTCTAGAAAAGCGAGTTATGAAATGAGTTAGAGTTTGTTTTAGCTCATGACTTGAAAATCCAATTTTTGTCATTTCTTTCTTATCGGATTATTATTATTTATTTATTTGTTTATTTATTTTATTTTTACTTTTTTTTTGTCCATAAATAGCAGAGAAAATCTTATTTCTGTCCGAATTTTTGAAACTGAATTTTTGCTATAATTGTATGAACCGTATTGAGATATGCTGACAACAGGCAGGCACACAGGCAGACGCACGCACACAGAGCAACCACTAAAAACATGATTTAAGATTCAGGTGACCTTAAAAAGTGTAAATATAACAAACACTCGATTTCGAAAATTTGATTCCAAAACAATATTTTCTCTACCATATATATGGCTAACAGAAAGTAAAAAAAAAAAAAAAAAAAAAAAATCTGAAGTGTCTCCACTCGATTTACCTAACTTTGAGTAATTAACGGTTTTGTAGATAAATTAAAGTGAGAGGAGTTGTTAAATAAACAAAACAGAGAAAAGGCTTATAGGATGTTTGTGTATTTTTCTCCATATAGTGCGATGTTTAATTTAATGCTATTGCACTTTGAGCCCACTTTGTCATAACGCTATTGTATTTTGAGCCAATAGCTCATAAGGATAAAGAATTTTTCGTTGTATCCGTATAAAAGCCTATAAATGCTATATTCACCAAAATGCATATAGTTTATGCTATAAAATAATTCTCGGTTCAGTGGTTTTTGAAATCTAAGAAAAAAAGAACAAAATCGAACTGCCGGATTGTTTTAAGCAAGAGAATGAAAAAGGGACAACGATGCATTATTCTTTTTGAAATTTAATGATTATAATAAAATAAAAGATCTATTTACACTTTAAATTACATTATATACAAAAAGGAAATACTTAAAGGAACATAGTTCCGAATCTAATCAACTCTCATAGTGAGAGATCAAAAAATTCCATCTTCGAACGCAGTCGAAGAATCAAAATCTAAAACTAAACTACTGGCTGTTGCCAAAATCTATTAACAAAATATAGGTTCTATCTTCTTTCTTTCATTGGCGACGCAGCGCCGTCTAAAGGGAATTGATTCAACTACACAACTCCCCGCCGTGAACTCTTACAGAGTTCACAAATCAAAAATCTCGTTAAATCAAAAATAAATCTCAAATTTGAACTACTTCTGATAATCATAAATTGTACAAATTTCTAAATATTCTATTAATACTAAATCACATAATATTTTTTTTTTCTCAAAATATCAACAGTTATCTAATATTAAATACAAATGTAAACAATATTTACTAAAGTACTATAACTAAATCAATAAAAGATCAAATCAAAATATTAAATTGAAATATCAATATTAAACATATGCAAGCATTATTATTTAAGCAATTAACTCTTAGTTATCAAATATAAACAAAGTTATCAAATATAGGCAAACTTAAATATAAAGATAATAACACATGAAAAATTTTAATATTTTCAATTATCAAATAAAATTCACTAAATTATTCAAAAAAGGATATCAAATATTCTGAAAATTAAAGAAAAAGTGTTCATTAAAATGAAGGTTTTGAAAGTTCAAATTTTTCTCAAAAGTTTGTTATTTTATCAGTTCGTAGCATTAAAGTTTTTAGTTAAGTCAATTCCAGAGGGTATAAATGCTGAGCAGTTCGTTTTAAAACACCATTGGCAGTCTTAACCTCATAAGATCGGATGTTGTGATCTCTGCCGATGATTGTTTTCTGGATTATACCAAGTTTCCACAGAAGTTTGTTTTTTGAATCATCATCAATTAACACTACATCTCCTACTTTCAGTTCAGGTTGTGCAGTAGGATTCTTTAAAGTATGTGCTGTTTTTAAATCCAATAGGTATTGGCTTTTCCATCTATTCCACAACTGCTTTAACAAGAGTGATTGGTATCTTTTACGTCTTAAGGCAGATATTTTGTTTGAAGCACCTTCAATAATGTCAGCAAAATTCACTGGGTAGGTGATTTCTTTACCAAAATTTAAAAAGTGCATAGGAGTTAAGGGGTTCGGTTCTCCATATTCACTATACACGTAAGTTAAGGGGCGTAAGTTGAGCACTGTTTCTACTTCTATAAGGAGAGTAGACATTTCATCATAATTCAAGAGGGCTTTGCCAATGACTTTACGCAGACAGTCTTTGACGGATCTAACTAATCGTTCGTAGAACCCGCCCCACCAGGGGGCCCTTTCTATTATATTTTTCCATATGATTCTTTCATTTGCAAAAAACTTTAAAAGTGAATCATCAGAAAGAATTTGATACAAATTTTCTAGCTCTTGTTTCGAACGTTTGAACGTTTTGGCGTTATCCGAATATATAACTTTACAGTTTCCTCTTCTCGCTAAGAAACGTCTGAAGGCCAACAAAAAAGAATCAGTTGACATGTCGTGTACAAGTTCTAAGTGTAACGCTCTGGTTACTGCACAAGTGAACAACACTATATAAGATTTTTCAATTTCTTTAGCATTTTTAATGTAGAGAGGCCCAGCAAAGTCAATGCCACATATAGAGAAAGGGGGCGACTCTGTTATTCTGTCACGAGGTAGTGGAGCAGTGATCTGATCTGTTGGTCTGGAAAGGTATTTCTTATATATAATACACTTATTCAGGACACTTTTAACTAACTGGCGACCTTTGGGAATCCAGTATTTAGACCGTATTTTTGACAATGTTCCAGATACTCCTCCATGCATTATTTTTTCATGTTTATTTTTTATAATCAAGGTAGTCTACCACGACTGTTTGGGGAGAATGATGGGATGTTTTTCTTCTAGCTGTAAATCACTAAACTCTAATCTCCCACCGAGCCGCATCATTTTTTCATCATCTAGATAAGGAGTTAAGTTGTTAAGGGGAGAATTTTTATCAATAATTTCTTCATTTATTAGCGAGTGAAATTCATTTTTAAAATAGAACTTTTGTTCATTCGATATCAAATGTTTCTCAGCTTCTATTAGTTCTTCGGTTGTCAATGTATTGTTAAGTTCTGGAATTCTTTTGATCCTCTTAATAAATCTTTTTACCCAAGCTGTAACTCTGATTAATTTTCCTAAACTGCTGTATTTTCTGATATCAATGGAGTTTTCTAGTTGTTCTGTCATGCAATTGAAAAGGAGTGTTTCTTTTATCTTTTTTCTATATTCTAAGCTTTCTACATCTAGCTTTTGTTTATCATCAGGCTTAGGCCAAAGTTCGGGGGGTGAACTCAGCCATTCAGGCCCATTTAACCACAATCTATCATTAATTAATTTTATGATCTTTGCACCTCTGGATACAAGGTCGGCAGGATTAGACGAACCGGGACAGTGCCTCCAATTTGAAGGAGATGTCAATTCACGAATATCTTGTACTCTATTCTGCACAAACGGCTTAAACTTTTCTGGAGAGCCTCTAATCCAAAAAAAAGCGATCATTGAGTCTGTCCAGTAAAACGTGGGTATATCTAATTTCAGAGCTCTCAAAATATTATGACCTAGTTTAGCTGCCAACAATGTAGCTGTGAGTTCAAGTTTAGGTAGCGTGAGATTTTTCAAAGGCGCTACTCTATTTTTGGAAGCAACGGATATCGTTTTGCATTTTTCATTCGAGATTTCTTTAATTCTAAAATAGGCAACAATGACAAATGCTTTGATACTAGCATCTGAGAAAACCTGTAGTTGCAAATCACCGATGTTAAATTCTGGAAAATCGGAAAAATAATATCTCGGCACAGAAAATTTAGAAAGATGAGTTACTTCATTACACCAGTCTTTCCATATTTTTTTCAAATCTTCAGGTAATGTGTCATCCCAATCAAGACCAGTCTTCCAGATCATCTGCATAAGGCATTTAACTCTTAAAGTGTAGGGTCCTAGGAAACCGATAGGGTCATAAATTTTGCCTAGTACTTGTAAAACAAACCTTTTAGTATTTATCTATTTAGAAACGAGGTTTATTAAATCCCTACAATCAAAATAGAGAGTGTCTTTCAAGTTATTCCACCCTAAACCCAAAACTTTATTAGGGGGATCATTTTCTTTAAATATTTTAGAATCGTTGCTAATAACATTTTCTTGTACCGAAAGTTCATGCAATGGTGTCGAATTTGTATGAAATTTGTGAAGTTGCATACTCGCGTCTTTAAAGATACTAATTGAGTCTAGACTTATAGTTAAAGCCTTCTCTACTGATGGGTGGCTTCCTATTATGTCATCTACATAAATGTTTTCATTTAAAAATCTAACAGTCTCTCTATGTGTGTCGATAAAATTTTTCAAATGATGTTTTATCGTCGCAGCCAATAGGAAAGGACTACAATTAAGTCCAAACAAAACTCTAGTGAATCTAAAAATCTGAAGGGGAGAGGTGCCTTCGTGAGGACTTTCTGTAAACAAAAATCGTGTTACGTCTCTATCTTCCTCGTCTATCAAAATTTGTAAAAAAGCTTGTTTCATGTCCGCAGTAAAGGCTACGGGATGAAATCTAAATCTAGACAAAATGTCAAAAATATCTTCATAAAGATTAGGTCCAATATGTAGACAATTATTAAGAGAAAGATTATTGTAATCATGTGAAGACGCATCAAACACGATTCGTAATTTACTTGTTGTACGATCTGTTTTTATTACCGCTCTATGTGGTAAATAAAAGGTTGTAGAATTTTCCTCCAAATCCGTAACGGGTTCTATAATTCCCTCTCTCAAATAATCCTGTAAAACATTGTTGTATTCAAAAAATAAATTTGGGTTTCTACAAAATTTGTACTTAAGTCTCGAAAATCTGTTTTCAGCGATTTCAAAATTATTTCGTAATTGTGATTTACTAATTTTCCAAGGGAATTTAATTTTATATCGTTTATTTTCATACTTAATTTCCGATTCAAAATATTTCATAATTTTATTTTCGGAAAGGTCAAATTTTTCTTTCGGATTAATAAGACCCGAATTTTCCAAATTCCAAAAATTTTCTATTTGTTTTGACAACAAATTTTCTTCTACTATGATACTCATGGTTAATGATTCAAGAGAATCGCTTTTAATTCCCTGTAAAACCCAACCGAACACAGTTTTTACTGCTACTAAATTTTTATTAATGCGTCTAATATTACCTAACACAATATCATAATAATAATCGACTCCTATCAAAAGTGTAATGCTTTCTTTACTATTAGGTATATCAGCTAATTCTAAATTCTGAAAATTATCATTTTTCGTGATTTTTTTTCAATTCAGGGGGAGGGTGAATGAACGATCCAGAAATTTCATCCGTAACTAACGCTTCAATTTGAATATTATGATTAGAGTTATTTTTATTCACGAGTTTTAATTTAACTATACCATAGGTGTTTTCTATTGGTGTTTTACTTCCAAATGTGTATACTTTTAATTTTTCATTTCTAATCACTTTTAAATTTAGTTCATTAGCAATAGAACGACATAAAAATGTTCTAAGAGAAGCTGAATCGAGAAGCAAACGGATCGTTTTCTCTTTCGTTTTATTTTTAATATTTACGGAACAAGTTTGTAACAAAATTTTATTTTCCTGATTAATAGAAGAAACAGTAGAAACTATTTCCTGTTTGGATTCTGAACCAGAAGGAACATTTATTTTGTCCTGAGGTTTATGTTTAGATTTGTAACACAGAATTGTATTATGTTTATATCCACATATTCTGCATTTAATGTCCCTATCGCATTCCGGAATACGGTGCTTTGGTTCCAAACACAAAAAACAACGGCCTTGAGATTTCAAAATATTCTTTTTCTTTTCAATATCTAATACAAAACAATTTTCTGACGCGTGATTCTTTTTACAAAAAATGCATCTCATCTGTTTATTTTCAACCGCTGTAGTGATTAATTCATGTGCAGACGATAATCTATTGGCGTCTCTCGAACTCAATTTGTTACTTTTTATTTGTTCGTTTGTTTTATTTTTTGTAGATAATGTTCTTTCCCGCGAAATTATTTCCGTTTGTATGAAATCTAATAGCTCTTGAATTTTAATTCCATGTAAGTTAGATGCGTGTTTTCTATTGAATTCTAAATTTAAATCGGACGGTAGTGACTTTAGAATTACTGCAATTAACATAGCACTATAATTATTTTCATCAACTTCTAACGATGATAATGATCTAATATTTATCTCGATTTCTTCATGTAATTTTTTTAATCTAAAAATATCTGTGGATTTATAATCAGGTGCTAAATTTAACAAATTGTTCATGTGGTGGTTAATTATCATATCGCGTTGTCCGAATCTTTGTTTAAGAATTTCTACGGCTTTATCATAATTTTGTTCCGAAATCTCTAACCCGTGTATGGAATTTAAAGCTGTCGAAGTTAAATAACTTTTTAAACAATTAAATTTCTCTACCTTTGACAAAGCTTCATTGTCATGAATAGTAACTTGAAAAGTATTCCAAAAACTCATAAATTGGGACAATTCACTGCCAAATTTTTGAATGATTAATTTCGGGAGTTTAACGAATTTGTTATTCTCACTTAACGGTGTACTTCTATTCTGTAATGTACTTGAAACATTTGAATTTAAACCACTATTTTCGACTGAATTTACTTTTATTTTCTTTTTTGCTCTAAAAATAGCGTTCGCGATTTTGTCTTGGTATTCATAACACACGTTTTTTTCATTTTCATATTCCGTTAAAGGAATTATTTTTTCTATTTCCCTATCGGAAGCCCATTTTTTATAGTTAGTTGATTAAGAGCTTCCTCTAAATCTTCAACATTTAAATGTTTTTCTTTTAAATTTAATTCTATACTATTCACCAACTTCGTAACGCTGGATCGAATAATTTTTCTATTAATTTTATGTTTGTCATCCATTGTAAATTTCCATAAATATTTCTTACCTTCAACAGTCTTCGCTCTTTAAGAGCTAATCTAATATTATGAAACACAAAAGGGAATTTTAATAATAGAATTTAATACAAGCATCGTTACTTTCAAAAACAACATTCTCTTCCCGGCACTGATGCACCAAAATTTAAAATAATTCTCGGTTCAGTGGTTTTTGAAATCTAAGAAAAAAAGAACAAAATCGAACTGCCGGATTGTTTTAAGCAAGATAATGAAAAAGGGACAACGATGCATTATTCTTTTTGAAATTTAATGATTATAATAAAATAAAAGATCTATTTACACTTTAAATTACATTATATACAAAAAGGAAATACTTAAAGGAACATAGTTCCGAATCTAATCAACTCTCATAGTGAGAGATCGAAAAATTCCATCTTCGAACGCAGTCGAAGAATCAAAATCTAAAACTAAACTACTGGCTGTTGCCAAAATCTATTAACAAATATAGGTTCTATCTTTTTTCTTTCATTGGCGACGCAGCGCCGTCTAAAGGGAATTGATTTCACTACAATGCAACAATGACTTATAATATTTATATAAAATTTCTTCTCCATCGGTTAAGGCATTTAGACGGTCTCGCATTTCAATGTTTGAGCCCATATGCCACAATGATAAAGAAATTTGCATTGTGTCCCTGTAAAAAGAACAATAAGTGCTAGATTCTCCAAAGTTCATAAATCTCATGTGACGGTGACTTATAACATGTAAGATATAAATTTTTAGTTCATTTGAATAAGGCGTTTAGTCGCTGTCGCACTTTAAATAATTTGAGCCTATAGGCCATAATGATACACAATTTTTCTATAGATTTGATTGCTTAAATTTATAATCTGATGCTTACGTCACGTACAAACGATAATACAAAAGATCACTGAAAAAATATAAAAAATCTGGAGAGACTCCACTCGACTTTCCGAACATTGAGTAATTAACGGTTTTGTAGATGAAGTAAATTAACAGGAGTTGTCAAATAAACAAAAGAGAAAATTATAATAGGGTGTTTAAGTATTTTTCTTTATATAGCACACGATGTTTAATTTAACGCTATTTTACCGAACACGTAGATCATAATGATAAAGAATATTTCGTTGCGTCCCTGTAAAAACCTACAAATGCTAGATTCACCAAAAAATACTAATAGTTAGTGCAATAATGAATTATAATATTTATATAAATTTTCAGCTCCATTGGATAAGGCATTTAGACGCTATCGCAGTTTAAAGTTTGAGCCCATATACCACAATGATAAAGAAATTTGCATTTTATCCCTGTTAAAAGAACCATAAGTGCTAGATTCTCTAAAGGTCATAAAATTCATGTGATGGTGACGTATAACATATGTATATAAATTTTCAGTTCATTTGAATAAGGCGTTTAATCGCTGTCGCACTTTAAATAATTTGAGCCTATTGGTCTTAATGAAGAGCAATTTTTATTTGTGTCCCTGTAAAACTCTGTAGGTGCTAGAGTCTCCAAAATCTATATAGTTTGTGTGATGGTGACCTATAACATGCATATAAATTTTCATCTCAAACAGATAAGACATTTATCGCACTTTAAATATTTACACCCCATAGGCCATATTAATACAAAATTTTTCGTTCTGTCCCAGTAAAAAAACTATAAGTTCTAGATTCACCAAAATCGATATCGCACATTTAAAAATTTGATTACATTTGCCAGAATGATAAAAAATATTGTGTCCCTGTATAAAAACTATAAGGGCTAGATTCACCAAAACCTATACAGTTCATGCAACTGGACCTATAATACGTGTATAAATTTTTTGCTCAATTGAAGCTATTTTTGTCATCTAAAACTAAACGAATTTTAAGCATTTTTGTAATTTCCGCCATTACAGACAAGTTTTTTCTGTAATCCAAGAAGTCTATCACGTACCCCAAAGAGTACTCGTTCCGCTGGTTGGGAACCTTCAGCTGATAGATCCAGTTTTCAATTATATAAAGAATCACATTAAATATCTCTAAAATAAATATATCAGATATTAAGAATAATTTTAACTTCTTAAGAATAATTAGTTATCGGTTGTTACAATAGTATTGTTATAAAATGTGCTATATATAACTTTTTTTTTTAATCGTATATATTAGATAAAATATTATTTTAAAGTCAAAGTCCGTCGCTGAGAAAAAATTCTGTAACTTACATCTAGACTCTAAATTGTGGCTCCAGAATAAATAGTTCCATGTCATCCTTCTAAATTCTAGTTCCTTTTGAAAGCGAGTTCTAGAAACCCCTATTAGAATTCTAGAGCGTTTACCTATATTCTCGAAGGCAAAGTTATTTAAAAATCTCTGCAAATAAATGCGAATACAAAAGGCGGGTTTCAGCAATTATAATCCTGGTTTATTACCCAATTCTAGAAAATCTATTTAGAATTTCTCGCAATACAAAAGATTCAGAATTTTCAGAGCATTGTTTCACCATCTAGAAATGTGTAGACTAGAAATTCTCGATCATTTCATCTATTCAGTTTAATGGCGTGCCTTATGCTCATAGCTCGTAAATTTATATTTCTAGTTAAGGGATTTAGGAAATGACCCCTTATTCATTCTAGATAAAGGCGGTATATATTTTTTCTCAGTGAGCTAAAAATCCTAAGGTGACACTTATAAAGAGCTGGATTTTAAAAATCTAATACGCAGTAACTTTGCAAGACGTGTAGGCGATCTTGGATTAGTTGCATTTAAATACTTGGGTTCAATTTGGGTTACATTCCTAATATTTTCAAAGAAATATAACAAAATATTTACAGATTTTGTTAAAAATATTATCCTTTTCTAGTTTGTTTGTTTTTTTTTTTTTTTTTTTTAGAACATAAGATGCGACTTTTGACATAAAAAGTGATACAAATGACCTTTATTGATTACAAGTGTTATTATTTTTTTTTTCTTTTTAACGGTGAAATATAAATTTTGACATTATTATTCGTGCAACCTTCTTTATATGTATAGATATAAAATTACTCTTTTCATAGTTTCACATCTTTATAGAAATAAGAATACACTTTTTACTTTAATGAATGATTTTTTGTCAAGTACGTTTTCATTTACGTGAATAATAATTTTAATTAAAGATAATTTAGATTAGATATGCGCGTATTTTATTTGGTTTCATTTAAGTAACAGAAATTCCCTTTTACTGAACACACACAGAAAAGTAATTATTTTTCCATTACGTTTTATTTATAAATTTTAATTTAAGTCTTTATATTTGATTCAGGCCATTAAAGGCCTTAAATTAACTTTAAAAAAACCCTCTTTAATTATTGAATTGTAGAATGATTAATGTTTAAATTAAAATGAAAAAGTTAGATTATAATTAAACGAATTCGAAATTCTCTTCGAGTGTAATAAGGAAATTTAGTTTTTCCGGAGGTATTTAAAGTTTTAATGAAATAGTAAACATGTCCAGAATATTAAAATAAAATAATTTTCATTTAATGGGATTTCTTCAGATTCTATAAATAGATATTAAAATTTAATATGTCTTAAAAATAAGTGAACTGAATGTGTAACAATTTGAATTTTGAGTAAAACCTTTCTTTTCATTATCCGTAAAAGAGTTGTAGTTTTCCAGAACTTAAAATAAATATTAGATGTAACAATCCTCAAAATGTAATGAGTAATGATTGTTCTTTTCAAAATATACATCCTGTTAACAAAAGTGCTTCAAATAATTAATTTAAAACCTTGATTAGTAATTTTTTTCTATTGAAAGGTATGTTTTTAAAAATAAAAGTTAATCTCTCATAAAAAATGCTAATTACACACAGAAAAATGGAAAATCGAAACTTGTCAAGAAACATGTCATCTTAGTGATAGTACACGTTTTCCTAGTACATTGACAAATTT
This sequence comes from Salticus scenicus, assembly GCA_963930645.1. NCBI lineage: Eukaryota > Metazoa > Arthropoda > Arachnida > Araneae > Salticidae > Salticus > Salticus scenicus. Next base: position 68,954,934 of record OZ005656.1, on the reverse strand, counting down.
GCACAAAATTACGCAAAATTTTAAAGAATCAAAACACTACCTGACAATCCCATTTAGTCATGAGACACAAAAGTCGTTTTATTTTACCATGTATCTTTAATGTGTTTCGTCTGATGATCCGTTTTGGCTCTAAAACTTGTCAGATGACTAATTTCCCAGGTACAGTTTTCATTTTCCTCAAATTTGACCGGTTAGTCAGATGAGAGAATAAAAATAAATTGTTCCTGTTTTGTCAATTGACTAAGAAAAATTTGTTTGGCTAGTCCAAAAGCTCAGCATTATTATTTTTTTTTTTTCTTTATTATTATTTGTTTATTTATTTTTTGTCTCCTTCTGACAACTTGAGTTAGTCAACCGAAATCGAACAATTTAACCTATCAAATCTGGCGGCATAATGCAATCGCAAAATTCGAAATTCAAATACTTAGAAAACTGAAACTGTGGATCCGTTGATGTCGTTTCGGTTCCGTTTCCATATTTGTGATAATTTTCATTTTAGAAAGAGACCCAGAGATTTTAATTATCTGCGAATCGAGTTTACGGTCAAAAGTAAGTGCTAAATACTTTATTTTATTGTATATATATATATATATATTATTGTAAGCTTTGTTAGGATAGTAAATTGTAAATTTGTAAAATTCTAAGCTTTAGCAATCTTCTAACAATATCAATCGTATTTAGAATTTGTTTTAATTTATAAAGTTGTTTAAAACGTATAAATTTTAAAATACGTTATTATAAATCTTAGTTTTGCGTATCGTTGTATTATAAAAATAAGTATTTTAATTTGTCTGAACTATAGTTTTTTACATATATTTTTAACATTAAGCTCATATTTATATTTTTTATACACAGAATAGTAAAGCTTTATTTTCCCCTAAAGGTGGTTCAGAAGGTATTTGGATTCCAAAAGATAAAAATTCAAAAAAGATATGGAAAAATGCTATTTATAAGGATTTTGAATAACTCCGAATTCTAAGGTATGTTTTTAAATTATCTTTTGCAACATTTTATCTATCTTATCACAGAACAATAAAGAATAATATTCATACTTTTTTATATTTAAAATTTTTAATGAGATGATTTTAAAAAAAATTAAAAGGTTCCTCGTTTATCTGTTATTTGTTCTTTTTTTTTTTTTTTTTTTTTTTTTCAGTTCTAAATAAATAAATATATCTTTATAATTTAAATATTTTTGGCAAATGGTTGATAATTGTATGTAATAAAAAATGTCTTTATTTATTATTAAATGTTTGATAACAATTTTTTCAGAACAAATTTGAGCAAAAATGATATGAATTTAATATCACATACTATATTCTTTTCTCAATTTAAAGTTAAATTGTTCTTGTGTACAATATTAGTTATTAGCGATAAATAATAGATGTCTTAGTTAAAATACATATAGATTCAACTTCATGCTACTTCTTGCATTCAAATGTTTGATGATTGTAATAAAAGGTTGATATTTTTAGTTATTAAAAATTTGATATCATATATCTGTATATATATATAAATTACGTGTCACGATGTTTGTCCGGGGTAAACTCCTAAACTAAGGAACCGATTTTAATGAAATTTTGCACACTGTGTGCAGTTTGGTCCAACTTGAGAGATAGGATAGTTTTTATCTCAATTTATTGTCACAATATTGTTTTATTGCAATTATTTGTTAATTATAGACCTTTATTAAAGTTGCTCCAAAATATCTGTGAGTTCCATTAATTTAATTGTTGCCAAAAAAAAAATTCGAGTTCATTTTCTTTTGACATAAAAATAAATACATTTAATCAAACGTGAACGTTAAAAAGTTGTAAAAAGTTAAATTATGCATCTCACGAAAATTGACGTCATAATCAATTTAAAGATTTTATACACATTGATAAAGTGCTAATGTAGTTCTATCATAGATATAGTAATATATTTAGATCTCTCATCCCCATGTTATCGTACAAAGATTTTTGATGCCGAAAAAAAAAATAAATAAAAGCTTTGGAAACAGCCATTAAGTGGTATTGAAAAAAAAAAAAAGAAAGAAAGAAAGAAATATGAATTTGAAACTGTATCTGGAGTCTTCCATTCCCCTTTAGCAAATAAATTATTCATAAATTTTATTTGCTAAAATATTAGTATGTATTCCCGTGTGTATTCACTCGGGGAAAGACGGCCATATTTTGGTAAAAACGTCGTCTTTTCCCAAATGAAAAGGAATAACTTTTTTCTCCCCAATGATCACTCTATTCTATATATGCTATACTATATCTATGAGTTCTATACGCAAGCGAAGTGTGACTCACTGACCGTCTGTGCAGCCAAGAAAAAGATTTCCTATGTTAATTGCCCACTGGATTTTTTGTAAGAAATTATTAAAAATCGAGGAGATTTATTTCCCGATTTTAATCCTTATATTTGGGTATAGATATGTATTAGTTATCGCGGGTGTTAGATTGAATTATTTTGCTGTCAAATTGACAAAATTTTAATTTTAAATTTCAAAACACTGTCGCCCTTGGCATTTTATTATTATTATTATTATTATTTGGCGATCAAAAGCGTAACACGAAAATATACATGCCAGATGTATGCATTGTACGAAATGTAATATGTATTATTCATTGTACGTATGTATGACATGTAATATGTATTGTACGAAATATTGTTTCATATTATTCATTACTCTTTTAATATAAGTTGTTAAAATAACCATGATTTTTGAAAGGAATTAAATATTTTCGCCAGATAATTTGGCGATATTCTTTTTTTTTCGCCAAGGATGACAGAAATGAAATCTATTCCGCTGCAAAATATTAGTATCTTACATCAGATATTTTATTTAGACATTTGAAAACAAATTTGACTTCAAACTATGATAGAATATTTATCATTTTCCTTTTAATTAGTATATTATTAGTATATTAAAATTTAAAAGCATGGTATATAAAAAGTTTTTTTTTTTTTTTTTTTTTTTTTTTTTTTATCTTATAATTATTCTTATCTTAATCCTCGATGTTTCCCATCTTTATTAACTTGAATTTACTATTAAAATTTTAACATACTCAAAAACGTCTCATCACTTCGTTAAAATACACTAAACTTTTCCAAAATCTTTTTCTATTTAAAATGATACATGTATTTACTTTAAATGTCCAATATTTCATAAGATTTCCAATTTTAAAGTTTTAAATTATTTATCAAATTTACTTATTTTTCTGGTTTAGCCTTATTGTTTTCCTTTTTATAACTACAGCTGTTGCCCTCTTTAAAATATTTAAAATGATGAGGTCATTTTATAGTAAAATTATCCATTATAGCATATATTATATTTCACTCCTCCATAAAAATTGATTTTAAAATCGTCTGTTTCTTTTATACTTTTATTTTAATAGAATTTTAATAGAATTTAATTTATATATTAGTCATTTTAGCAATTTTATCCAAAGTAGCATTAGAAATAATATATATCACTTCTTCAAAATTTATAGGACCCTACAATAAAATTAATTTGTGCTTAATATCAACAAAACGAAAATTTTTATCAATCGCTTCCAAATTTTGACCTAAGTTTCAAATCTCAACCCTGTGGGTTTTTACATCGGCTACAACGTTTTCGTCTTCGTTCGTAAATAATAATTTGACTGTACTAAATAGTTTACAGCCGTATAATTCAACGTATAACTTAGTCACAGCAACGCGTGGCCGGGTCTGCTAGTATATATATATATTTTCTTTAGAATAAATTTAATCAAAAATAATATGAGTTTAAATTATTAGATACTATTAAGTATTCGTTATAAACAAAAGATATCTTGTTAAAAATATGTACTTAATTTCATATTATTTGTTTCATTGAACAAACTGAAAAAGTAAAAGTTATATGCTATAAAAATGAGACAAATTACTATAAAGATACAAAATGCACAAAACATGGGCAAATTTTAACCTTGAACAAAATGAGCCATATAGTCTGAGAACATAGTGTTCAAAAGTTGAATGACAGAATCTGCAGCTAACAGACATTTGTTGATATGTATCATTACAAAAAAAAAAAAAAAAAAAAAAAAAAGGTATTAGAGTTTAAAGCCTGCCTCCCAGGAAGAAAAAAAGAAGAAAAAAAAAATGTTATGTTGAGGCAACCACAAAACTAACTTTTTTCTACATTTTCCTATATAAAATCATGCAATGGAAATTATTTTTTATTTTTATTTTTATCCATTATTAATCTAGACGATTTTCATATCAGAGAGGTAGTCTAAAGGTCCAACGGAAGTAACATTTACCGTGCAGATGATCACGAGGAAAATTGCAGTATAACAGCGCCACATGTCGCCTATATACACCCAATTTAATAAGCATTATGTATCATAATGGCCTTTTTATACATTAAATATTGTTCGATTATACGCATTAGAACCTGAGACATAACTTTCTCTTGAATTGTAAAAATAGCTGTATAGCAGCTTCACCTGTTGAGCGATTAGCACTAAAAGTTGGCATAAACTAATAATTTATGTTAAGGTGCATCTACATATAATTTTATATGCAACTCTGTGCAGTAGTTCCTGAGATCGAGCCTTCCCTGAAATTGCAGAAATCGACGTATAACAGTGCCACATGTTGTGCAATTGGCACCAGAAATTTGATAGGCACTAACTTATGTCAAGGCGCATCTGCGTACAAATTAATATGCAATTTCGTGCAGTAGTTTCTAAGATATAGCCTTTTCTGAAATTGCTGTAGAGCAGCGTCATCTGTTGAGCGATTGGCACCAAAAGTTGATAGACACTAATTTATATCAAGGTGCATCCGTATATTAATTTATATGCAATTCTGTGCAGTAGTTCCTGAGATACAGTCGCCACAAAACTTTTTGTCACATACAAACATTTTCTATGGTCAAAACATGTTCTGGACCTCTCAAAACGCGTAAATCCATCAAAAACCGAAAATAGAAAATGTTTACGAATTCAATGCTTTCTTCTATTGAATACAAAAAAACTAAAGAATAGTATGTGTGTTACTGTAATGCAAAATAATTTTAAATTGAAAAAATAATATAAAAAAGCTTAAGCATAAGTTTAGATTAATAACAATTTATATGAAATAATTGGGCTTCTATAAACATCCATAAAAGAACAACAGAAGTTTTAACTAATTGTTAAAATTCTTATGTGAAAACTAAAATTTAAGACACAAAAAGAACCAACTCATTCAAAAATTTATGTTTTGTCACTCACAGCTAACTGCTCAAGTTCTTTTTCTTTCTTTCTTCTGTTTTATTTATTATTATTATTTTGTGTGTGTGTGTGTGTGTACGCGCGGGGTTTGGTTGCGAGTGGGGGGGTGAGCAATTGATGAATGCACAATCGAAACTGAATCAGACTCAAAACTATGAAAAAAAAAAATGTTCCCTACCTTTCTTATCGGCTAAAGTAAACAAACACGTAATTTTTCCCATCCGCCGGTCATTAAAGTGTTTGTTTATTTATGTGAAGCATTTTAGTTAATTAAAAAAAAAAAAAAAAAAAAGAAAAAAAGTTGGATATATGATATTTTCTCTAGCTTGAATGAATCACTAAATATATATCACCGAACTTCAAATACTTAACTTTCGAGGAGGGGGTTTGAAAGGGGGGGGGGGGGGGGGGGCAGGGGATGTAAGTAACAGGTATTTTAAAAAATATATATACTTGTAACAGAAGAAAACAGCTTCCAATTTGTATTTAATATTAGAAATTTTGTTTTTTCAGTATATTTTTACTCCATTACCCGACTACCGTAGGTAATGGGAGTATTGTATTCGGTCCAAAAATTCGATATCAAGATTTCATCTGATTTACATGTTTTAAGGTCCCCTGAGTCCAAAATGTGTTTTTTGGCAATTGGTCAGTATACGTGTGTCTGTGGGAGGAGGGGGGGGGGGTATCTTCTGACTATGATATCTCCTAAACTAATAAAAATAGAATCACGAAACTTCAGAATTGAGACAGGTCTGGTGTACATATGATTTTTTTAAGTTTTGGTGAAAATTGGGAAAAATAGGAAGTGTGATATCCGAAACCGGAGGAGAGTTCGTAAGCCCGTATCTCAAAAACGGCTCCAACGATTTTCTTCAAAGTTACTGTATAAATACTCCATTAGATGTCCTTTCGAATGATATAGTTGGTTAGTTCAGGACAATTGACAGGCGCCCTGTATGAATAGCTAAATTTCACGTACTGCAAGTGCGTTCCTTCCAAAACGACTGTATGTATTTTTTTCAAAGTTGCAATATTAACCCTCTTTTAAATATACTTTTGTGTGTAATTGTTGTTTTCCGGTCAAGAATTGAACATGCCAAGTTTTGGTAAAAGTCGGTATCTCAAAAATGGCTCTAACGATTTTCTTGAAAATTGTTACATAAACCCATTTTAGGTATCCTTTCTCAGGCTTTACGTGGTTATTACAGGACAATTAATAGTCATACTGATCAGTTAGATCTGTTTTAGATCTTGGAAACTGGTGTTTCAAAAACTAAATAAATAAATAAATAAATAAATAAATAAAATAAAACTAACCCCCCCCCCCCTTTTTTTTTTTCTCTTATTTTTTTAACTCGCTATGTAAACTCTGTTTCATATGTCTTTACGCATGTATTAACTTTCTCTTACTGGGAAATTTTTAGTTGTCTATTTCATTAGGTCATTTTTTTTCCGTTTTCATTTTTATTTTATTCTAAGAAAATAAGTATTCAAAATTTCCTCCGAACATCGTTCGCGCGTTCGGACATATTCTGCACCCCTAGAAATATGTTAAAAGGCACTTGAAAGAAATTCCTTCCATAGACTGTACTGTATTGGACCTTTTGTATTTGTTTGAACATACATAAATTATATAGATAACATTTATAATATGGTTGTCAGCTTCCAAATATGTTTAACAATTGTGTACTAACAGCGATATATTCCTTAAAAAAAATAAAAAAATAAAAAAATAATAAAACCAGATCGATTTAAAAAGAAATCTTGTGCGTGCGTAATCAAGTAGTAAGTAATCATATATATATATATATATATATATACGAGTATATAATAATTTATGCATAGATTAAGAAAGGTTTTGATATATGCAACTTCCTAACTAAATGCAACCTATGTAATGAGGTGAAATTTACACCTCATATAACGTACTTCTTAGCGATATCCTAATGACTTTTTTTTTTTTTTTTCCTTTTAAGGTTTGCGAGCTTCATTTTAAACCTGATGAAATTATACAAACAGTAACATATTTTAATAAAAAAGAAGAAAAGTTATATCAAGTCCCAAGAAATAAACCAGTTGTTAAAGATGGTGCTATTCCTACGATTTTCAGTGATTTGCCATCATATCTATCAAAGCCAAGTACATGAAGACAAAGTCCTGTGGAAATATTCCTTTTTTGCTTTAGAGCTATTTAGATTTGTAAATAATTAAGTTGGAAAAAGTTAACAAATAGTCACTAACAAAAACTTGAGAAGTATTGCAAAAGCCAAGGCAAAAATTTTACGTTCTATTACCTAATGATATATGTGCTTTTATATTATTATTATGATTAATTTTTATGCAAATTATAGAACAATCTTCTTTATGTATATGAAACATATTTATAATTTTCAATAAAATTATTTTTTTTCTTGATTTTTGTCTTTTATGTATTATTTTAATTACTTAGTTTCTTATTTAAATAAGCAAATAAATCTATTTAAAATCTTGATCTAAAGAATGTTGAAAGTATGTTATCAGGTAAGTGAGAGTTATTTTGGATGATCAAAATACTTGTAAATTATTGTTATACATTAAAATTTCTCTGTGCATAAAATTAACAGAGATGATTAAAGGAAAAAAAATTCTTATTATATACGGTAAAATGTGTTTTTAATGCAAATTTTATATCCACCCTCACCTTAAAAAAAAAAAAAAAAAAAAAAAAGGTGTATCATTAATATTTATGATTTTAAAACTTTAAATAACCGGAAATTTGGAGTTTGATGTCATTTATAATTTAGTACATTGTAACTTCTATACCTTATATATCGTTTATATTGTCTATATCAATAAATTGTATCGTCGTACCTGTTTATAATTTTAATCTGGTGAAAAAAATCCATTATTTAAAAAAATATATGCATATATTCAGGTGGCTTAACCCTTTGTATCCCACCGGGACTTTAAAGTCCCACCAAAAAAATTCCTTAATATAGCCTAAATTTACCACAGGCTTTCATTGGAACTTCAAAGTTCCTATAGTTTAAGCTTTCTCTATTGTTAAGCTATAGTTTAAGCTAAATTTAATATGAAATGTTTCTCTTGCAGCAAAGAAATATAATAAAAAAGTTTCAAACTATTTTTCCAAAAATAAGGTGATTTGGTATATAAAGGGTTAAGTAAATTAACTGTTTGAAATATTTTTTATTTTATTTTTTAATGTTTATAATTTGTATTTTAATTAATTACAACATGTATGTTTTCCAAAATTTTGATATTCTTATTTATTGAAAAGTTGTGATTATTAATGGCATCAGTGGTTATATTAAACATAAATAAACACCTCTCAGTTGCTTTGTTAGCTATATTAATTCGTACTCTGCTATTACTCCTATTAAAAAAATATTTATATATATTATCTTTGAAATAAATTTATGGCTAAATATAAGATTTATTGTTTTATGGAAGGAAAAAATTGGGAATGAAAGGGGTAATATTAAAAAAAGGAACTTAATATAAAAAAAAAAAAGGTTTATATTTATTTTTGTAACCACAGCGTATAAAACGAAAGCACCGAGGAGAATATATATATATATATATATATATATATTTCTAAATCCATATATGAGGATGTGCATAAAAAATGGACTAAATCATGTGGCGCCACAATCCACTTGGAAAGTCTTGATAAGAAGGTGTTGGATAAATGCGTGCGTTAATCTATAATAATAATAATAAATAAATGTAGGGAAGAATGTTTAAAACAGCGAATTCTTTGTTTCAGTGGTTTGTTAAATTTCCAGTACTCATAACTGCTAACTTTTTTAATTGATTCCGGAATGTTGTTAGTACCGCCCTTTTTTAAAACCATATTCTTTGAGGAGTAATTTTCTTCATATTTAATTGTAATTACATGCTAAAGAAAATTATTCTAGAAAGAATATGGTATGAAGAAAAGGGCGATTGTTAACAACTTTCCGGAATAATTTGAAGTTGGCAGCTATGAGTATTTTTTTCCGAATTGATAGACAAGTAATATTTTTTCAGAAAAGTTCTTTAAATGTATTTTCAAGGTTGAACACCTTAAAGGGGGGGGGAAATTAAACAATTACAAAAGTAAAGAGGTTAAGACTAATAACAATGCTTTTACAAAAACCCCTGCAAACAAGCATGAATCTCTTATTCCTCATAAAATATGAAGGATTTTAAACAATTAAAATTTTGATTAATCTGCATACTTGCCAACTCTACTGTTTTTACCAGTATACTAGCGTTTTTTTAGCTATTTCTACTGGTCAGTTGTTTTTAGGAACTTACAAGAAAAATTGTAAAATTGAGAAATTTTACTGTAAAATATATAGAGGAAAATATACAGAAAATAAATATAATAATGAAATGAGGCTTATTAAATGTATGTGTAAAAATTTTACTTCCATCACCCAACTACCGTAGGTAATGGAAGTATTGTATTCGGTCCAAAAATTCGATATCGAGATTTCACCTGATTTACACGTTTTAAGGTCCCCTGGGTCCAAAAAAGTGGTTTTTAGCAATTGGTAAATGTGTGTGTATGTGTGGAATCTCCTGGCTATCATATCTCCGAAACTAATAAAGATAGAACTACAAAACTTCAGAATTAAGACAGGTCTAGTGCACAGATGCATTTTCCAAATGTTGGTAAAAATTGAAAAACCGGAAGTGGGACATCAGAAACCAGAAGTGGGACCGTAAGTCCGTATCTCAAAACCGGCTCTAACGATTTTCTTCAAATTTGCTATATAAACATTCTATTAGAAGTCCTTTCGAATGATATAGTTGGTTAGTTCAGGAAAATTGATAGGCGTCCTGTATAAATAACTCAATTTTAGGTCTCGCAAGCGCGTTCCTTTAAAAACATCTGTACGGATTTTTTTCAAACTCGCCATATTAACTCACTTTTAAATATAGTTTTGTATGTAATAATTGTTTTCCGGTCAATAATTGCGTTTTGGTAAAAGTTGTTACCTCAAAAACAGCTCTAACGATTTTGTTGAAAATCGTTATATAAACCCCTTCCTTTCTCATGTATTACGTGGTTATTAGAGGAAAATTAACAGTCATCCTGCTTAGGTTGGGCAGATTTAGATCTCGGAAATTGGTGTTTCAAAAAATCACTCTACCATTTTTTTTTTCTTATTTTTTATCTCGCTAATGTAAGCTTCGTTTTATATGTCTTTACATGTGTATAAAATTTCTCTTACTGGGAAAAATTTTATGTTTCTACTTCTTTAAGTCACTTTTATATCTTCTGATCACATTTTCTCAAAAAAATCTGGTATGAAATAACCACACGGCTTCCATTACCCACTATTACACGTATTATATGCATTTTTTAGAAATAATGTGGTCAGCGAAGACGTAAAATTGACCTAACGAAGTAGACACCAAACAAATTTACTATAAGAGAAAGCTAATATATATATATATATATATATATATATGTGTGTGTGTGTGTGTGTGTGTGTATGTGTATGTGTATATATATATATATATATATATATATATATATATATAAACATGAAAACAGAATTTATATAGCGAGTTAAAAAAATAAGGGGGGGGGAGGGAATGAGTTATTTTTTCAAACACCAATTTCCGAGATCTAAAACTGACCTACCTAATCAGGATGACTGTTATTTTTCCTGTAATAACCACTTAATACATGAGAAAGGATATCTAAAATGGATTTATGTAACAATTTCCAAGAAAATCCTTAGAGCCGTTTTTGAGATACTAACTTTTACCAAAACTTGGCATACTCAATTATTGAACGGAAAACTATAATTACATAGAAAAGCATATTTAAAAGTGAGTTAATATGGCGAGTTTGAAAATAATCCGTACAGCCGGTTTTAAAGGTACGAACTTGCGAGATCTGAAATTAAGCTATTTATACAGGGTGCTTGTCAATTTTCCTGAACTAACCAACTAAATCATTCGAAAGGACATCTAATAGAGTGTTTATATGGCAACTTTGAAGACAATAGCTGGAGCCGTTTTTGAAATACGGACTTACGGTCCCACTTCCGGTTTTTCAATTTTCACCAAAATTTGGAACAGTTATCTGTACACCAGACCTGCCTCAGTGCTGAAGTTTCGTAGTTCTATCTCTATTAGTTTAGGAGATATCATAACCAGAAGATTTCGTTCGTACATACATACACACACATACACACTATTGCCAAAAACTACTGATTTGGAATCAGGAGACCTTAAAACGTGTAAATCAAGCGAAAACTCGACATTGAATTTTTGGACTGAATACAATACTTCCATTACCTACGGTATTCGGGTAATGAAAGTAAAAATGCATATAATTCGTGTAATAGTGGGTAATGGAAGTCGTGTGGTTGTTTCACACCAGATTTTTAAATAATGCTTTGTAATTAAATAGTATATTTACATAGTCATTGTGAGTGTATTTTCAGTCAGATAAGATAATTAAAAACTGAATTTTGATCCTCATTATCTGATAAAAATCTGGAGAACATTTTAATTTCTAAATGCAGAGAAAATTTAGTTTAAAATTGCTATGAATAACAATTTAATTGTTCTTTTCTTAATGAAGCAAAATCTGCTACGAATGTAAAAATTTGTGTTTAAGTAAATATCATTGGCAATATTTTCTTTTTCCCAATTTTTAGGATTTGAAATTAATTCTTGAGAAACATAATCTCAATATATTATCTGTTTTCGTTTGAAAGATGAGTGATTTTTACTTAAAGAAAATTTTTATTTATGAAAAATATTTTGTAAATATTCATATATTTTTCTTTTCGTCTACTATATATTTATATAAATTCAGTCTCTATTGTTAAAAATGTCAATTTACAAAATCTCTACTGTTTTTTTTCCCGATAAAATCTACTGATTTTTAAAACTGATATGTTGGCAAGTATGTATCTGTCTCAAATTGTATGAGACAGGCTAGTCATTTTTTTTTCCTAACTAATCTTCCTCCACAAATATTATGAGGCAGCTTAGTCAAATAGAGACTAGTTTTCCTCTTCAGATATTACCAGACAGGTTAGTCAGGCAAATAATCTTGACTATCCTGCCTCTTCAAATATTCTTTAAAAATTGACTAGCTTTCTTAGTCAGATACCTGGGATCTGTTGACTAACTTTCTTAATCAAGTGTAGATTCTGACTAACTTGCCTTGTCTGGCAACTGCGGTTGTTGACTAATCTTCCTGGTCAGATAATTATGATTATCGACTAGCCTTCTTTGTCTAATAATATTAACCTTCCTAGTCTGGAGTAGTGTTTTGGTGACTAGTTTAGCAAGTACACTTTTTAGTTTTGGAGACTAGTTCGGCAAGTACACTTTTCAGTTTTGGTGACTAGTTCAGCAAGTACACTTTTCAGTTTCGGTGACTAGTTCAGCAAGTACAATTTTCAGTTTTGGAGACTAGTTCAGCAAGTACACTTTTTGGCTAGTCAGTTATTTTGGTTAGTCAATTCTGTATTGTCAGCTGAGCATTTTGGCAGGTCACTGTGACCAATTTATTTTTCTGTGTGTAGGCTAATTTAGTTGTAACCAATATTTTGCTACTATGTTTCATTCTTTTAATAGTGTTTACTACTAAAATGTTGAAAATTAGTACACCAAAGACCCAAAAATATACATTGAATCTAAATTGTAATTATTTGTTTGGTAAATGATAATATAATTTTAAACTATTTAAGAGCAAAGTAAATTCATTCATTTAAAATACGCTATCATCAAAATTTGCGAGTGAGCCTAATAAAAAAATAATAATAAATCTTTTTTCTTCTTCTTCCTTTTTTCTATATTATTAAAGTAAAACTTTGTAAAGAAAAAAAAAAAATCCGGGACTAGTTTTTGCAGTCAGGGATTAAAATTAGGTTTAGGTATCTCACTGCCGCTGAAAGGGCTAACACTTTCAGGGGCAAGCAAATTTATTCATTTAAAATCAAAAGCTACCAGAATTTAGCAACAATGTTATACGAGAAGAAACAAATGAAGTTATTCCTTTAAGTTATAATAGAAAAAGCTTATAAAATATTTCCGGGGCCAGTTGTTGCAATTGGGAATAAAAATTTGCGATTGCATTATGCAACCGTCGCCCTTGGAATGATTAACAGGGATTCAAATGCATGTATCTAAACTTTACTGCTCACAATCCATTATAATTGTAACCAGCTGATTAAAGAACACCAAAGTCCATATGCATAATAACAATGAGATATATAAAAGTATTCTCAAAGTTTACAAAATGACGACTGTAGGACACTTTACATTTAAAAATAGAAACTGAACCATTAAAATACATCACATCCACCCAATTTGAAGTGAATCTAGGTCATCCTTTCACTTTAAATTAATCTAGAGTCTTCTCGTAAAAACACATTTATTTTTGTTAGGTCTCCAATTTAGGTCGACATTTATTTTCCTTAGGTTCTCCAATTCTGCATGTTTACTTTTTTTTTTCTTTCTTTCTTTTTTTTTTTTTTTTTTTTTAAGAAAGCCCACATTAATTAAAAATGATTACTTGAAGCTTTAAAATTAATGGGCTGTTTTGATTTTTCTTTTTTTAGGCCAAAATATTGCAATATAAATAAACAAAATATGTTTTTTCTATTAATAAAAATATTTTGTATAAATATTCTCTATCTACAATTTTCTATTCTTGTATTGAAATATTTATTCCAAAGTTATATCAAAGAGGAAGACAAATAATAAACGTAACCGGCGAGCGGGTTTCGAACAGTTTTTATTTATTACCAAAAAATAGTCAAAATCAAAACTTAGCTTTATTTGTCATTCATATCTCTCTACATAGTTACAAACCAGTCCAGAGTTATATATTTTTACCAGCGTTTCGTGGCCTTTCAAAGGCTGTTATTTTAGTATGGGGCGGATGTGAGCTATTTTAATTTACGACTTTCTGATCCAAAACAATTTAATATAGCTGTAATTTAAAAAATTGTGTACGTAAAGATCAATTAAAGAGTGATAGTTATTTATACATCTGGACTATTTCTGAATTTAAAAAATAAATAAATAAATAAATAAATAATACGATACCCCTACGTATGTCTTTTTTTTTTTTTTCTTTTTTTTTTCCAATTTTAATCTATTTTTTATACTAGACCTCAATGAGGTTTGTTCAGTCCTTTTAACGTAAATGTTTTCCCAAACGAATTCAGGCGCACAAGCAGACCCAAGTGCGTATGTAAAAACATACGCAAATTCAAGCATATAGTCCAGGCAACGAAGGCCAAAATTTGACGAATAAAAAAGAAAAATCATGTAGTTTTGAAATTTGGCACAGTCATAGCCGAGAGTGTCCTAAACAACATATTGAAAATCCCAGCCCTTCGGAAGTGAGCGGGGGATAGGGGGGCACTTAAAGTGTGGCACTTTTCAGTTTTTATTAAATATCTTGAAAACTATAAGAATTAGAGGAAAGAGTCTCAATTACATAATTAATCTACGGACATTATGGCCTATTGGACAAATTTTTAAATGTGGGATAGCGTGTAGACGCTTAATTCAAGTTTAATTTAAATATGTTACGCTCGAAACAAGATAAACGGCTGCAACTATTAAGTACTAATTAGATGAAGAAACTCATCATAATTTCGATACAGCCTTGTTAACTTTTTTAAGCTAAAATTGTTAATAAATAAAAGCCTTTCTTCGTTATGTGGATAGTCGAGATCATGTTTTTCAGAAAGGGAGTAATAGTAAAAGAATAATCTGGTGTGTCACTCACACGACTTTCTCTTACCCTGAAATTTAATACTATAAATACAGGTTGCAGATTAATAGGTAAGATAACGAGTACTGTTATGTAAACCTATGTTAAACAATTCATATTAGGCTTCTGAAGAGTTTTATATGATAATTAGTTCTGTGTGAGGGGGGCTACCTCCCCCCTCAACCCCCCATTTCATTAATGCACCTACATTTATATAGAATTTAATTCGGTTATTAAAAAATATTTCTCTTTTTAAAAAATTATTTATTAAAATTATTATCTAAAAAAATTATCTTTTATGATAAGGCAGACGATTTCCATATTAGAGAAGTAGTTTTCCACCAAATATCCAAAAAAGTCCATTTTATTCTCAATATTAAAAAAAAAAAAAAAAAGTCCGATTTTTTTTCAAAGTTTTTTTTTTCGTTAAAAGTAAAAAAAATCGATAACATTGTTTTAAATTATCGCAGATCGATGGTTCAACCATTCGTTTTAAAGGTATTTTCGAGCTCTTTTGAAAGATACCCATCATGAAAATTTACTCCCCTCGAGGGGGGACTTCCCCCCCCAGGGGGGGAGGCGAGGCTCCTACATACACAAAAAAATTTTCCCAGTTATCTGTCTCTATTACAAAAAATATATATTTGTTTCATTTGGTTTAGTGCAGTCTATAGACGTTAAACTCTATTTTCCTGCAATTTCCCCCATAGACGTAATGTATTAGAATTCTCTTGATTGTCCCTGTACACGAACCATTTGCTTGATCTTAACGAAAAGCTTACTGTAGCATCCCTATATGATACACATTTAGAATACCAAGTTTGAACTTTCTGCCATAATTTGTTTTTGAGATATGCTGATAACAGACAGACACACACACAGACACACACACACACACACAGACACACAGACCATTTGCTAAAAACATGATTTTCGTATTCAGGGGACCTCAAAACGTGTAAATATACCAAAATCTCGCGTTCGAAAATTTGAGCCAAAAACAATACTTTCTCTACCTTATGGGTAAGAGAAAGTAAAAATATGAGCATCGTTATCGAGTACGTAAAATTAAAAAACGATGAAAACCGCTGTATAAGCTTTCTAGAAAACTATAGTCACTTAGCACATATATGTTTCATTAATAAAATAAAACATAATAAACTAATATTTTTAGTGAAAAATATATTCTGTGATCATATTTAGCTAACGCATGTTGAAAGAAAGAAATGCTAAATTTAATCATAAAATACTTCTTCATTCTATGAGTTGTTATAGATATTTCCGATTCTTTTTACAGTAAATTGAAAATGTGTCTCCTAAGAATTTCTCGAACAAGAGCCTCTTTTTATACCATATTCTTGAAAAACTGAAACTAGTCAAATAAATACGTATAAAATCTTTTTAGAAAATAATAAGAAAATGCTTCGTCTTTTATTCTGTCGAACATTTTTCTTTTACAGTATAAGCATGTATTTAAGAATAGCGGAAATGTTTGGCCCTCGGAGAATCGCATAAGTAAGTCTCTTGTTTCAAAGTACTGCTATTGTGCAATAAAACCGCCAAGAATAAGTTTTAAGGAAAGCATAAAAAGAGAACATAATTTAAAAGGCATTCAATAATGAAGTTTAGAATGTTAGCATAAATGTTTCTAAAAAATATGGGAAAATATCTTTTTCATATCTTGATGATTTTACGTAAATATAAAAGTAGCAAACCTACGTTTTATTTGTGTTATCCCCTTAAATATATGTATATATATACATATATATATATGAATATATTCATATATGTATACAAGGCTGCCACAGGTGAAGTTTTTATTAATATTTTCGTACCACTGTTTTCGAAAGATAAAATTTAAAATAAATGTATGCAGGCAAACTACAGATTTTCTGATCTTCGGATGCTGTAGGCTGGAAGCACCTGTAGCTGAAGTCATGCATTTTCCGATACCTAAAGATGGCAAATAACAGGACAGGAGTGAGAGTGTTTCGCCTTTTGACGGAACTTTTCCACCTGTATTTTTTAACAATAATCTCTATCCTATTTAATCAAAAGATATTAGTGTAAAAATACATTGAATTTTTCTAAATAAAAATAGTGGTGCCGAAGACGTAGACCACTTTCACCCTTGTAATGGCGTGAAAGTCCTGAGATTTCTGCAGATTCACCTGCATAAATATATTATAAATTTTATTTTTTGGAAATGATTCTATGAAAAGAATAATAAAAGCCGCCTATGACAGCACTGTATAACTAGATATATCTATAGATATCACGTAATATCAGATTCTTGCAACTTCCTTTTTACCATAAATTCTAGTATTTTTGCATCTATTGTACCCCCTCCTCAATTAGAAGATAATGACTTTAGGTTCTCCTTCATTAAGAAGACCTGAATTATATTACAAATAATATTATTATTTAAGCTATGTTATCTCATACAATGAGAAGTTAGAAATCCTAAACTGAAATGCATAGCTGAAGTAGGCTGTTCATCATGATATTCCAATACTAAAACAAGTGTATTTTGTATGTTCCTGTACACTTTAATGAAAAGTTACCATTTCAGTTCAGCCTAAAAAAAAGAAAAGAAAAGAAGAAATAACCACAATGTACAAAAAAGAAAAGGAAAAAATAACCCTCACTTAAAAATAAACTTTATTTATTTATTTATTTATTTATTCAAATACTTTCATGTGGCTTCAATTTTGGAAATAAGTAACTTTTATGAGAAATTAAATATTAATCCTCGCATTCTTAAATTTCGAAAAGCATGAAAAAGAGATTGTAAGTTTCAGAGACGTGCTTTTAAAAATTAAAATACTATTTTTTGAGTTTGGAAAAAAGTTAGGTTTGCAACATATGTTTTTGTGACAAAAAGAATTATAAATTAATTTATCATTTAATGTTCAATATACTGTTTATCATTTCTGAATATATAACATTAAGAGTAGAAACAAAACTATTAATATGCAGATTCCAATATAATTATAAGTAATAATCTGTTGTGTCACTCCCACGATTTTCTCTTACCCGTACTACAGCGTCTAGAATAAACAGTGTGGAAAGCGGAGAATAAAATTGTACTAAAAAAATTAAGCCTGTCACCAGATGTTATTGTAATCGAAGCCAGTGTCACGACAACAAAACCTAGACTCCCTATTGGTTAATTATATGCTTAGATCATGTGATTAAACTGACGAAACTGGGAAAAGCCAATCAGGTCTTCGATTTGAGTAATAGCTTCGATCACAGCGACATCTGGGTAAGCTTAATTTTTGTAGCATCATTTTAACATCACGGTTATAGGCGATTGCCGTTTATTCTAGACGCTGTACCCGTACTATAAAGATAGATTACAGATTTGGTCGTAAAATTAATAAGTTAAGATAATAAGCCCAATCCACTTCAAAAATAATCTAAAATAGGTTTGGAAACAGTTTTATTCGAAACATAATCTTGTGTGAAAGGGGAAGGGCTGCCTCCACCCTGAATTCCCCGATGAATAATAGTGCCTACATTTATTTTATGTATATGTATATATATATATATATATATATATATATATATATATATATATTATATATATAATATACATATAATAAAAATGCATATATGAAAATATATATATATTAAATAATACATGTTATTAATTTGTCTTCAAACTTACCAATCTGACCAATATTTTCAAGTGGAAACCTATTACAAACTCCAAAGTGGGAAAATTGAATTCCTTGCAGTTATTTCTTTTTAAGTTATGTTGAGCTGCCGCAGGCGAATTTCTTTTTATTATTCACGTACCACTATTTGCGTAGCATAAAATTTATTATAAATTTATGCAGGCAACGTGTGAATTTACGTGCAAAAAAATATTAATATTTTGCAAGTGCATTACGTGCTCAGAAATAAAAAATGAATGAAAGCTTGTATTTGAAATAAACATTTTAATAGTAAGTAATAAAACAGTGAATATTAAGGACTATAAATTATAAGAATTCTTAATATGCAGATGGTGCCCATATTTGAATTAAATTTAAAGATTACCATCAAATACTTCTAAATGAAATTTTGAAAAAACGAAATATATTAAGTCCGAAAGTTTTTTGTACGCGTTACTCCAAATGATTTTTCCGCATAAAATTTACATTGGTAGAGAAAATACCTACAATGGAATACTTTTGATGGCAAACTCAAAATAAATTTATTCTTGGAAGTTATATTTTATTTAAAATTCATTGAACATTTTCTATCCAAAATACAAGGCTCATATGCTTGAACTCTTATTACTATGTTAATTTAAAAATAAATAAATAAATAAATAAATATTAATAAATAAATAAATAAATAATGAAAAAGAAAGAAAGGAAAGAAAGAATTAGATTATTTGAAAATTGTTCGCTTGGCTAAAAAATTTAAACTTAAATATATACGAATATGTGCTGGTTTTGTCCATAGAAGTTTAAAAATGTTTGTTCTAAATTGGATACAGATTTTAAATAATTAAGACAAATTAAATTTCATTTCAAAATAATGACGCAACGAAGAAAGAAAAAAAAGAACGTGTGCAGTTGATATTTTTTATAAGTATGTCTTGAAGCCTTGGTGAAATGGTTATTATGTGAACACACATCGAATCCTAATTAAAAATTTCATGTCGTTGTTATACTTTATGCTAAGATTTTGTATTTATTTTAATAAAAATAGTAACGCCAGATTTAAAGTTATTGTAATAACATTAAAATTAATTTTAATGAGAGCAAAGCCGTTACTTTTATTTATTTATTTATTTATATTTACTGTTTATTCATGTCGTGGAGGATTGGATTTTTTAAAGGCTAAATTTCCTAGAATCATGGTGCATATAGACACTCTTTTTTCTAAGGTATTTTCCACCAGTATTTTTATACAATATATTCAGTTTTAAGGCATTTATCACATCAAAAATTGCTATATAATATTAATGGTGCATAAACTAAAAAAAAAAAAAAAAAAAAAAAAAAAAGTGTACAAACCATGAGAAGTTTTATCAATTTTAAGAAATAAACAGCTTTAAATATTTCATTAAAATTATTTAATAGTATATAAATTAAAAATTAAATCAGCCATTAAGTGGGAAAAAATTATACACTGTTTAATAGTGATGTAAATTAAGAACAAATATTCTTCAAGCAAATCTTAAATTAAAAAACTAACGATTTTGAAAATAAAAAGAAAAAATATACAATGATAAGAATTTTAATTTTTAAATCAGGATAACTAAAATTCATGGTACACTGAGGTGAATCGCTCCTGTTTTAGTGATCAGATCCGAATAAAACTACAAATGTATTTTATGTAGTTCATAAAACTGAGATTTAAGAAAAAAAATTGCCTATATTCTGCACGCTTGGTGCTTATTCCATCTGATGTTATTGATGAAAAGATGCAGCTTTTCGTTCCTAAGCAAATGCAAAGGAATTTTGTTATACAGGGTAGGCGGAAAGTAACTCCCTATTGAAAACTACTTATAAATTTTTGAAACTTAATCAATTTTCATAAAGCAAAAAGAATTTTGTTCCTTACAATCGGATAATTTATTACATATCTATGATTTATATCATTACAGGTATCAGTGGTGCACAATATTGCGCAACATCTAACCTTGTGTCAACGGGTTCAATTGGCATCCAGACACAATTTTCAATAGCGATTTACTTACCGCCCACTGGAGAAATTATTAACGCGATATCCAACTTCTCCATTGTCATATTCACGCGAGCAAATTACTTACTCTAACAAAAAAGAACAGTTTTTATAGCAAAATTCATTTGCATACTACCGCATCTTCTGTAAGTCCGTAAAGCTCAATCTGTTGACAAAATTTAAAACTATTTTATTTATTTTCAAGTAATCCTTGGCTTCATAATGTTAAATAACACACACTTAAAGTGTCACTCAGAACATAGCAATAGAGCTGGAGATATAGATTTTTCTGTAATGCCAGTTTAATTTTGACTAAACTGTATATTCAATACAGTTCCCGATTTATTGAGCCTTTATTTTACATATTGATGTACAAAAAATAAGTAAATAAGTAAAATAACAAATCTAAAAAGCTGAAAGTTGATTTTTTCCTACATCTCCATTACAGTCTTCCAAAGTTCATCTAAAATTTTAAGATGTCGTTTATAAAGAGATTGTGTGGCTCACCAGCGACCGAGTTCTGTGCTCAAAGCTGGTAGACGTGATGTGCCAGGTTCGATCCCAGGTCGCTTGCATCGGCCTAGTCGTTCGGAGTTTTCCGTGTTTTCTCCAAAACTTGCATAAATACGGGCTAGGACCCCTTAGAAAGACCCCCAAGGATGGTGCCCCCTTCAGGACTGTGACCCTAGAGCAGTCAATCGGCGTTACACCCATAACATAACGTAACATATAAAGAGATTGTTTTAAAAATATCTATATACACGGTAGTTTTATTATATAAGTAGGGAGACTTGGATAGAGTGCATGTAAATGAACAAGGCACTTATTTCGATTTTTTTCCCCCAATACATCATTAGATTTAGGGGTATTGCTGTAAACGTTATTCTGTGGATAAATTTTTAAATTATGAGATGAGGTTTTGATATAATAAATGATGCGAATGACCTTTCTTATGTACACGTTTTTAATTATTTTTCGCGATAAAATATACACGCAACTTCACTTTCCTTTTTTATTATTTGCATAACTGTTTTTTCATATATAGATATTAAAACCATGCTTTATATGCTTTTAATAGTCTGTGGAAATAATGATATACTTTTCAGCTTCGCGAAGCAATTTTTGTGAGATACGTTTTAATTTACATAAATAACTATTTTAATTAAAGATAATTTTTTTAGATTGGATATGCGCATATTTTATTTGATTTCATTTAAATTACAGAAATTCTAAATTACTCTATACACAAAAAAGTAATTATTTTTCCATTAAGTTTTATTTTCAGATTTTAATTTAAGTCTTTATATTCGATTCAGGTCATTAAAAGCCTTAAATTACTTTTTAAATCTTTTTAATTATTTCATTGTGGGATGATTAATGTTTACGCTAAAGTGAAAAAGAAAGATTTTAATTAAATGAAAGCTATCTAAAATTATCTACGAGTGTAATAAAGAATTTTAGTTCTTTCAAAGATATTTAAATTCTAATAAAATAACCAGTGTATTTTTAGAATATCAAAACAAAATAATTTCGTATTTAAGGTGCTTTGTATAGATACTTTAAGCTGTTATTTCAGTAAAAAATAAAAAATAAATAAATAAATAAAACTCTCTCTCAAAAAAAAGTGGATTTAGTTACTAACAATTTTAACTTTTTCAGTAAAAGGTTTATTTTAATTATTATTAGTAAAACAGCTGTAGATCTGCATAATGCCAAAATAAGTAAATAAATATTAAAGGGTTTATCGTTCCTAAAAGCGTAATGAGCAAAAACTGCTTTTTTTTTTTTTTTTTTTTTTTTTTTTTTAAATACACGTTCCTTTGACAAACATTTCAAATAATGAAAAAAAAAAAAAAAAAAAAAAAAAAAAAAAAGGGAAAGGAAAGGAAAGGAAAAGAAAAGAAAAGAAAAGAAATGAAAGTGATATATTATTTGTTTTATAATATATCAAGTGATTGTAACAAATCTTAACAGTTCAGAACCGTTTGAAGGTGACTAGAAGGAGAGTGAACGCCAAATATTCTATACACAATACTCAAGGAACACGAAAATTTCCCAAATTTGCCAGTATTAAATGTGTTGCGTTGAAAAACAGGAAAATGAACCTTAAAACCAGAATTAAATTCATCCTATTCAGAAGTGAATTCGTATCCGACTATTTTGGATGAATTTATAGGCTTCTCATAGAAAACAAACGGATCTTTTCACAGAAAAAATTCGTTGATTGAAAATCAGTTTGATTGGCCCAGTAATTACGCAGTAACGTAAAAATTCTGTGCAATTACTGGGTTTTAGCATTTTAAAGAATTTCTCGTAAAAACCGTTAATTGGAATTTCAAAATTAACAGACTGTTTTGAAAAAATTACAGTTTATGCTTAAGTATTGTAACATAAATAAGCGAAATACTTTTTTTTTTCTATGAAATATGACAAGCATTCATGATTTGAAATACCTAAACTAATTAAACTATACTAATAACCGATTCCCGTGAAACTGTGCGACCATTTTAGTACAAAAAATGGAGAAGTGCATTTGCAATATAGCCATTTTTTTTTTTTTTTTTTCGGAGCGTAATTAATATCGCCTTCTTTTCATACCACTTTTTTTTTTTTTTTAATTAAAGATTTTTTTTTCCCTTTGTTGTTCGTTGTTATAGATTGTAGAAAACTACTCTGCTTTAAAAGTGGTGTGAAAGAAAAACAAAAATGCTCCAAAAATGAACAGTAGCCAATGATTTAACGAAAAATGGTCATTTGTATTGATTTGATAGGTATGAGATCTAGAGTTACAATGACATTCGTTTCAAATGATCCATATTACATTCATAATAATAATGTACACATGAGACATCACAAATGTCCATACCAACTCCGGGAT
This sequence comes from Salticus scenicus, assembly GCA_963930645.1. Classification (NCBI taxonomy): domain Eukaryota; kingdom Metazoa; phylum Arthropoda; class Arachnida; order Araneae; family Salticidae; genus Salticus; species Salticus scenicus. The sequence goes on along the minus strand of OZ005656.1, from coordinate 68,931,386 downwards.
TCAAACAATGAACCTGGAGTTTCAGAGGACAGCGCCCTACCTACCAGTGCCCTACCGGACAGCCAAGTGGGCACATAATATTTATTTTAAAGCGAAGCTTCCAAAACAAACACAGTAAAACTTTTGAAGTTTCAAAGGAGGTGCATGCGCATCAGTAGTTAGATATTTAAAAATAAAATTTAGGAACATTTGAAAGTTATAAAATAATTAATGCATAAATTAATATACGATATTTATAACTCCGTGTCTTTTTCTTTACGTGTATAAATAGACCCACACAGCCATTTACATTCATAAGACATCTATAAACACGTATAAAAGTTAAAAAATGATCCACTAAACTTCTATAAATATCCTACAGATATCTATTAGCACTACAAATGTCACTCTTTTTTACTTCCATTAGATTTCTGTTACTTATCCAATTAATCTCCAAATATCCAATAATTGGACTTGTTAGATCTAAAAGATATTGAAAATATCTAAATCTTGTTTTGATCTAACATGTTACATCTATTAGACATCGAAAAAAGCACATCTAAATTTTGTTTATATTTAAACATCTAATAGCCATCTTTAATTAGTACAAGATATTCAGGACTTTTAATGGACATTCTTTAGATAATTTGTACTTTTTATGGATCATTGGATGTCTAATGGATATCAGTGGGACATATGTATAAATGTATGACACAAGCACAGCTGAGATTTGCTATTTTTGCTTTTACCTAAAAACATCAAATTATTAAACTGATATTTTTCGATTTTTTTTTTTTTTTTAACATTTATTGTTAACACTCTAAACTCCACCTTTGTGTACCTGTTAAACCATGTTAATTTTTTGTATCTTCATTAAAACTTAATCTTCTCGGTTATACGAAACATTATAGCAGCACTTTGAAACAAGACATTTATACCTGCGATTCTCTAAGGGCCGAAATTTTTCAATATCCTTAAATACATGATTAAACAGGAAAAGAAAAATGTTTCATAGAATAAAAGACTAAAATATTTCCCTAATATTTTCTGAAAAGAATTTATACGTATTTATCTCAGTGGTTTTTGTTTTACAAAAATCAGGTATAAAATAGGTTCATGTTTAAGAAACTCTCAAGAGATGCATTTTAAATTTGCCGCAGAAAAAATCGGAAGTATCCATAGCAACTCGTAAAATGAAGAAGTATTTTCTGATTAAATTTAACATTTCTTTTCTTGAGATGCATAAAATATTATCAGAGCATTATATTTTCGTAAAAAGGTTTATTGTTTAAAGTTTTATTTTATTAATATTATATGTGCATATTAAATAGTTTTTCTTCTGTAAATGTAATAGATGAAGTTTTAAAATATGTAAAGAATGAAATTAAATATCTCTAAATTCGATAAATTCAATTTTAAATGTGATTTTTATTTTTATTTTTAATTATCGTTTGTTATATACAAAGATATGAAGATATATAATATATACAATATTAAATATATTGCTATAAAATGTGCTAATAATAATACATATTTTTTAAATTTTCTTACTCGTATATGGCAGAAAAAAAAATAATTTAGTGTCAAATTTTCGAAATTCAGATTTTACTATAATTATAGGTTTTGAGATCGCCTAAATACAAAAATCAATTTTTAAGCAGTTAGTCTGTGTGTATACATGTCTTTTTGTACTTGAGTCTGTTACCAGCATAACTCAAAAACAATTAAGGAGTAAACATTTAAACCGTGTTTTCTCCTTCGGATACAATGGGGGGGGGGGGGGAGAAAACACGGTTTGAATGTTCGCTCCTCAATTATTATTAGAAAGTTCAAACTCAGTACTCTAAATCTGTATCATATGAGAATGCTTTTTTTTTTTTTAATCGGATAGATGTTGTGCAAACGGAAATATCCAAGATAATTCAAATACATTTCAGGGCGAAATTTCTGGCAGGCACATTACAGGGGTCATACTCCCCGCTCTGTTTTCACAGTGATGAGAAATTATCACATTTTTAATTACCACTATTTTCATACAGAAATCTTTAGCGTATTTTCATAGTAATGTGTCATGGTTAAATAGAATTGATGTCATTATATAGGGCTGCTATATGCGACTTTTTTTATTATTTGCGTACCACTATTGTCATAACATAAAACTTATAATAAATTTACACAGGCAAAGTACATATTTACCTATGTAAATATATTAAAATTTTTATTTTTTAGAAATAGTGGTGCGAAAAGAATTTTTTAAAAAATTGCCTATGGCTCTTGTTATAGAAAAATAGTGGTAGCAAAAAGAGCGGAAATTTCTGATCATTGACAGAGTTCTGAAAAAAGGGCTGGGAGTGCGACTTACAACAACTTTAGACTACACTAAAGAAAATAAAATGAACATATAATTTTTACCAAAAACTAAATGCAAAACTGGTGTACAAACGATAAATAGATAATAAGACTTCTTCACACACCATACATTTTAAGCCAGCACAACCAGTTTCGAAAGGATGTAGCCTTCTTTCATCAGGTCTTATATCAGGTCCTTTATCAGGTCTTTGGAAATTTGATCATAGTTTTAATTTTAAGAGTGCTAAAATTATCTTTCATGCCAAACGCGTTTCCGAACTGGATTTTTTGGAAAATTTGGCTATTTACCTTAATCGTGATAAAATTGTCAATGAAAAATCTGATTCCACTTTGCTGTCTACAGCCTGGAAAAATTTGTTTAATTCAATTAAATAATTTCCTTCATTATGTTTATAGCATAATAATAGTTATAATTAAATAATTCTAAATAAATAAATAAATAAATAATAATAATAATAATAATAATAATAATAATAATTAATTAATTTTATTAAATTTACTTATTAGTATAATATTAATTTAAAAAATAAATAAAAATAAATAAATCATTAAAAAATAAAATATAATTGTTTATTCCTTCCCTCCCTCCTTTTGTTTTTGTGTGTGCATGTGTGTTCCTCTCTGATTGGTCCTGCATGATGCTTTCTTTTGGTTGTTTGTGTTGGTCCTCCCCCTCTGGATTTTGCCCTGCTTTCAGTCTTGCTTTTGCCTCCAAGGCAGTAGCACGTGTTTTTTTGCACCTGATGAAGGAAGGCTACGTCCTTTCGAAACCGGTTGTGCTGGCTTAAAATTCATGGTGTGTAAAGAAGTCTTATTATCTATTTATATAATTTTTATATGCATAAAAGCATTGTTCGCATAGGATTTGAGGTGAAAATCATTAACCCTTCGTTTACAGGAGCAGACAAAATAATTCGAATACAAAAGGGATTAGATGGAAAGTTGAGTGTTTTATTATGCATTTTTCTTATTGTGTTAAATTATATACTTTAAATATTTCGTACACATTATACAGACATTTTACATGTCTATCCATAATTAAGTGAATACCTTTTCTTGAAACTCATGAAGGTGCTTCACTAAATTATGCCATGTTAATCAAAATTACTCAGAAATGACAATTACTTTTTGTAAAGTAAGTAGATAAAGTATTTCATATTGCTTCCTGGGGCTAAGTTTAAAAAAATAATCTGGTGTGTCACTCACACGACTTTCTCTTACCCTGAAATTTAATACTATAAATACAGGTTGCAGATTAAGAGGTAAGATAACGAGAACTGTCATGTAAACCTATGCTAAACAATTCAAATTAGGCTTCAGAAGAGTTTTATACGATAATTAGTTCTTACACACACAGACACACACACACACACACAGACATACACACAGACCATTTGCTAAAAATATGATTTTCGTATTCAGGCGACCTCAAAACGTGTAAATATAACAAAATCTCGTGTTCGAAAATTTGACCCAAAAACAATACTTTCTCTACCTTATGGGTAAGAGAAAGTAAAAAGATTAGATATGATGACAATCTACAAATTCAGCTTTTCAGTTGAGTTACAGAGCGAAATTTCACTCACCCCATGATTACTTTTACAGTGCTCATACTCTCTGCCCTTTTTTCAGGACATATTTGAAGAAGGGATATTTCCGCATTTTTTTTTTCCTACCGTTATCTTTGAATAGAAATATTTACCAAATTCTTATAGTAATAGGTCATTATTAAATTAGATAGAAATTATTGTATAAAAATAGTGGTGGTAAAAAAAAGCGGATTTTTTCTGAAAGTATCCATGAAAAAAGGGCGGAGACTTCGAGCTGTGTTCTTACTTCACTTTACGCTATATATGCTGTTTTAAGTGTTAAGTTTTAAATTAAAACTTACTGAAAATGAAACTTTAAATGTTTCGTGTAACCTATCACCAACATGTATGTGAAATTTTCTTAATCTATCTCCCTTTTATTGATTTATTATTACTATTATTATTTTCTTTTTACAAATTCATGTTTTTATATATTTATTTTTCTTCTGTATTATGCTTTTAAAATGTTTGCTCGTCCTCCACAGACATAATGTAATAATGCTGGTTTAACTAAATAAAGTTAAATATAATGTGTTTTGAAAAAAAAAAAGGCATTTAAGGGTTTTAAAAATTCGGAAGTTTAAAGAATTTTAAGTGCTAGGCAAAAAATATTTTCTTTAAAACGATTTATACATTTTCATAATAATTTATTTATAACAATTTTAACTTTGATGCTTAAAGTTTAAAATTCTAGATACATTCTTAAATTTTGTTTTCGTGTCTCATATGGTTCACGTTTCAAACTCAAAAACCTAAACTTTACACGAAGTTTTCTTAAGGCCTCTCATCTGAGAAAATCTCTAAGGAAGTTTTCTTGATAACATTACATAAAAAATTCTACTCCAACAAAACCATCGAAAATCTTACCTGCTGTTCTTTTTGGAATAAATTTTTAAACTGAATCTGTTCTCATATGCAGACATTCCAGGTTAGAAATACTGAACAGAATAAATTATTGAAAATTTCTTAACAAAAAATAATAATTTAAAAATTATTGCTTATTGATAAATAATTAAATTATTGATTCTTATTGTTTATTATAACCAATGTGAATTGGTAAATATTTCACTTTTTTCTTAACCTAAAATTTCAACTAATAAAAATAATCTAGTGTAACACTCACACGACTTTCTATTATCCTGCATTTCAAGATTAACTAGTATGTTGTGGCCACCACAAGACTTTCTTCTATATTTTCCTATACAAATTCACTCAGTAACAATATTTAAAAAAAAAAAAAAATTGATAACTTTGTTTTAAATTATCACATATTTATAGTTCAACCATTCGTTTTAAAGGTATTGACGAGACCTTTCGAAAGATACCCATCTTGAAAATTTATTCCCTTCGAGAGGTGGCGAGGCTCCTACACATTAAAAAAAAATTTCCCAGTTGACTATCTTTTTGTAATTAATTCTTGTAAATTTCATAATGATTACTGAAAAATAGTTCTCTTTATGCACATTTGTACAAAATTTTGTCCTATATCACCATGTTAAAAATTTAGAAAAGGCCGGATGGCAACGCAACCTGTAAGACAATTTTTACCAAAAGTTGATAGGCACTAATTTATGTCAAGGTGCAACTACATACTAATTTGTATGACATTCTGTGCAGTGGTTCCTGAGATACAGTTGCCACAAAATTTTGCCACACACACACAGACTGACAGACAGACAGACAGACAGACAGACATTTTCTAAAAATGGTCAAATCGTGTTCTACAGCTCTCAAAACGTGTAAATCCATTAAAAACCCGAGGTCGAAAATTTTTACGAATCCAATACTTTCTTCTATTGAATATAGAAGAAAGTAAAAAAGACGGACTGCAGATTAAGGGATAAGATTACCAGGTACTGTATGTAAACGTAAGTTAAAAGAATTCAAACTAGGTTTAAGAACAGTTTTACTTGACAAATAAATCTATTTGAAAAGGGCTACCGTCCCCTTCAACCTCCATCTTAATATTATCTTCATTTATTTAGAATTCAATGCTGATATTAAATTTAAAAATTCATTCCCAATTATTCAGACAAATTTTCCCCGCACCACTACTTGAAACATATCAATATTCAACAAGTAGTAACCTTATATAAACTTCAAAATACGACATTTGAATTGTCTGCGATTATATACTTTTAAGTTACGCTGATAACAGACATACACGAAGTTCAGCCGTTAATAACTTTACTTTGGTATCCAGGGAACCTCAAAATGCATAATTATAGGAAAAAAAAAAGTTGAAAATTTAACTTAAAAAAGTAATTTTCTGTATAGGTATAAGCCTGATTAAGGGGGAAGCACACATTATTTATACTTACACCGTTATTTTTTAACAGATACTTTCCTCCTATAATAAACAGAAAATTCTTATTAAAAATTATTTCAAAAGAATTCTGGTGTCTAATAACGGTGAGTAAATTGGATTGTTTTACACCGTTCATTTTTTATAAAAAATATTTCCTCGTCAAAGCGTGGAATTTCTATGACATGAAGTAAAAAACAAGACCTTCCGGCTTTTTCGGAAGGGTAGGTTGATTTCTTTTTCCTTATCAAGTAGCCGTCATTTTGTTTCAAAATGGCGGCTACAAATTATTAATGCACTTGGTATAAATATTGATGTAGGCTATGCATATATGGAGTTTTAAGCAAATCGGTTCATAAATACATTTTTATGTGAATTTAAAATTTTCAAGTGGCCGGTGCTTGGAAACAAAATGTTGGGTTAAGTTGACAAATATATGCAATGTATTTGTGAGATAAGTCTACTGTACATATATAGTTCGAATTAATTCAAAATCTCAAAAGTCATCGTGTTGAAAAATTAAGTAGCTGCCACTTTGACCAAAATGGCAGACAAAGTTTCTCATCTAAGATATCGTTGCAAATTTGAAATTTTTTTTTTTTTTTTTGTAGAAATTCTTTCAAAGAGGCTTAGTAAGCTGCTAAAATGTTAGTTTTCTGCATTTCTAGTTTGTTTTAGCTTTAAAATAGCCTAATTTTTCCTTAAAAAACGCATTAAAAAGATCCAGTAACGCAGATAATGGATTTGGCGCCAAATTTGGCGACTTTTCCCCTATGGCGACTTTTTTGGCGACTTTTGGCGAGAAAATACTTTTTATCGATATACCAAAGTTGGACGCAATAACATGATTGGTTCACGAGTTACGTGAATTTTCTAAATTGTTGTTGTTTGAATGATAAATCCATTTTTCAACTTTGATTTGCATTGATTAAGTATTTCTAAAGTTACCGTGATAAAAATTTTCAAGTGGTCGCCACTTGGAAACAATACAGTGGAAGAAGTTGCCAAGCAAACACATCCAAGATATTTGAAGCATAGGTTCACTGTCCAACTGTGGTTTAAATCAGTGACGTGTTTCAAAAGTTATTCTTATGGCAAATTTTCAAGTGGCAGTCTAAGTGGCTGCGACTTGGAAACAAAATAGGAAAACAACTTGCCCATCGAGATCATCCAGTATATTTGTACGATAAGTTCATTGTCCCGTTCTAGTTTAAATTAAATCAGTATTTCAAAAATTATCGTCATAAGAAATTTTCAGGTGACACCACTTGTAAAAAAAGTGGAGTGAGATGCCCAGCGAACTTATCTGAGATATTTGAATGATAAATCCACTACCCAAATTTGATGCGAATTGATTCTGTATTACTAAAGTTACCATAATAACAAATTTTCAAGTGGCCGCCACTTAGAAATAAAATTGCGGATCAAGTCACCAAGTGAACTTATCCTAGATATTTGAACCATAAGTTCACTATTCAACTTTTATTTGAATCAGTATAGTATTTTAAAAGTTATCGTGATGGCATACTTTCAAGTGGCAGTGTGATTTCAAGTGTCTGGAACTTAGAAACGAGATGTCGGGACAAGTTGCCCAGTGAAAACCTTCAAGATAATTATATGATAATATCACTGTCCAAATTTGGTTCGATTTGGAGTATTTTTTCAGAAGTTATCGTGATTTTAAATTTTCAAGTGGGAGCCTGATTTCAAGTGGCCCCGCTTAAATTAAGATATCTGCCACTTTATTAAAAATGGCGGATATAGTTTATCAATAAACTTCACTAAGATCCTTATGTGGTCTGTATTTACATCAAAATTCAAACAATTTCGGAATACGCTTTTAAAAATTTAAATTTGAAATTTTCAAGTGGTCTGCACTTGAAAATAAAATGGCGGAGCAACTTGGTTAACAAATTCATCTGAGATATTTATAAGATAAGTTAAGACACTGTTCAAATTTGGTTCCATTTGGAGTATTATTTCGGAAGTTATCATGGTTTTAAATTTTCAAGTGGTGGCCTGATTTCAAGTGGGCCCGCTTAACTTAAGATATGCGCCACTTTATCAAAACTGGCGGATAAAGTTCATTAATAAAGTTATTTGAGACACTTGTGTAATCTATGTACACATCAAAAAAAAAAAAAAAAAAAAAATAGGAATACGCTTTTTACAATTTGAATTTGAAATTTTCAAGTGGTCTGCACTTGAAGACAAAATGGCGGAGCAACTTGGTTAACAAATTCATCTAAGTTATTTATAAGATAAGTTAAGACACTGTGCAAATTTGGTTCGATTTTGATTATTATTTCAGAAGTTATTGTGATTTTAAATTTTCAAGTGGTAGCATGATTTCAAGTGGCCCCGCTTAACTTAAGTTATCTACCAGTTTATTAAAAATGACTGATAAATTTCATTAATAAACATCATTGAGACCCTTATGTGGTCTGTATTTACATAAAATTTCAAAGAAATTCGGAATAAGCTTTTTACAATTTGAATTTGAAATTTTCAAGTGGTCTCCACTTGAAAACAAAATGGCAGAGCAACTTGATTAATAAACTCATCTAAGATATTTATAAGATAAGTTAAGACACTGTCTAAATTTGGTTCGATTTGGAGTATTATTTCGGAAGTTATAGTGATTTTAAATTTCCAAGTGGTGGCCTGATTTCAAGTGGTCCCGCTCAACTTAAAATATCTGCCACTTTATTAAAAATGGCGGATAAACTTCATTAATAAACTTCATTGAGACCCTTATGTGGCCTGTATTTACATCAAAATTCAAGGAAATCTTGCTTTAAATATGCTTTTTACAAAGTCGGTTTGAAATTTTCAAGTGGCTGCCACTTGAAAACAAAAAGTCGGAGCAACTTGGTTAACGAACTCATCCAAGATATTTATAAGATTAGTTCACTGTCCAAATTTGGTTCGATTTCGAGTATTATTTCGGGAGTTATCGTGATGACAAAATTTTCATTATAGATAGATAGATAGATAGATAGATAGATAGATAGATAGATATATAGATAAACGAAGTGATTGCAATAGGTCGATTTCTAAAGAAATCAACCTAATAATTGTAAAAATATTCCGGTGAGAGCGGAGATAATGTGTGCTTCCCCCTTAATCAGGCTCTGGGTATAAGGAATTAATTTCCATTGTTGAGTAGTTTTCCTGATATGGTAAAATTTAGTAAAGTACGTCTAACAATCAGAGCCTGATCAAGGGTGAGGCACACTCTCACTGGCATATTTTTACAATTATTTTTTACTTCATGTCATAGAAAATCCACGCTTTGACGAGGAAATAATTTTTATAAAAAATGAACGGTGTAAAACAATCCAATTTACTCACTGTTATTAGATAAAATAATGTGTGCCTCACCCTTAATCAGGCTCTGCTAACAATTACATTCAATAAAGAAGAATGTCTTCGCTTAGTTATTTTTAGCTCTGTATGTGTTTTATAAATCATGTACACACCACATTGTGTTCTTAAATGTAATCATATATTATTAATGCACACCACAACCTGAAATGCTCTTCCTTCAATTTCCAGGCGTGGGCCTTTTGAATTGTTAGAATATTCAATGATTTATCAAAAACAATTGAATTTATTGCAATTTAAAGAGCTAAAAAATGTTATGCCAAGAAGAAATGATTATTATTTTCCGAGTCTTTCGATGAAATAATAACATAAAACAATTATTTTAGATTTTTAAATGCCAAGAAAAAAATCGCATTCAATTTTGCAAAAAGTATTCGTCATTTTCCTATTAAATTTTAAAACCTAAACTTAGGGTTCGCAGAAAAATCTAAGTATAATCAACAGCAATAGAGTAAAAGGAAAATTTTCGATTATTATGCAGTACGTAGATACTTTGGAATTATACGAATATTCGATGATTTACCTAAAACAAATGAATTGATTGCAATTCATAACTGCCAACTTTTAAAATTTATTCCGGAGTGTTGATAGTCCCGCCCCCTTTTCCAACGGTAATCTTTTTTGAGTAATTTTCTTCATATTTAAACGTAATTATATATTGAAGAAAAGTTTTCTACAAAGATTACGGTGTGAAAAAAGGGCGGGACTAACAAAATTCTGGAATAAATTTTAAAAGTTAGCAGCTTTGCAGTTTAAGGAATCAAGGAATGTTATACCAAGAATAAATGGTTATTATATTCCGAGTCTTCCAATGAAATGGTTGAGAAAAGAGTTTATTTCAGTTATTTAATTGTAATTCAAAACTAACTTTTTAACTATTCAAATTAGGAAATACAAAATGCATTATTATTACCATTGCACTAAAAAAGCCCATTCGAGAGGTGGGTGAGTGCCAAGTACCCGTGGTCTTTATCACACAATAGGGAATTTGCACGTTTTCTGATTTTATTCTTGTATAATAGAATATGAAAAGGTAAGAAAATAAATAAATACATTTTCTTTATTCGAAATCTAATTACGGATTTATAACAATTTTAACATCGCATTATTTACTCTATCGAGAAAACGCAGTATAAAATATCGTGACGTCACTCTTTATGACAACAAACGAGAGTAATCGTTGTTTACATTCGATTTTATGCTTCGCTTTGCTTCTTGAATCAGTGAAATAGGTTTTGTATTTTATCATAATGAGAATGACGGATATTAAAAAATCATAGTATAAATATTGTATTGTACCACTCTGCACTAATACAACGGCTAAATGCTTCTCAAAAGCTATTCTTTAACATTCCATAGGATCCTATTAAACTGAAACATTGGACAACCGCCATAAAAAGAAAACAATTGAAAATAATGACAAGGAAAAATGATGATAATGGTATTAAATGAATATAAAATGAAAAAGAAATGCTCAGAAATCACATAAATGATTAATAATTACGAAAGTAAAAACGAATTGCTGCTTACTAACTAGGCTAACAAAATGTAAACATTGAAGCATCATAAAGTGTGACGTCAGACAGCGTTTTGAAGTCACATGAATTTTGGTTAATTTTAAAGTTATTTTTTAAATTAATGAGAACTTTTTTTTTTCATTTTTAGTAAACTTCTTGAAATTTATGAGCCTAAGCTACCAGAAAAATAAGATTTTGTTCAAATCCCCCGTGTGTGCAAATTGTCCATGTATCATACCAGAAGATTTTAATATCAGAGATTGAATTAGGATCATCGTGATGAAGAAAAACATGGTAAATTATAACACCACACAAACTTTTAATATTTTCTATAGATGATTAATAAAATATGGGATTCAAGCAATTTTGATATAAAATGCAACTATTTTATTTAAATTTTGTTTTTAAGTAATTAAAAATACGTCTTTGTTCATTTTAAAGAGATTTCATGTTGTTGTGCTTTATTTATTTAACCTAGAATACTATACAACACAAATAATTTATATTGTCATACATAAAATAGTATCGACACATTTTTTTCATATCTGCCAACATCCTAATTAATATTCAGTAGTATTATTAGGCCCGCCTTTTTATTCACATCAGTATTTTTCGAGCTTATTTTTCTTCTTATTCAATCGCAATCACATATCACATTTGGAGAATAATACACTGCAAAATTTCTAGTGTGAAAAAAAAAAAAAGTGGGACTATGGAATATTAATTAGTATGTTGGCAGGTATGCTTTTTTAAAATAAAGCATAAGTTAAATATATATATATATATATACACTGTTTTAATTTATACAATTATATATATATATTAATCAGAAGAAAAAGTTTCTTAAGAGTTGTTGTGCTTTGTAATTTTAATAAAGGATATCCTATATAACAGATGGTATAATGTCTATTCTATGTATTATATTAGTTATAGCAATATATTTTTATAGGTATTTGAAGTAATAAAAATTCTTTAATTTTATGGAATCAATAATTTTTAGTTATTTAATAACAGGAATTCATGAGTGACAATTAAATTTTCTTTTCTAAAATTGTGTTTTCCAGATTGGAAAGTTCTCACCTTTTCCTATTTGATGCAATCCAGTTTCTGAAGTTGTGAAACGTATATACATTGTTTTCACAAGTGGTTAAATATTACTACTTTTATTTTAACCCGAATGATTTTCCTGATGCACGTAAAATCCGTTCTCCATGTTCAAAAGCCAATTCCTCTAGGGGTTAACGAAATGGAGAAGCCATTTCCGTGCAGAGGATTGTGATGGAGTAATTACGGAATATCTCTAGGGACGGAATATCTCTAGAGTCCCAGACAATTGCAGGGCGAGTCAATTGCAGATATGCCAACATTTTATATTTTTATTTATTGCGGTACGCTGTTAGTGACTGAACGATTCTGCACTCAAAGCAGGTAGATGGGAAGTGGCAAGTTCGATTCCAGCTCGCGTTCATCGACCTAATCATTCAGTTTTCCCTTTTTTTTTTTTTTCCAGAAAGTTGCGTAAATGCGCACAAGAACTACTTAGAAAGGTCCCCATGGAGGACATTCCACCTGCAGGTATAGGATCCTGGAATAATCAATCAGACTTAAGTCATACAATCAACAACCGACCGGAACACTATTAATACCCAACATTTATTCACACCACTTTGTTTGTACTGAATTTTCTCCAATATATAATTACAATTAAATGAACGAAAAAATATCCTTCAAGAAAAGTGGTGGATACGTAACAGGTATCAATAATGTGCCGTTTTAAATTAAAACGTTGACATGTCTGAAATTGTTTCCTTTGTAACTATACTGCGGCATTAAACCAAATCAATTCAACATTAAATGATTCTCAATTTGTCCCAAATTGATTTCTAGCACCTGAAACCAAAGTGTTTATAAAATTAAAACTTCATAACTATATGGGTTTTCATTTTTTAATACTACTATTTCCAGAGAGAAATAGTTATTGTATTTGTAATGTTTTATTTTGTTGGGGGGGGGGGGAGGTGATCGAGTATGTTATAAATCGTTGTTAAGAAATTATCTAAGAGTTCCGTCCGGAGACGGAAACACTTTTACCATTGTGCATGACGTTTCCGTTGACTTCTCTTGTTATTAAAATTTTTTACTTTCTCTTGCATGATTCCCAAGATAATGCAAAGTTTTAAAAATCGTGTTCTAGATTTCTGTTTTGCAATAACAATTTTTCCATAATTTTGTTTTATCTTCAACCATATTACAACAGTACCATATATATACTTGGTGACTGTAAGCAAATTTTATAAACCCATGATGATGACAGCAGCAGAAAGATTTGTTTGTGTTTGTTATGTTGCTGTTGCTTATCCTCCTTGTCTGACGGAATCAGACAAGATCCACGAGTTCGTTGACTGTTAGGAAGTCAAAGACCAGAAGAGGATTGGTAAAAAGATCCTCCTTAGAGAGTCTCATGCATTCCAAAAGATGCTCAGGAGAAGCCTGATGATTTTGGCACTTGGTGCAGGTGGCGAAGATTTTCCTGCCCTCGTTGAAAGTGAGGCACTTGATGTGACCGCTAGCGAGTCTTAAGAGTACAGTTCGTTTACGTCTGTCACACAGGAGGTCAAGGGAAGAACCGGGGCCTTCGGAGAAGTCGATGACTTCTCCGAAGGCCCCGGACAAACCCGGTTTTGAGCCCATGTACCAATTATGGTGGGGGAAGTTTTCCACTCCTCCGAGATTTTTGAATTTTCCCGGGAGTATAACTCCAGAAAAGTAAGTGCGGGTTAGGGAGTTGAAGTTTGTTACGTAATTTTAATCTTTTGAATTTTTTATAAAGAACTCTTTGAACTTATTTGTGTAAAACATGTTTTTATTCCTTTGATTTCTAAAGATAATTTATTGTAACAGAGGCGAGTGTTAATAGATATAATTATTATACACAGGTAAAATGTGACGGCATTTTTAATCATTTATTTTCTAAAAGAAATAATAAAATAAAATAACTGCGTTTTACTTTCAATAAATTTTATGTTTGTGCGATAGGTTAGATTTTTTTCTCGATTCATTAAAATGAAAGTTCGAAAAGAATATTGAAATTTAATAATTTTTAATAAAAGAAATTTAGTAAAAGAATGTAATAAAAAGAAATTTAATAACATCTTATTCAACATTATTATGAAGGAAAATTTCATGAAATATTTTACTTCAAAATTAGATGATCAAAATAAAAATTCTCATGAAATAATCATTATTATTATTTTTTTTTATTATTATTCCCATACAAAATTCCAAATTTTTTACATTCCTTAATATTTAACTTTACAAAAATAAAAAAGTTTCATGATTTTTTAATTTGAAAAGCAAATGCGTGAAACAAAGTTAATTTTTATTTATTCATTTATTTATTTATTCAGTCTCTGAGAATCTAAAAGGAATTTTAGTTATTTTTATCAAAAAGAAAAGATTTTGAATTAGTATTTCAAAAAGGAATTTGATTGTGTAAATTAATTGAAAATTTGAAATATTTCAGTTTTTAACAAACGAATCTCAGAGAATGAGGCAAAAATGATTTTGTAGAGAATTTAATATTCGTATTTATTCAACGATAGATGTAACTTAACAGCTTAAAATAGAATATTTTTTATACATGCGGAATTATTTTCCAACAATTCAAACAAATAATAATTTAATAGTTTTTGAATCAGATCAAGTTCATACTTTTCATACTTTGATTGATATTTAAAAATAAAGTATCTATTTTATGTATATATATATATATATATATATATATTATCTTTTTAATAAAGAGATTTGCGCATTCATACGAATCATGCATGCGATATCATTCAACAAGGCTTTATTTTCAGAAATAATTACAAAAATGTACTATTTAATTACAGTAATTTCTTTTTTAATTTTACTTATATACCTACATAACTAGTGGTTTTTACCCGCTTCGCTAGTCATTATATTTAAATGAAATCTGCAAACTCCATATCACTTATTAACATAAAATCTTAAAAATATAATAAATTAAATTGAATTGAATTATAAAATTAAAACAAAAATTCGAAATTGTTGAAATTTCGGTTTGGATTCCCGAAGTCCTCTACAGTTTCCTCTGCAGAATGCAGTTCTTAGGCGTACAATGCCTGCGTCAGTACCTTAAACAAGCGCGTGGGCATAAATAAAGGTATTCGCACACGAATCTCAGTTCCGACCCTTCAATGCTTTAGGCAAAATCTTTTAAAGTCTGCCGGGGCTCTATTCTCGTCTAGTCGTTACGCGGAAACCGTTTGTTGTGAAGCGAGACAACGGCGATTTGCTATTCTCATTCGAGCTTGTTTACAGTCATTAAGTTACCGGCAGCTAGGAGGCAGTTGTTCAGCTTAAAAATCGTCGTTTATCACAATAGAAATGGGCGCGTCTGTATAATGTTTTAGGGCGAGTCCAGTCTCTGGAACACTTCGACCGATCCAACTGAGCCCTGAGTCATTTGATCCACGACCGGTCGAAAGCAGAGGCTGGACGTTTCCGATCCTTTTATTGGATCAAAATCAGTGCTGCCATCTGTACGCTTAGTTTGAAATTAGCTATAGAATATTATAAAGTTAAATTAATTAAAGAAAAATTTAATTCATTATTTAAAAATGTAATTTAACTATGAATAATATAAAAAAGCATAACATTTTTTTTTTTTTTTTTTTTTTTATTCTGCATAGTTGGGTACATATACCCTGAAATACAATAATATTAATTATATAATTCTTTTTTGAAAATTATTTAAATAAAAGAATAATAACAATAAAATTTTAATTTTAGAAATTTTTTCAGCAAAAAAATTTTTTTAATTACTTCCCTCAATTATGTATTATTGTATTTTAATGATATACTGTAAACAATTATAAGTTTTATTTTATGGATTTATTATCAAGCTAATTTTTGTTAAATATTTTTAAGTTGGAATGCTGAAATTTAAAACAAATATTTATCATTCAAATATTCGATGTAAATAAGAAGTAGGTCCAAATTTTATTATGATCTAAGGTAAGAAATATAAAACTATTACACATTGCAAAAAATTATTAAATTTAAATTTAAATCAATGATTACCAAAAAAAAAAAAAAAAAAGGATTTTTATAACAGTTTTTTAAATTATCATTCATTTGATTCAAATCTTCATTAAATTGGTTTGTTAAATTCAATTAATTCTGACTTGAATCAATAATATTTTAAATGTTTAATATATTTATGATTTTTTATTAATATTACTATTATTTAAATAGAAGTTAAATGTTGATTTTTAAATATTGTTAATTATTTTTATGCTTGAATGTTGAAATTTAATGCAAATATTTAGTATTCAAACATAAAAATGTTTCATAAAAATTAACTGATCGATAAATTGTTAGCAGGGAGCATTTTAAAATTTAATTTAATTTAATTTAAATAATATTCGATGAATTTTAATTTGCATTAATGTATATTTCAATCCATTGCATGTATATATTTATAATTCTAAAACTATTATACAGTTATTTACCAAATAAAATGCTTGTATGCATATTAGCGTTTGTAAGGACCGATAGATGGCGTAACCAGAGCAATAACCAACGTCCAATCATAGCAATGGATTTGTAAATGGATCAAATGACTCGGAAAATTTTCTTGGGCGATTTGATCCACGACCGGTCCATGGAACACATTACACTGGACGACTTTGATCCAGACCGGTCGATGAGACTGGACGCATTGTTCCACGACCAATTGGATCGATCCTGTATCGGTCGAGAGCCTGAACCCGCTCTTAGTTTGCTCAGTTAAAGGGACATTTCACATTTTCCACCATTGAAAACCAGTTGTCAACATCGCTATTCACAATTTTTCCCACCCAAAATGGATTACGAATGACCCCATGCAACTGATTGGTTTAAAATGTCACCCTCGAAAGCAGAGAGTTCTTTCAACCACTCAAGATAACAACGGTAGACCAGAATGGACCTTATTCCTGTGACGTCACATTAGGTAAAACAGAGGAGCACGTGGCCGATGCAGTCGTCTGCTAGTAGCGTGTAAGCAGTGGTTTTGTAAACAAAGTAGATTCAAGATGCCGTCTTATTTCTGTGCCTTTGGTTGTAAAAATAATTCATCGGGGGATAAAAACGTGTCATTTCATTCATTCCCCTTAAATAAAACAAATTTATTGAAAGAATGGCTTACTAAAATTAAAAGAGAAAATTTTCAGCCTAGCAAATACACTAAAATTTGCTCTGAACATTTTGAACCGGACTGTTTTGAAGCAGAAATATTTTCAAGCAGGAAACGATTGAAGTCTGATGCAGTACCAACTAAATTTTCTTTTGTTAAACAAAATATTAGACCCATGAATTCAAAGCAGTTAAAGTAAGTAGCCATGTATTCTTCTGAAATGTCATATTTTAGCATAATATGATAAATCGAACCTCGTTAACGTGAATCCCAAGGGGGATAAAAAAAGAAAAAAATTTGTTCATATTATCAGTAGTTTATGCTATCAGTAACATAACTAAACTAACCTTCATTTTGATGGGAATTGTGGAAACAGTTCATGTACAAAGTAATTCACGTTAACGAGGTTCCACTGTATTATCATCTACTGTAGTGAAACCCAAAAAGGTTTATATCTTGATTTGAATATTTATTGATGTACAAACAACTATTTGTATATTTCAAATTTTCTTATATATAATCTGTAACTAGCAGGATTTGCCTGTTCCACTGGTCATCACTATATTTAAAAGTTTTTTTATTTATTTATTTTTTTTTTTTTTTATTGAATATTCCAAACATTTGACTATTTTCGACACAGCTTTAGTATGGCACTCCCTTACCTATTTCAAATTTCTTTCGCCATTTTTGTGATGAACTTAAATTGCCAATGCAAATGAGTAAATAAAGCCCTTGGCGAGAAATGTCAAAGCTACTTATTTACAGCAAATGTTCAACTTTTGCCAAGGTAGTCGCATACTAAATCTGTGCCCTATTTTCAGCCATTCAAAGCCATAACCAAGTACTGTGATGTACAGTCATATAAATGACATTCAATTACTTGAGGTTTATTATGTTAAGTTGATAGAGTTAAGAATTGTTTTCCTAAATCAGCTGATTTCCTATAGCCTTGAACCCAAAGGAAAAACATTGTCCATCTTATAATGTACTTGAATACTTGTACTGAACACCTTTAGTAATATATACCTTGTAATAATATATACTATAGTACTTTATAAATCACACAGCAATACAATTCATAACACTTTTATAGAATACATGCTTTGGTGCATGTAACATGTGTTTTATGTTTTACACAGTATAAGACTCGCTAAGATACAACCCTTCGTTTGTGAGTTCTTACTATTATCCTCTACTGTAGTGAAACCCAAAAAGGTTTATATCTTGATTTGAACATTTATTGATGTACAAACAACTATTTGTCTATTTCAAATTTTCTTATATATAATCTGTAACTAGCAGGATTTGCCTGTTCCACTGGTCATCACTATATTTAAAAGTTTTTTTATTTATTTATTTATTTATTTATTTTTTATTGAATATTCCAAACATTTGACTATTTTCGACACAGCTTTAGTATGGCACTCCCTTGTCTATTTCAAATTTCTTTCGCCATTTTTGTGATGAACTTAAATTGCCAATGCAAATGAGTAAGTAAAGCCCTTGGCGAGAAATGTCAAAGCTACTTATTTACAGCAAATGTTCAACTTTTGCCAAGGTAGTCGCATACTAAATCTGTGCCCTATTTTCAGCCATTCAAAGCCATAACCAAGTACTGTGATGTACAGTCATATAAATGACATTCAATTACTTGAGGTTTATTATGTTAAGTTGATAGAGTTAAGAATTGTTTTCCTAAATCAACTGATTTCCTATAGCCTTGAACCCAAAGGAAAAACATTGTCCATCTTATAATGTACTTGAATACTTGTACTGAACACCTTTAATAATATATACCTTGTAATAATATATACTATAGTACTTTATAAATCACACAGCAATACAATTCATAACACTTTTATAGAATACATGCTTTGGTGCATGTAACATGTGTTTTATGTTTTACACAGTATAAGACTCGCTAAGATACAACCCTTCGTTTGTGAGTTCTTACTATTATCCTCTACTGTAGTGAAACCCAAAAAGGTTTATATCTTGATTTGAACATTTATTGATGTACAAACAACTATTTGTCTATTTCAAATTTTCTTATATATAATCTGTAACTAGCAGGATTTGCCTGTTCCACTGGTCATCACTATATTTAAAAGTTTTTTTATTTATTTATTTTTTTTTTTTTTTTTATTGAATATTCCAAACATTTGACTATTTTCGACACAGCTTTAGTATGGCACTCCCTTGTCTATTTCAAATTTCTTTCGCCATTTTTGTGATGAACTTAAATTGCCAATGCAAATGAGTAAGTAAAGCCCTTGGCGAGAAATGTCAAAGCTACTTATTTACAGCAAATGTTCAACTTTTGCCAAGGTAGTCGCATACTAAATCTGTGCCCTATTTTCAGCCATTCAAAGCCATAACCAAGTACTGTGATGTACAGTCATATAAATGACATTCAATTACTTGAGGTTTATTATGTTAAGTTGATAGAGTTAAGAATTGTTTTCCTAAATCAACTGATTTCCTATAGCCTTGAACCCAAAGGAAAAACATTGTCCATCTTATAATGTACTTGAATACTTGTACTGAACACCTTTAATAATATATACCTTGTAATAATATATACTATAGTACTTTATAAATCACACAGCAATACAATTCATAACACTTTTATAGAATACATGCTTTGGTGCATGTAACATGTGTTTTATGTTTTACACAGTATAAGACTCGCTAAGATACAACCCTTCGTTTGTGAGTTCTTACTATTATCCTCTACTGTAGTGAAACCCAAAAAGGTTTATATCTTGATTTGAACATTTATTGATGTACAAACAACTATTTGTCTATTTCAAATTTTCTTATATATAATCTGTAACTAGCAGGATTTGCCTGTTCCACTGGTCATCACTATATTTAAAAGTTTTTTTTATTTATTTATTTATTTATTTTTTTTTTTTTATTGAATATTCCAAACATTTGACTATTTTCGACACAGCTTTAGTATGGCACTCCCTTACCTATTTCAAATTTCTTTCGCCATTTTTGTGATGAACTTAAATTGCCAATGCAAATGAGTAAGTAAAGCCCTTGGCGAGAAATGTCAAAGCTACTTATTTACAGCAAATGTTCAACTTTTGCCAAGGTAGTCGCATACTAAATCTGTGCCCTATTTTCAGCCATTCAAAGCCATAACCAAGTACTGTGATGTACAGTCATATAAATGACATTCAATTACTTGAGGTTTATTATGTTAAGTTGATAGAGTTAAGAATTGTTTTCCTAAATCAACTGATTTCCTATAGCCTTGAACCCAAAGGAAAAACATTGTCCATCTTATAATGTACTTGAATACTTGTACTGAACACCTTTAATAATATATACCTTGTAATAATATATACTATAGTACTTTATAAATCACACAGCAATACAATTCATAACACTTTTATAGAATACATGCTTTGGTGCATGTAACATGTGTTTTATGTTTTACACAGTATAAGACTCGCTAAGATACAACCCTTCGTTTGTGAGTTCTTACATTTTATGGTGTTTATTGAAAGTTTTGTAATTACTACTTCAATGGACAATTAAAAACCAATTTTTTCCTATCCGATGTGGCACCACCTTGTCGTGGTGGATAGGCTTTTTTAAGCAAGAGTGCCACAACTAATTACTTCCCAGTCGATTTTTCATTTATTGAATTTCTCAATAAAAGTATTTATATGTTTAGAATAATTTTAGGAACACATCATATTTATCTAGTGATTCAAATTCAGAAATGCTCCCCAAAAAAGTCTGAGAAAATAAAAATGTTTATTAAAATTCAGGCAAAAATTGATTATAAAACCTAGAAAAAGAAATATTTTCTTTCTTTCAAGTTATATTTTTCTTGTTTAGCTTGATATCAAAATTCAAATGATTAAATGTTGTGAAAATATGCAGGTAAACAAAGATTTCTACCTGAATTTCTATCATGATCGGCAGTAACATGAAATCATACAGTGGAAATAGATATATTTTCTCCTTTCTAGAGAAGCGTTTCTTGCAATATGTTGCTAATACTTTCTTGAAAATTCGCTGGGAGCTCAGGGATTTTTTCCCCCATATTTGAGTATGAACCCTGTAGATTCTCCAAAATAAATAGGGTTCGTGTTACAATGACGTTATAACATACGTACCAACTTTCAGTTCAATCATTAAAAGCATTCATACACTATCGTCTTCACTCACATACATATATCACCATCAAAATACACCTTAAAAATTTTTTGGCAGCAGTAATATCTTTGCTTTTATAATTATAAAAATAAATACTGTTAATTTTCAGTAGGTAATGCTCAAAAATATTAAAAGATTTTCAGAAAATAAATTTAGAAGTTATAATTTTATTAAAAGTGCATGATACTGCAAGTCAGAAAAGAAATGTCTTTGTCGCCAAAACACTTACTTCAGCTTTTATTCTTCAAATATTGATCTTGTACTTCTGCAATAGGTTACAAGAAAAAAATTGGTGCAGAATTTTATGAAACCAACTAAAAATTTTCAAGAAATTTGAAAAAAATAATAATTGACTCCTGTACAAAATAAATAAATAAATAAAAATAAAAATACATTGAGCAAAATCTCATATTCTAATAAGATGATGTACAACATTTTATCTTTATTGACCTTGATTTCTATTATGCAAAGATTGAATTTAGATATAAATGTGATATTGATTTTCAATATCAGGATTTAAAAATATATATGTCTAAAATCAATATCATATATTTTTTCTAAAATTAATATTTGCATAATAAAAAACAAGGCTTTTGACACCCCCTGTTTAATATTAAGTGCATTAAAATGCTTAAAACAGAAAGAAAAAAAAGAAAAGAAAAATGCATCAGTTATGTTGATTTTACGTAATTTCTACAAAATTTAGATGAAATGTAAATGGATATTCCATATCCAATTTTGGTAGATTTTACATGATTTAGATGAGATCTGGATGTATATTTTACATCCAAATCTAGTTCATATTACATGAAATGGATCAAAACACAAGTTGCATTTACATCCAGATTTGGTTGATTTTACATGAATTAGACAAGCTCTGGATGTTTTACATAACAAGTTGGTTGATATCACGTACCAAAAAAGTCTTATTTGGGGCCATATGACAACTTTGCTTGTGACATTTAAACCTAAAATCTACCAAAGCAGATAGCAAATATCAACGTAATGCGACGTAATATTTGATCCCGATTACGTAATATCAACGTAATCGGGAAGAATTGTGCTGTGTGGGATACACATATACATATGCCCTTAATAACTCTGAGCATAATGAATTTCCAGTCACAATCAGTCGCAAACACCATTAGCCTCTTTGCAACCCTAGAGAATCTTAAAATTCCTGAATTTGATAAACTTATTTTATACCCTTGAGAAGTCTTTCTTCTTTCTAGCTCCAGAAAGGAGCAAGCCGCCACAGTTTTGCCTCTGAAGAGGGGGGGGGGGGGCACCTGTTGTCTATCTGCTCGTTCGTCTGGCAATCATTGCAAGCTTGTTCGTTGGCCATGATTTCGACTATTTCACATATTTATAATTGTTACAGTTGGCTAGTATTTATAATATGCGAAATAGCCAAACTCGTGGCAAACGAGCTAGCTTGCAATGATCTCCAGACAAACGAGCACATAGACGACAAGTAGTGCAACATGTTAAACTGCTATGAGGGAAGAGAAAGTCATCCAATATCTGCATTCAAAAGATTATATTCATAAAGTAAAATAAAAAAATTTTTGAAGATAAATATTTTGCACGTAGATCCGCAGTTTTACCTGCAAGTCCAAAATTAAAGTTTAACTCAACCCGCGGGTACCCTATTTCTACGACTTAATATTTAAATTGTTTTTACATATTTAAATGTAGTCAGTAGAAAATGCAATACAATATTTACGTATAATAAAGTTCTCTTTGCCATTTGTCGTAAACCAAGCCAACTAGCGTCTAGCCGGCGACGAGCAACTCGCACACTTTCCTGCAGATTTCACGCATGCATCGTATGTCGGCGCTGAATTTTATTTATGTTTATTCGATGTGTTTATTTCCCATTTTCATCCAGGACCTTCTTTGGTAGTGCTGCCATCTGATGGTCAATGTAACTATTCAAATTATTTTCCATGTCAAATCAAACAAAATTTTAAATTTTCAACCTTTAAGATTACAACAGCAATTCTGGGAATCATTCTCGTTAACGTTATAAAGGGAAGTATATTTTCTAATTTTTATATCTCGTTCGATTTTCGTATAATTAATTTTTAAATAAAAAAAAAGAACAACATTATTGTTTCGTTTGTGAAAATTAAATTTCCCAAGTTGTATCAGACATAGAGGGCTGTTTGAGACCTCATTTTAAAGCGAATTTTCATGAGGTTTATTTTAATACGCAGCTTACCTATACTTGCTTTTTTTTTAACTTATGTAATAATAAGTTGGTGTTTTTTAAAAATTTTTTAAAAAAGTCTTGTTATATCATTAGCTGCAAATCTTTAAATTTATAGAGTGGAATAAAATGGATTATGGCAAAATTTCCATTATTTTTTAATAGTTACTATAAGCTTTTAACTATAACTCCTGATCTCATTGTTATCCTTTTTACTTCCTTATACAAAGTATATATAATAGTTATGATATCATTTAAAGGAAAAAATAAATTAAAATATACAAAAATTTTTAAAACACTAACTTTTTTTTTTTTTTTTTTTCTTTCCTGAAATGGAATGATTTTTGGATCACTCCATGTCAAATAAACTAATCATTCATCCTGACCATTTTATATTTCAACAAGAATTATAGTATTTATTCTCCTTAACAATAAAAGATAATTATAAAAACATTGTTATTTATATCTGTTAGAGTTTAAGATAATAAATTTCTTTAAATCTTGAAAAAAAAAATTTTTTTTTTATGAAAATTTTATAATATTATCACCACTGAATTATATTCAATTTGAAAATTGATTGTCTAATTAACACTCCAATCACCGTGATGCACAATCGATAGAAAACATGCAGCATACGTCAATTAAATAATTTATCTATTGCAGAATAGGAAATATTTTGTAACTATTGAGCAAATATCTCATTCAAAACTTTTAACGTATGGTTTTAACTGGGCATTTAAAACCAACAAGGACATTTTCCTAAACAAAGGACTGTCAAACTTTCTGTCAAGCACACGTATGAAGGAGCAAAGGGGGGGGGGGGGGTATTTTCTAACTTTTTATGTTATTAATGGCATTAGTTTATTTAGTACTCCACCCTGTGAAAAATTCAAAAATGACAGCCAATATTTTCTGATAAATTCAAAATATTAAAAGTACACTTTTTAAAACTTGCCATATTATTATTTAAGGGGAGGGGAGAAACTAATTTGGAATAGAAAAACTATTTCTTATACAATAAGTGAAAATGTTTACAGTAATAATAATAAGAATAATGGAAAGACAATTTAATGTAAGGTAAAAATTGTATAACTGAAAAAATTGCTCTCATTTTTTAGTTTTTTTCAAAACTGAATTAAGTGGTCTTTAAAAACTGGATATGTACTATAACATGGTAATTAAAATTCAAAACAGCCCATCTTCTATCTATATACTAAATTCAAAAGCTAGATATCCTGATTTTGAATTACCAAATAAAAAAGAAGCAGCATTAGAATATCCACGAAGTTTTTTTTTTTTTTTTTTTTGATTTTTAAATTTCATGCAAAATGTTCTCCATTGAAGGATTGCGAATTAATTTATTAAAATTTAAAAGTGTTAGAATGTTGATAAAATAAAGAAGACATTAAAAATTTTAATACCTAAATACTGAAAAATGTTGAAATAATTCTAATAGTGAAAGTATGCTTTCTTCTTATGCGGTTGTACGATTAAAATTGTGTAGTAAATTTAGTTTGTGAAAAGCTATAAAACTTGTAATGTTATTTAAAATATTAAATACAAATTCTGTAATTAATTATACTTAATTAAAGTTATACTCTGGATTGTAATAGTCCATTACATAATCCTAAAGTATAATTTTTTCTTAAGTCTCTTCATATAAATATTTTTCACTTTTAGTACGACAGATCACACTATTTCTTTCAGATAGCGATTTTGCGTTATCACCATTTATTGGATTACTGAATGAATGTGCAAACATTTTTATTTTTATTTAAAACATAAAACTGAAAGTTTGTTATTGTATCTATCCAGATTATTAGATTTTATCAAAAATTACTATACTTATTTGTAAGGACAATTTTTTATTTCAATCGGATCCTTGATTAAGGGCCGTTTTGCTTCATTCATAGCAGAAAACATATATGAGGAATCGAAGTGAGGCAACGAAACTACAGCGAATCTTGAAAGTAAACTGAAACAGAATTCAGCGCCGGCACAGCGAAATCTAAAGGAAAGTGTGCGAGTTGCTCGTCGCCGGCTAGACGCTAGTACCAAGCCGCCTCCATGGCATGGGCTTTTTGAGCAAAATTATTTTAGGGGTGGCAGGAAGGGGACAAAAAATTAGAAATTAAGCTAGACCGTTCAAAATTGGTATATATAGGTTTTGGGGGCCTACGAGTCGAATGATGATATTTTTGAAAGTGTAAAATTATTAAGGCAGGGGGGGGGGGAATCAGAAATTGAGTTAAACTGTTCAAAACTGGTATATAGAGGTTTGGGGGGTCCAAAAGTCGAATGAGGATATTTGCAAACGTGTAAAATTATCGGGGGGGGAGAGGGCAAAAATTATAAATTGAGTTACACTGTTCAAAATTGCTATATAAAGGTTTTTAGAGTCTAGAAGTCCAATGATGACATTTTCGAACGTGTAAAATTAATAGAGGGGGGTGGAAAGGAGGGCAAAATTTTACAAATTGAGTTAGAGCATTAAAAATTGGTATTATTAGGTATCAAGGCCCGATATCTTGATTGCATATATAATAAAAAATGTACGATTATTAGGAAGGGCGACAAGGGGGTGTGCATAAATTATATGAGGTGCTCAGGGGGGGGGGAGGGGGTCAAGTCGAGTCTCATCCAACCTCACATAGGGAGAGGGGGTCTCGGCAAATATCATGTAATTTTTTCCCGCAAAAAAACAGTGTCAAATTGTGAGAAATTTCAGTTAAATTCAAGTAAAACATGTTTCTTGACTTAGATATGGAAAAATTTGACACAATAATATTTATCGTGGCTATCCGAATGCCGCGAAGCACAACAGTAGCCTTTCAATTGTTTAGGTGCCACCGCAATCTATGCAGTCTTAAAAAATATTTTTCAATAAAAATAATAAAGCAAATTGTGTTTTTTTTTTTTAATAAATCCAATGCATTTACAGTAAAAGTACGAATTTTGAAAAATCTCACGTGAGCGGGCGAAGCTCACTAGTTTTACTTTTAAATATGGTCCAAAATTAGGCATTAAAAGAGAATAATTGAGTGTAATTTTACAGTTGCCAAACTTAAACTTCTAGCTGCAAGATATTCCTAACTTTCAAACCCTGGTTACCTCCCGTTCCAGAAGGTTATGAAAGCTTTTCTTTTTATTCAGAATTAAAATTTGGTTGATACAGTTGGCAGCAGAATTATTTGAATGCTTGCAAAAATAATGAATATGATTCGACAAAGATTTATTTAACAAAAGTGTAAATTTTTTACTTCCTTATACAAAGTATAAGGAAGTATTGTATTCCCGATTTGCAAAATGGATTTTGTATCTCGCATAGCTCAAGAACGAATCATCGCAGAATGTTGCAAATTTATACGTATGACCATCATGAAGTCTAGTTGTACACCTACAAGTTTAGTCTTAACACAAGCTCTCGTTTTAGAGATATCAGCGACTTTACACGATTTTTCATGACATCTGTATGTGTGTGTGTGTGGATGTATCTCGCATAACTCGAAAACGGTTGGACTTAGAACGTTGCCATTTGGTATGTAGGTTTGTTATAGCATCTAGTTGTGCACCTCCATTTTGGTCTTTCTGTGACTATCCGTTTTGGAGATATTCAAGAAAATTATATTCAGAATGGCAAATATACAAAAGTTTTGTCCATTATATATGACCTACTACCATAGAGATTTTAAAGTAAGCTAATGATAGAGCCTGTAATGATATTATTATGAAAGTTATTGACACTTTTGCTTGTAGAAAGTGATTTCTAAAGACATAAGCAAGTTCTAGTCGACGAATGCATTTTATTTAATGAAATATTCAACTTGTAAATAGAGGCCGTAATGATATTTTTATGAAAGTTGTCCACATTTCTGCGTGTAGAAAGTAATTCTTAAAGACATAAACAGGTTCTAGTCGATGAATGCACTTTAATGAATATTCAGCACGTAGATAGAGTACATAATGATACTGTTATGAAAGTTGGAGACATTTTTGAGTGTAGAAAGTAATTTTAATATATAAGCAGGTTCTAGTTGAGGAATGCACTTTATTTTGTTTTAGTCTTGTCTATCATTTAAAGAATTTTCGAAGAATTTAGTGCAGCGTTATAAACCAATGAATCTTTCCAGAATTCTGTTCTTATTGAAGTTAGAGCTTCCAAACTTTGGCAACCCTAAACTACAAATTGTCGCCAAATTCGGTAGCCAAGTCACCAATTTCGATGCCATGACCAAAATTAGCGTTGACTACAAACTTGGCGAGATTAGCGATCAAATTTGGCGGAAAATATTGTTTCGGGATAGCCAGGATTAGTAAATATTTTCTCAATTTTAACTGAATTAATTGTTTCGGTAAAATGTATAATTTTTCACCTCTAATTTTCGGGAACGAGAATAACAGTAGGACATCTATACTCGAAGGGTTTTCATTAAACAAAGCTATGTGTTTGTCATTGAGAGATTCTGTAATAAGCCATTCCTGAAAAATCTCGTATATTAGTTTGGTGGTATATATAATTCTATTATCATGACTTTTGTGATTAGAATAGCAGTTTTTCAGCTTTTTTTTTTCAGTTACCTCACACAAAAATGTCAATGTGTTCATAACAATATGTATATTACGGTGGGTGTATAAGGAAGTCATGTGGTGCCCACATAAGATTTTTTACATATGAATTTCTGCTAGTGCTCGAACAATTTTGCTGCTGACTGTAAATATGTTATACATGTAAACTTTGTACAATTGTTCAGAATGCACGATACTTTTTGTCTGAATTACCTTTATTTTTAGGAGAGTTTGCAGCATTGAAATGACTTTATTTTTCGTCAATTTAAATGCCGACCCTCCCACTATTGCTTCCCACACCATAAGGGTAGGAAGACTTCTTAATTGGAATTAACCATTTCACTGGCCACTGTAGTGTGGGGAAGGCTAATGCCTTAGTCACTGCATTTACTTTTTTTTGACTGCATTTACTTTTTTTTTAAAGGAGAGTTTGCAGCATTGAAATGACTATTTTTCGTCAATTTAAATACAGTCGGCAGCAGAAGTATCTCAGCACTAGCAAATAATTCCAATGTCAAAAAAGTACACTTAATGCTGGTTTGTTAAATAAATCCTTGTCGAATCATGTTCGTAGACTGACTAAGAATATGACTTGACAAGGATTTATTTAACAAAGCAGTATTACGTGTACTTTTTTTATACAAGGATTATTGCTAATGCTCGAATACTTTTGCTGGCGACTGTACTGACCCTCCCACACAGGACAGGAAGACTATTTCAAAATAAAATTGGTAAATTAGTACAATTTAATTGTATAATTCATACAAATGGTGAAACTGACTATATTTTGTGTGGAAATTATTGAATGAAAAAGACGACTTTAAAATAATTTAGGTTTTGTATATTTTATCTGCATTTGGAACAGCTTTACTGTACGGCATCCATTGCTTATTGCCGTTGCCGATGTTTTGATCACGTCGTATGATAGTGTTTTGATTCAGTTTGTGAGTCGGTACTGTGAATCGTTTCACAACGTCGTGAATAGAATCAAAATGTCATGAAACAATACTTTTCATTATTATGAAACATTTTTTTTTTAATGTTTTATGCTGTTTGCTCGTCAAAAAACATCACTGAACGCCCCTAATTCGTGGAGCATGAATTAGTAAAAGCATGAAAATTCATAGAGCCGCGGTCACTATGTTTTCTGCTGTTTGCTCGCTTCGCGAGCATTAAAACAAAAAAAAAAACATCACTGGACGCCCCTAATTCGTGGAGCATGAATCAGTAAAAGCATGAAAATTCATGGAGCCTTAGTCACTATGTTTTCTGCTGTTTGCTACAAGTTGTCTCGGGATGACTGGTGAAATGGTTAAAATTAGTATGATTAAATTTTATAATTCCTACAAATGGTAAAACTGACTATATTATGTCTGGAAATTACTGAAATGAAACAGATGACTTACAAGCAATTTAAGTTTGTATGTTTTGACTGCATTTACTTTTTTTTTAAAGGAGAGTTTGCAGCATTGAAATGACTATTTTTCGTCAATTTAAATACAGTCGGCAGCAGAAGTATCTCAGCACTAGCAAATAATTCCAATGTCAAAAAAGTACACTTAATACTGGTTTGTTAAATAAATCCTTGTCGAATCATGTTCGTAGACTGACTAAGAATATGACTTGACAAGGATTTATTTAACAAAGCAGTATTACGTGTACTTTTTTTATACAAGGATTATTGCTAATGCTCGAATACTTTTGCTGGCGACTGTACTGACCCTCCCACACAGGACAGGAAGACTATTTCAAAATAAAATTGGTAAATTAGTACAATTTAATTGTATAATTCATACAAATGGTGAAACTGACTATATTTTGTGTGGAAATTATTGAATGAAAAAGACGACTTTAAAATAATTTAGGTTTTGTATATTTTATCTGCATTTGGAACAGCTTTACTGTACGGCATCCATTGCTTATTGCCGTTGCCGATGTTTTGATCACGTCGTATGATAGTGTTTTGATTCAGTTTGTGAGTCGGTACTGTGAATCGTTTCACAACGTCGTGAATAGAATCAAAATGTCATGAAACAATACTTTTCATTATTATGAAACATTTTTTTTTTATGTTTTATGCTGTTTGCTCGTCAAAAAACATCACTGAACGCCCATAATTCGTGGAGCATGAATTAGTAAAAGCATGAAAATTCATAGAGCCGCGGTCACTATGTTTTCTGCTGTTTGCTCGCTTCGCGAGCATTAAAACAAAAAAAAAAAAAAAACATCACTGGACGCCCCTAATTCGTGGAGCATGAATCAGTAAAAGCATGAAAATTCATGGAGCCTTAGTCACTATGTTTTCTGCTGTTTGCTCGCTTCGCGAGCATTAAAACAAAAAGAAACATCACTGGATACCCCTAATTAGCGATGCATGAATCAGTAAATGCATGAAAATTTGTATAAGCCGCGATCAGTACGCTAGCTGCTGTATGCTTGCTTCGCAAGAATTAAAACCAAAAACAAACATCACTGGACACCCCTATTTCGAGGAGCATGAATCAGAAAATGCATGAAATATATACTGTAACGGTGAGTATTCCGATGGTAGATCGCTACGCAAGCATTATAAATAAATAAATAATCACTGAATGCACCTAATTAAAGCACGATGCATGAAAAAAATCTGTACTGAAGCAATGATTATTATGCCCTACCCTTTTTTTTCTTCATAAATTTATTAAAAAATATATAATACACTGAAAAAATTTTGCTTTAAACTTTGTAAAATCATTTAAAAACAGTAAAATCTAGAATTAATCTTACATATACCGCGGCGGCTTTAAAAAAAGTAGAAGAGAAGATATTTTAACAATTGAAGATCCTTTTGTTACATTTCGATACAACAGAAAAAAGTATCAATACTCTGATTCGGGTCTCGAATCACCATCATATCACGTGATCAAAACATCGGCAACGGCAATAAGCAATGGGTGCCGTATAGTAAAGCTTCGCCCTGCATTTATTTTTTTAGGAGAGTTTGCAGCATTTAAATGACTTTATTTTTCGTCAATTTAAATGCCGACCCTCCCACACCATAAGGGTAGGAAGACTTCTTAATTGGAATTAACCATTTCACTGGCCACTGTAGTGTGGGGAAGGCTACATTTACTACGAGTTATCTCGGGATGGCTATTGAAGTGATTAAATTTGTATGATTAAATTTTATAATTCCTACAAATGATAAAACTGACTATATTTTGTCTGGAAACTACTGAATGAAACAGATGACTTACAAGCATATTAAGTTTGTATGTTTTGTCTGCATTTACTTTTTTCAAGGAGAGTTTGCAGCATTGAAATGACTATTTTTCGTCAATTTAAATGCTGACCCTCCCACTATTGCTTCCCACACCAGAAAGGCAGGAAGACTATTTCAAATTAAAATTGGTAAATTAGTACAATTTAATTGTATAATTCATACAAATGGTAAAACTGACTATAGTTTGTGTGGAAATTATTGAATGAAAAAGATGACTTGAAAATAATTTAGGTTTTGTATATTTTATCTGCATTTATTTTTTTAGGAGAGTTTGCAGCATTTAAACGACTATTTTTCATCGATTTAAATGCTGACCCTCCCACTGCTGCTTCCTACACGAAAAGGTTAGGAAGCATTACTATTGTTAAATAGATAGAATGTAATTGTGCAATTCCTAAGCTACCAGTAACTTTTTACATCTTTTTGAAAAATTCATTGACTTTGAGTAGAAAAAAAAAAGACTTGCAAATAATTTAGTTGTTGTGGCACTCTTGGTTAAACAGCCTATCCACTGCGACAAGGTGGTGCCACTTCAGATAGGAAAAATTGGTTTTTAATTGTCCTTCGGCCAAAAACCATATAAAAAGCAAATAGTGATCGGTGTTGATCAAACCACAAATATTTTTCATACATCAGCTCAATTGTTAAATATTTTAATAAAATTAAAAAAATTAATAGGTTTAATTCTTCCAACTATAATACCATTTAATTCAGAGAGAAACTAAAAATTATAAACATTTCCCTTTCAGAAGATGTCTCCAAATACAACTGTTTTGAAAAAGCAACTAATGAAATAAAAATATATGCAATAAAAAAATATAATTAATTAAATTTAAAAAAAGATAGCTTTACTTTTTAAAAAGATATCACCAGATTGAGAAAATGTTTCTTACCATTTAAAAAAAATCAAACAGTACTTCTATATTAATATCTCGGTTATATAAACAATTTTTAATCACATAACTTAACATGAAAGAATGAAAAATAGTACCGTAACCACTGCTAAGGAATGCAATGGTTAAATTACATAATTAATAATAATAAAAACATGCAGTTTGAATAAAATTTAAGAAAATGAAACAGAAAAATAAATGCGAAAATTCTTCGCAAAAGTAAATTTGAATTTGACAATTCTCGCCATGCTTGTTGGCGTAAACAGTAGAAAATAGGTGACATATGTGTGTATAAATAATAATAATAATAAAATGCACATTTCCCAGTCTAAATATTTCTCCAGTGAAACCTAATAATCAAATATTTGTTCAAACAAGAACAAAAGAGAAATGTAAACAAATGAATCGAATGATAAAGTTAAGCCTATACCATATCGTAAAACTGCACACAACATATAAATATATATAATCAATAAAAGATAATAAAAATTAAACTCGTCAAAAATTGCGTAAAAAGTAAATCAATCATCACTTATGAATCATGAAACTAATGTCAATGTTAAAAACGAAAATAGCGAAGCCTAAAACGAAAACAGCGAAGCCTATTGCGACCAAGATTAAAGATTACAAACAAATCACATTACGAATTAATAAACTGAAAAAAGATGTCATTAATTACATTAGATACAAACATCAAAGCTTAAATAATTAGAATTTCAATCACTTTAATAGAGGAATTTAAAGTTAACATCCATTCAAATTTGTTGACATCTCCACCGTTCACATGACAACTTTTAATATTACATATGTTGATTAATATTAAAGTATATTACAAAAACTGGATTAAAAACAAAACATAGGTGTCACTATTTCACTCCTACTTCAATTTCATATAATATTTAACACTTATGAATAATATCCAAATATAAAAATTAGCGGGCTACAATGCTTTGCTTATGGTAGAGTTGAGAGTTGTTTGCCAAAAACAGCTGATTTCCTATAGTCTCGAACCCAAAGGAGGAATATGGTCCATAGCACTTAGCCGAAAGATGGTTATTACGGTGGATAGAACAGTTGTTACAGACTGTCGTTAACGATTACAAGTGGTGGTTAGTAAGCAATTAGACGAGAATAGAGCCCCTGTGTCGGTACCCAATCCCCGTTATATGTGATAACGCCATATCCACGCCCATTTCGTGCGCTATCCTCTATCCAGCCGTTTTAAATTTTGCAGACAAAGAAGGAAATGAAATAAATTCCCAGATCCGAAAGCCAACACACACACAACAAAAACCTCTTTCCTAAAGGGAATTTCGAACAGAGTTACTCTTGAAATTGAGTCCCCCTCCTCCTCTTCACCGCGGTTAGAATGCGTGTCAGCGTTGTCAGACTTGGAGACTTTTTTATTCACCAATAATTTTATGAAGTGATATTTCATATACATAATAGACGATTAATTTTTGAAGTGATTAGGCAACAGTTATTATTAAAATTTAGTGGTGGATATTCAATAAAAAATATCCCAAATCTGGCAACACTGATGCATGTTAGGCATACATAACCAACCCGCATGTCATACTGACATGAAACAATTTAGAGCAGAGTTATGCTTGAAAAGTAGTGCTTTTGCTAGTGTTTTTTTTTTTTTTTTTTTTTTTTTTTTCCCATAAAATATGTAGCAAAAATTTAATTTTCTTCTACAGTTAAATTTTAAATTGTTTCTACATTTTACACGACTACCGGTTCTCAATTTGGATAATCCACCACATTCCGCTGAATTCTATTGCTTGATTAAACACTCGGTTTGATTGGCTGATTAACCCCACAACGGTCGCATATTTTTCAAAGACACGCTCATAAAGTTCACATTTTTGTCTAATTAAAAAAAAAAAAAAAAAAAAATAGATTGAAAATAAATTTATGAATAATATATAAAGTTATTCTGTACATATTTTCAAATACATTATATATAGTTTGGTACTGGCTGGTGCTTTCATGTACCCTAAAATGTTAAAGGAAAAATACACGTGGGGCGTGGTCACAGTCCGTGAATATCACGGGAGCGAGAAGGTAGGGATTAAATAGAATCAGATTATTTTCTTTATGCACTTATGACAGTATGTTAAATGCTACGGAAGCACTGCCTGATTTCCCTTTTCCCTTTCGGCGTTCAAGAAGTTAAAATTTTTTCTGTGTTTATTAATCTCATTTAAATCAGGAATAGCAAAAGGAAGATTTTTTTTTTTTTTTCACTCAATTTTAGTCTCCCAGTGTACAATTTCTCACCCTGAAATAATTTTAAACAAAAACATCCTCGCAAACGCGTTTTTGCTAGTTTTTCCTCCTCCCTCCTCCCTCCTCCCTCCCTTTATAGTGGGGTGAGGGACTGAGAAACACTCCACACCAAAATTCGTGCCCCAATCTCCCATAAATTGTCCACGGGCGTGTTTAGTCTGTCAGTCAATCAATGAGTACACGTATTCTTTTTTTTCATATAGAGACAAATTATTTTGTAAATATTAACATTATAGGTAAAATATAGACTTGTCTTTGCTTATGTTTCATATTTGTTTCAAAAGGACAATAATAATAAAAAGAAAGACTATACTTTTATCACTTACTCATTTTAATTTCGAATATAATATCTAATAGGGGGCGTACGAGAGTGCGATTAGTACTGCAATGCTCCTTATAGTAAAAAGTTTAGCTTAAGAAAAAAAGAAATTCTAAATTTTGCTTATAGATGGCGTTGTAGTTTAGAATATAGTAAAATTAGACATTAAAATCGAAACTTCCTATGTAGTTCTGGTTTTCTTATTTGTTGTTTAAAGCAATTAGGGTAGTACGACCTCAAATTTATGGCTTTAAAAAAATATACCCGCTAAGTAAGTTATATGTCAAAAACTGCAAAATTATCTGACCGAATTAGTAAGCAGGTTGCTTGAAGAATACAACTTACTAATACTTGAGGTTTGTTGCCCAAAATATTAGTTTATAATTCATACGTATTCTGGGATATTTTCTATTAAGTAGTGTAAATTAAATCATGTTTAAACATCCGAAAATGTGTAAGTACATCATAAACAAAAAATAGAAAATTTTTGACAAATCCAAAATTATCTTATTATCTTTAACTAAGAAAATAAAATGAAATAATAGACAATTCAGCTTCTTAATGTTTAATTTTATTTTTTCTCGAAAGCCTCTTTAATGAAATTGTTTAAAAAACATTATACACGATTATTTATCCACTACTTTTCTAAAAGTATTATCAAGTACTTTGAAAACTCAAATTCATGTTATTACAAGAAATTATTATTATTTTTTAAAGAAATTGCTTAAATATTTATAATAATTAATCTTAACGATAATTTTGTTTGGTGTGTAAAGAAACGATACTTTATCATCTTCATAAGAATGAACGGTAGAAAAAAAAAAAATCTGTATTTCTAAGTAAATATTTAAAATGAATTTTTATTAAGGAAACAAAATTTGAGCAAATTAAGTAGTTTCCAAACATTCTTTTAAGATGATTAACAAACATTTACCAGACTCTTCTGATTAGTAATGTTTTAAGTAAGGAGTTTGCAAACAAGGAATAAAAGGCAAATTATTAGCAATAGCGTACAAAACTGAATAGCTCGTAATATTTTTTCATAATATTAATATATTTTAGTACAAAATTATAGAAAAATTGTTGTTTCATATTGAGTTTGATAATTTAATTTATTGAAATTAATTTATAAATCTATCTATCTCTAACTACACGTATTAATTTATAATTTTTTAAGGGTTCAGATTTGAAACCTTGTTCAGTTAATAATTATCTATATATTATTTAAAAAAACATGAAATTTGTCGTACGTTTTAGTATATTTTTAATAAGAGGGGAGGCTTAAAAGTGATATCGTTTGAACGGTACCATTGGTATTGATTGCACAAAATAATTTTCTTAGTAAGCCCGAGAAAGCAGACAAAAATGCCTTTTTTTTATTTATTTTTATTTTTATTTTATTTTTACTTTTTCATTTTATTCTACACATAATTTCTTGTATTTAAAATTCCTATAAAAGAATGCAGCTAATTCTACATATACAGTTTTTTTTTTTTTTTTTTTTTTTTTTAATGCAAAAATCGACTCTTGATTTAGTTTATTTAAACTCTAACGTAACTTTATCATTTGTCGTTAAGCAACACATGTGAGTATATTTTAGTTTTTTAATGTTCTGTTACCATTTGTCCGACAACAAAAACATATAAATTTCTTTTTTTTTTTTTTTTTTTTTCAAATTTATTGACAACATATATAATTCAAATAAATGTAGCCATTACTTTCAGTACAGTTGACATTGAGCTTTTTAAATGAAATAAGATTGCTTTTTATAAATAAAAAGGTTCAATACGAAATGTTTCCTTTTTTAATTCACCGCATCCATTAACTTATCCCATTTTATTCTCAAACGGGGATACCAGATATGCCAAAATTTTAATTTAGTCCGAAACATTGTTAGTACCCGCTTTTTTTGACACCACTTTTCTTGAAGAGTATTTTTTTTT
Source organism: Salticus scenicus (assembly GCA_963930645.1). Classification (NCBI taxonomy): domain Eukaryota; kingdom Metazoa; phylum Arthropoda; class Arachnida; order Araneae; family Salticidae; genus Salticus; species Salticus scenicus. The sequence continues at coordinate 68,894,368 of OZ005656.1, read as the reverse complement.
TTCTTTTTTTAATCGTAACTACATATTGGAGAAACTTTCACTGCAAATGAAGTATTATGATGAAAGATCAGATACTAATTAACCCTACGAAGCAAATTGTGTTATATGTGAAATAACCACTTTAAGTGTTCATCCATCTGTACGAAATGCTGATGTCGACATCTATCAGCATTTGAGAGTACCAACAAAAACGTAGCAATTATACTATTTAGGCATGAATTGCCTATAGATGCGATTGATGTTATCTTTACTGTCAAAATAATTTGAAATTTGCACCGTAACCTTGCGTTCGACGTTTGACAAAAAATAGTTTATAAAGAGTTTTGCCACAAGAAGAAATATTGTGCGGTGTGAAAAAAAGGTTTACACTGCAGAGGTAAATTACTTTGTTTCATTACTGCATAGCTGCCAATATTTTAATTTATTCCGGAGTATTTTTAGTCCCACCTTTTTTTTTATTTGTACCACTTATTTTTTAAAAGTAATTTTGTCTTATTTTATCGAAGTTACATATAGGAGAAATTTTTTCTATAAATAAAGTGGTGCGAAATAAAGGCGGGGCTAAAAGTACTCCGGAATAAATTAAAATATTGGCATCTATGTTACTGTAGTTTACTTATTCGAAAATAATATTTTTATGAATGCTCCAAATTATAAATGTTCCACTTTAAAAATTGATTTCTCGTAAAACATTTGGTTATGATATTTTTTCTCCCAACTACTAAACATTAATATCGTTAAATATATATTTATTTCCGACACAGAAAAAATATCGAGCTTTGTATTGTTAACACTGCTCCGAACCTAATTTTCCGTAACATTAATATGGTCTATAACGTATATACATTGTAATTCCATTACGAGAACTACCAGAAATAAAGTCAAAATTTTGTAATATGCATAATAGAGACTTTCAATTCAAGATGAGTTCAGTTTAGTACACAATTCTCAGAAATAAACTCTGCGATATATTGCCGATATGTATGTTTGTGTTTGAAGGTGCCAAACTGCATTATATCAAGTACAATCAGCCATCTCTGACAAGGGAAGTATGAATATATAAAATTGCTATTGAAACCAAAACAAGCTTCAATTAAAGAGCATGGTCGAAAACATTGGGTAGAGTACAAATTTGCTACAACAATCCCCCAGGGGGGTGAGATATAACCTCCTAACAGTTTTAGCTATTACTATAAAAACCAACAAAACACGAACCGTAGTAAAAACGGTTGGGGCAATGGTAGCGTGCTTGACTTGTGATACGAAGGTCATGAGATCGAGTCCCAGCAAGGCCATTTTGTATTTTAATTTTTTATTTCAATTGAAATATTTATTTATTTTTACATTTTTAGTTAGTTTACATTTTTATTTATTTTTATTTATGTTTACATTTTTATTTATTTTTACATTTTTACAAATTATTATTTTAAGAGAAAATATTAATTATGTTTAAAAAAAAAATTTTTTTTCAACGCGGACAATTTAATATTCTTTAATTAACCAATTTATTTATTTATTAAATTAAAAGAAATTAATAATTTAACGGGAAATACTTTTATATAACATTTACATAAAGTTTTGTTAATTATTTGTGCTAATGCTTTATGTAAATTTTTAATTACCATTTTTTATCGACGTCAATATAATAGCAAGTGTTAATCGTCTGCTTTTAATTGTATTATTATTTATACAATTTTTTCCATGAAAAAACCTGTATAAACAACAGCTGTTGCTTAACTATTAGACGTCACATTCAACTTTTAATTCAAATATTTCATTAAACAAAACTCTCAAATTTGGTGGTGTCGGAAGAACTGACAGTAAAATTGAACATGATGACAAATTTTCTCAAGATGATTTCACTATTTTTTTATAATTAGTTTACATCTCAAAAAATTCAAGATCTGGAAAAATAGGAATTCTACAAATCTAGTAATCTCGATGAAAAACCAAATATTTAACAAAATGTTCGTGACGAATAATAATTGACCGTGAACAAAATTGTAGTTGAAATAATTGTGATCAATCTTATATTTCTTGTTCTCTCTGCGAAAGATACTTATGGTTTGATGATTTTTTTTTTACTTTTAATTATAACTGTTATAAATTAGAAACTATATTCGTAGCTTTAAACATGATTTCCTTTTTTATAAATAAATTAATAAAAATATATATTTGGAATACTCAAAAAAAAAAAAAAAAAAAAAAAAAATGCCTAATCTAATAAATATTGTCTTTGAATTAATAATTTAATTTAATAAAAAACGTAATAATAATAATAATAATAATAATAATTTAAATTAAAAAAATTAAAATACAAAACGCCCTTACGGGGACTTGATCTCGGGGCCTCTGTATCACAAGTCATGCATGCTACACTGCACCACCTGTTCTTACAAGGGCGCGTGTTTTGTTGGTTTTTATAGAAAAAGGTAAAATTATTAAAGGGGTCGCTTCTCGCCCCCATGGGTATCGTTGCAGCAAAATTTCACTCTACCCTATGTTTTCGACCATGCTCTTTAATTTAAGCTTGGTTTGGTTTCAATAGCAGTTTTACTGATTCATACTTCCCTTAAAAGAGTAGCAATTTATGAGAAAATAACTGCTTTTTTGGAGTTAAACATCGATGTCGGTGCAAATCAAAGTATTAGTTCGAGACTTATTTTGCTATTTTCATTTAACGGGTCGCCATAAAATATGTTCCATTTGAGAACTGCTTAGCTGCAATATCAATTGTTTAATATCAATTTCGATTGGTAAACCTTCAAGGTAAATTTCCTTTAGAATGATCAAATTTCGACCACTGGATAAGAATAGTTAGTGATTAAAAACATGACAATCTTTTGAATAACTTTATTTTAACTTACTAACTTTATTTTAACTTACTAACTTTAACTTCTGTTCAACTCATTTCACAGTGGGGACATTTTTTTTCGCAATGAGAAACAATACTATCCCACTTTAAGTGATAAAAGAAAACCATTTTCAACTTATTAATTGCTTTTATTTAATATATAAATATAACAAATTGTAATAGTTAATTCGCAATATGATATTCGGTGAATCGATTTCGTAAGCTTTCGTTTGTTCATCAGCAATATGAACTCCTCCCACTTCCCCAACTCCTCCTACAATTTTTATGAAGAAAAATAATGCTGTCATCAGGATTCTGACAAAGGAAAATTTGAATACTACTTTTCTTATATAGTAATTTTAGACTTAACTAATCGTCGATATCCGTTGATATCTATTTAAAAAATATTATATAAAAATTCTCGTACCCGAATTTCCCTTTATACGAATCCTGGTTGTTATGCCCACTGGAATGTCTTTTCATATCATACCCAGTTAACAACTTAACACATTTTTTTTAATTTGTAATAATAATAATAATAATAATAATAATAATAATAACAGATTTCAAAGCAATATATATGAAATCTTTTCACTACATCTTACTTTATCATTTCAATTAGACCTATATTTTTGTTACGTTATAAATATACAGAATATTTCAGCATTGTAATGATCAAAGATAAACAAAGAATAATTTTATCAGACATTATTAAAAATTAGAGACATAGAAACTAAATGTTACATATTAAAAAAAAAAAAAAAAAAATTAAATTAAATTAATAAAAAAAAAGATGAAAAATTAACTTTTAAATCCCCCCAAAACAACTATATCTTTATCAGTAGCAATTATACCTCTACGGCAAAATAGTGCGAGTTGTTTCTGAAATAGAAATATATGAGATCATATAAAATCAATATCATTGCTCAACAACACACAGAACTATCAACAAATAATTTTAATATAAGTAAGAAATAAAGTTATAAACCTCAAGTATGAGAAAATCAGCTAATTCGAAATAAAAGTACCATATAACATTCATTTACGCTAGAAAACACAGTGTAATACAGAAATCACATATAAAGCAGTAAAGAATTTAAAATAGTTCATTTAATTATTTATACGGTCGCGAAAAATGTAAAATTTAAAACAAAGTTGATGAATAATAATGATATAAAATATATAAGGAATAAAAAAAAAATTATATATGTGCTTATTCAGTCACAAAGATGTATTACATGTTTTTTTTCTTTTTTTTTTTTCTTAAACACAAAAACTTCACAATTGTTTATTATATTGGAATGTGCATTATTTACTATATGTCATTTCCATGTGACTTTTACATACCAATTTTTAATACTTTGTTAGTATTCGTTATAGATATCTTGAATATGTCATATGTGGTTTGAAAGTTGTTCAGTCTTTGTACGTATCAAAACTAAAAAGCGAAATATTTGACACATAATAAATGAAACAACAAAAAGTAAAATTTAATAAGTAAACATAAATGAACATATTTGATGTTGAGTAATTAAAAATTAGAATTTTATAAACAAACATAAAATGTACTTTACAGCGTTTGCGTTCTCATGCTGCTTCTATACCTCCTTTTGATTTCTTCTAACCCATACATAGTAGAGAAAATATTGTTTTTATTAAACTCTCCGGCAACTAACAATTTGATATATTTACACGTTTTGTGATGACCTGAATTTAAAAATCTGTTTTTTTAATGAATTTGACGTTTTTTCAGCTGCTTAATCCTCATAATATAAGTTTATTCGTAATTTGTAATTTGATACGTAAAATGAAATTTTCAAAAATAGATTGTTGAAGCTGTATAGGATTTTTACTAGTACCATAAATGTTTTTTAAAACGACCATTTTTTCTTTAGGTAATGCTTGTAGAGGCTAACAAACTGACTCTGAAGCTAATAAACGTAAAAAATGACAACCCTACAGACAAATACCACACGTGTTATGTAATTTTTGGGTTCCTCATACTTCAATACTAGTAAAAATATCCAAAAAAAAAAAAAAAAAAAAAAAAAAAAAAATCACGAATATTCAAGTTCTGTATACCTTATTATGTTGGGGAAACTAAAAATAAGTAACTTACATTAGAATGATCATTTCCATTAAAAAAATAAAATCATTTAAACTAGTTTGTGCATGCAGTGATATTTTCATTACATGAAATCTTTCATGATATAAAACATTCTTTTATAAAAATCTAAAATCAAGTCCCCAAAATAATTTAATTTATATATCTGTTGTCTAAGTTTTAATTTTTTCTTAATTACTAATGCGAAAAGTTTTCTTTCTTTCTTTCTTTTTTCTTTCATTTCAGTTCCTACGTTAAATTGTTTAAATAATTAAAGAGACACTTTTCAAGCGGAAGTCATGATTAATGAATGCAATATTTTATTTTTAAAGTTTAAATGTCTCTGTCTTTATCTCCATCTTTTCTCTCAACTGAATTTCTTAGGATGCACTGATTTTGCTTCGAAAGAAAGATGGCGCAATTCCAAATGATAAACACATTTTCGTTTTCTGTAAACAATTTATTTAAAAAGAATAATGATATTCTTAGGACAAGTTTTCCGAGTTGAAATTAGTTTTCTGTTTCTTACTGATAATATCGCACACTTATTTCAAAAGTGAAACAAATCAAAGAATGGAGTTTTTCCAAAAATTTAAAAAAGTAATTGCAATTAAAATTTACAAACGAATTGTTTCTATTTAATATACATAAGGATATCGTTTAAGTTGTTTATATTTAGGGTAAAATGCAGCTTATTTACATTAACAAGAGACATTCTAACTTATTAACTACAGATTTGTGGATAGTATAATCGTAAAATGTCATTTAGAAAAAAGTATAAAAATTGCAACCATTTGTTTATATACTTTACGTATACAGTTGTCAGCAAAAGTATCCGAGCACTAGCAATAATCCCCGTCTAAAAAAAGTACATTTAATACTGCTTTGTTAAATAAATCCTTGTCGTGTCATGTTCTTAGTCAGTCTATAAACATGATTCGACAATGATTTATTTGACAAAACAGTATTAAGTGTATTTTTTTATATCGGAATCATTGGCTAGTGCTCGGATACTTCTGCTGACCACTGTATGTGTGTACATAAACAAATAATGAATAATAGGCTCACTTAGGAGGAGCTTAGGCTCACTCGGATATTAAAACATTTCTACTTACGGCCTCTTTCTCATTTACGGATGTCATCCGTAATCTCTTCTTACATTACCTGATTATAATATATTATTATTATTCAACGATTTTGAGTAAATGCTACATGATAGAAATATTAGATTCTATATATCTATACATATCATATAAACATTTCACTTGGTGATTGCAATAAAATGAACCGAAATATTGGTGTTGTAAAATGGTAAATGAAAACCTTGTAAAGAAATACATATATTTCTTTTACCATTGATTTAAAAAATATACAACAACTGTTTCAGCTCGAAATAATTAAATCATAAAAAACGGCAGTTTTTTGAGTGACGCAGCAAAGCTCAAACAAAGCTTAGCAGCGACACTCTATTATACAGCTAGTTTTACATCAAAGAGATTTGGAAACGCCGACACTTAATATCTCAGTAAATAGGACATATTTTGATCTGATGTTTTCAGAATAACGTTTTTTCTTCTGCCTGATGCTATCCTGAAAGTTTCACACTTCAACATTGTATATATTTTGAGATCTGGAGTTGCAATTTAAGACTTTAAAGGAAAAATGAGTTATCGTGTAAGATTTTTTTCTCGAAAACGGCTCGGAGAAATTTTATGAAATTGATATATGATATTAATTTATTTTGTCTGTGAAGCGTGACGTCGCCCGTTTTTCCCAAAAAACTCTTGTTTCTTAAATAATTTAGCTTAAAAATCGAACTATTTTTTCCTCCGCCAATACATGTATTTGAACTGCACATTCTCAGAATTCAGAACAGGCGTCATTCGGTTTTCTGAGGCTGTGGTTGGTTGGTTTAATCTGAAGGCAGTCAATAAATTTTTGTTATGAAAAAAATATTTTTAATTTTAAGATTTCCCATTTCGTCAAAAAAGTATTTAGATAATATTTAAAATAAACGAAGTATTTTGTAATCATAGATATTCTATTTCATCATTATTCATAATGAATTAAATTTTTTTTTAAAGCGAAAGCGTTTAAATCCCTCATGCGCACGAACTTATACCATGGTCCATGGTCTTTGCAGCGCATGTGTACATCATACGGATGCGTACATCCTGTAGACGCTAAGCTAATTGCTTGCACTGTATAAATCCCCGCCGCGGTGTTTGTTTATGTTTAATAATTTGTTAATTGGATTGGATATAGAAATTCTTTCCATGATTTAGTAGTAAGTGTTTTATAATTTTATATTCTTAAAACTTACATATTTTTTAGCTTAATTTTACGTATATGTAATTATTGCCTTCGTCTCATGACCCGAAAGTTGTTTTCATTTTTTACAGTCGCTTTTTTCGCAAAATGTTAACTCAGTTTTCTTGTTATTGGTAATATGTCACCTTTTAGCTCAGCTATTTTTGGAAAAATAAATTTAAATGTTTTGATTAGAGATCCTAACTAATCGATATACTAAGAGATACTTCGATTAGAGGCCAAAATTTATTTATTGGAATAAGATAGCTGTATTATTCTTTTCAAAAAACATAATCCGAAAAACTTTATTTTTGAATGATACAGCCTTGTAAAACGAAGCAAAAAAACTCCTATATATGATAACATGGGAAGGGAGAAAGGGAGCTATGTACAGCCTTAATTAGATACATCACAAGTTTAATGTAATGGGATAGTTGGGGAATGTTGTGTGCACTGTATTTATACATTATAACTGAATATTGTTAAATTTTAAATGAATTTGAATGTCTTAGTTGTGTGTCATGATAACCATTTATAATGCTTTTGACGGATATAGCTAAGGTAGTATGAAAACTACTTTATATCAACAGGGTTGCCACATTACTTGGAGAACCTGGAATAGTCGGGGAATTTGAAAATCGACTATAAAAGTCAGGGAAAAGAAAAAAAAATCTGCCAATGCACGGTTATTTCCCCCCCTTTTCCCCCCATTAGCTTCTGCTATTTTTTTTAAACACCACCACCCTTCTTTTTTGCTCATATAAGGAATTTCTTATCTCGCTTATAAGCGACAAATGATATCATTATATGCAACTTTTGTCATATGTAAATTTTGTGTTTACAAGTGGGACCTTAATTATTTTGCCTTAACACAGTAAATGCTCAATATACGGTTAGACTAGACCTGGAAAACCTGGCAACCCTGTATCAAGCTTATACTGTACTCTACTCTAAATATAATGATGCAGCACAAGCAGTATAAAGAAAATAAGGCTAAGCTTTACTATAGGGTACCCATTGGCAATTCATGATGTTTCGCTTTGATGATAAAAGGGAAAAATAAAAAAAAAATGGGGGGGGGGGTATGTAATTATTTCAAAATACTTCTTAATTGTAAATGTGTGTTAAGAGGATTTATGAATTGTTTATTTTAACAAGAAATAACTACGAAGTGTAAAGGCTAAAAATTGCAATAATATTATTACAGGGTTGGTTTTTGACGAGACGTGTTAAAAACTGGTTTAAACCATCAAATGTATATTTTTAAGTTGCAATGTACTATATGAACTAACATTCATTATATGTATATATACTATATATATAATTTTTTTTTTTTCCCAGAAAAAAGTTTTATGTTGGGAAACATATCAATGTATCGTCTTGTAGTGAGAGTGAATATTATAATCTTTTTGTAAATTGTCTTATAGCTATAAAAATTTGTATATATAGGTGGTAAATTATAGTAATACAATTAAATATTAAATATATTAAAAATTCTTTAAAACTAAATAAAAATAATAATAATAATAATAAAATCAAAATTTTATATTTTTTGAAAATTTTTAAATTTTTCCTACTAATTATTTTTCCTCTTCGCTTTAAACATTATTATGGTTTAAAAATATATTAAATGTATTAGGTTATTACTTTGTGAATTAAATGATAGGTTAATTACCATGTTTTTATTAACTTCTGTTCTTGTTTGTTTGTGTGTGTTTGTTTGTCCGGAACAAATCTTGAAATCTATTTTTAACTAACTTCCCTATTAGCTAGACATTTGAAAATTTCTCAGTAGCTCAGAACCTGGTGACAACACAATACTTTGAAGTCAGATTTTCGAATAGTGTGCAACGATGTTAAAATTTATATTTCCAACGAATACACAATTTTGACTTCTAGATTCTGGAGAAAATTTTACAACCAGATACTAAATTTGAAGTAATTTAGTCAATATGCTTAGCAATTATACTTATTGGGACTTTTGAGTTTTTTAATGTTTTTTTTTTTTTTTTCAATGTTAAATCTCTTGGTGATATTAGTTTTTTAAGTGTAGCTCAAAATCTACTTGACCAAAAGAACTGAAATTTTATAAAAGTGTAATTAAAATAATTAGGAGCCAGTGAAATATTTGTTGCAAAATACTTCTAATTTGCAATTTAAGAATTTTTACTTAAATAATTTCTAAATATTTATTTTTTACATAATTTTATTTAAAAATTCTTAAATTGTAATCTACAATATTTTTAAGTTATTGCAGGCTTTAAATGTGTAGATTCCCTAAGCATTTTTCCCCATAAATAATTAAATTACACATAATTCTATAAGGAATGGTAGGTATCTATTTTTCTCTCTCGATATTTGCTCGATCTGGTAGATAAGAGTATCATCTTTTTTTTTTTTTTTTTTTTTTTTTAAGTCTATACATTATTATTAAAAAAAAAAAAAAAAAAAAATTGCACAGCATGTGCAAAAATAAATGTGAAATTAACAATATTTATACATATAGTCACCCAGGGGTGCAGAATATGTCCAAACGCCTGAACAAGGTTCGGGGGAAATTTAAACTGACTGGGGAAATTTTGAATATTTTTTTAAGAGAAAATAAAAATGTAAATCAAAAATAACAATTTGCTACTTTGAAGTGCTTATACACTAACAGCGATATTTTTATGTTACACTGTATACTTATTATCTTAAAGATTTATTACATAGAACAAATGACTTTGTATAGCAAAGTAGATTTTTGCATTATTGAGGGAAATTTATACTGTGTTTGGGGGAAATTTTCGAGGTTTGAACATTTTCTGCACCCCTGGTCACAACCACTTGTTAAAATATGCTATAATTTCACCAGTTATCGATAAAATTCACATCTTTTTTCAAGATTGATTTCCAAAATTTGCGATAATTTTACGATTGATCGCCGAAATGCATAATTTTTTTCATCGCTAATTAATAAAATTTCTGTGTTTTTTAAGTTAAATTCCCAAATACTCAATTATTTCGTTGATAATAGACGTAATTTGCACTTTTTTCTCAAAGCTGAATGCTGAAATACACAATAATTTTGCAGCTGATTTCGAAAATACGGGATTATTTTCACCGCTAACTATGGTGTCAATTTTTATAGTTAAAATTTACATTTAATCACATTTAATTCCCAAATACCGCTATTATATCTCTGCTAACCAATAAAATTCACAATTTTTTTATTCCCCCTATAGCTGTTCCTGAAATTCACGATATTTTTGTGGTCGATTGCTGAAACCTTGTATTATTATTTTGCGCCTAATCGATGAAATTCGTATTCTTTATAAAGTTTAATCTCCAAATACTCAATTATTTCGCTGCTAATCTATGAAATTTATGCTTTTTTCAAAGCTGAATCCCAAAATATGCAATAATTTTGCGGCCTAATTCGGAAATACGGGATCATTTTACTATTAACTGTCAAAAATGTATGCTTAAACGCAACTAATTGCTGAAATACGATATTATTTCGACGTTAATCGATAAAATTTGAAATCTTTTCAAAGGTGATTTCCGAAATTCACGATGATTTGTGGCTGATTATTGAAACACGCAATCATTTCGCCGTTGCTTAATAAGGTTATTTTAATCTTAATTGTTTGCTGAAATATGCTTTATCTCTATGTTAATCAATGAAATTCGTCCTTGTTTACAAAAACAATATCCGATGTATGCAATAAATTTGCTGAAATATGGAATCAATCATTTTATCGCTATTTTTTTAAAATTATGCAAGAGCAACTAATTGCTAATATAGACTATTATTTCACCCCCAGTGGCAGAAACACTGTGACACGGTGACATAGTCGCGGACACAGAATAAATGCTTGCAGACAGTTTTTGTCTGTACTAATAAAACAATTCAGTCTGCAACTTTCGAACACTCTGTCTGTACTAATAAAAAAAATTGCCCACAGCTTTCAGACAGTCTTTGTCTGCAATTTACGGACATTTTTCACCTGTGACCAGGGTTGGCAGGTTTTTGACATGCGACGGTTTTAACCATGGTTTAAACCGGCTTGTAAAAAACCTCTCTGTCAAAAACGTCAAAAAGTGTCAAAAACCTAATTTGTAATAAAAAATTATCAAAGAAATGATTTAGCAGAATTGGATAGACTTTAATTAATAAATCTTAAATAAAGCAGCATAAATGCATTAAAACTACTGAGTATAAACTACAACAATAAAATATATTCTTGCTGTAGCACAGCCAGAATCTATGCCTGAGAGTGATTTAATTCATAAGAATTGTTTTTTAAGCGTACAAACATGGGTTTCTGTTTTCTGATGCTGTAGGAGGGGTTTTATTAAGTCATAAAACATAAAACCCATCATTTCCTCCCTACCAGTGCGTTCTTGAGATACATTCTATTTGTAGAATGTATCTCAAGAATTGCGAACGTGAACTGATAATAGACTATAATGTGACAATTTTTTTAATAGAAATTGTCAAACACTTATTTAATCAATCATTTTATTGTGAATGCATACTTTTCATTAGTTTCAGCAATGATGTACAGTTAATAAATCCTTAATTATATTTGTAGTAATTAAAATTGTGTAGGTTTAATCTAATATTTTGCAGAAATAAATTTAGATTTTTAAACTTTTTTATGGATAGATGCAGAAAGTAATCCATCACAATTGAAATCTAATGAAGGTATGTACTTTCCCCAGAATAGGGCATATTCAAAGATGCTTTCCTACCGGTACCAAGAAATATTGACACTAAAACAGCTTTTCTTAATTTCGTCCCTGTATTCTTGTTAATAGGGTGGCTTAAGAAAGGGAAGGGAAAAGAAATAGAACTGGTTTATCTCTTCTACTCTTTATCTGTTCCAAGAAAAAGGTGTCAGGTGTAGAGAAGTGTACAGGTATAAGTTTATTTAATCACAACTGTTATGACATTTTTGTTAGATCAGTTGTTCTCAATTTTGGTTTTGGAATGGTAGAAAATTGTTTTGTTTTATGTATTCTCAAACTTTAACATTTTCTTAATTGATCAAATTTTGAGTAATTATTAAAATTATATTTTATTTTCCCTTAAATTAACTTCTGTTTTGTGATTCATAAGAATTAATTAAATTTATTAAGTTTCTGTTCTCATTTTCTCAAGTTGTTCTTAAAAATTGGTATTTTTCTAATTTATTTAATTTTTATTTAATTATTAAAATTTTGATTTATTTTCCTTTTAATTAACTTCCATTTTTGCAATTTCATAAAAATTCATCAAATTTATTAAGTTTTAGTTCAAATTTTAACTAATTACCTTGCTTAATTTGATGTATTTTTAATATCTTTTTTATTTCTTAGCGAAATGCTTTAATATTTGGTGTCTATTTATGCATTTTGCTGCAAGGATTCCAAATCTGTTTTTATTTTTACAATCTGAATATTAGATCAAAAGTTATTTCATTTTAAAGTTTTTGTGTCACAATGTTTCCTTTCCACTCCAATCTCCCATTTCTCCCACCTACTCAGTGATTGGTTGTTTTACAACACCTGCTTTAAGTTGACTGGTCCATTCAAGATTCCTTGTAAGAAGATTTGTTTCCCCTCAGTATTATTTATTAAGTTTAGATAGCTTAGATATACTTAGATAACAGATAGCTTATTAATTGATGAGCTGAATGATTTTAGGACAGGACAGTTGAAATTTAAGTCTGCTGTAAATAGTGTGTGTTTTAGGAGCACCTGATTTCCAAATTTAAAAATGAATCGTGGTGGAAGGCCAATTGATCCTGTTTGGCAGCATTTCCATAAAGTTGAAAGAGATCAAAAGGTATGTGCAAAATGCAAATACTGTGGAAATGTACGTTCCAATCATATTGAAAGGATGAAAAACCATTTATCTCAGTGTTTGAAAAACAGAGACTCAGATCCTGACATTAATTATGTGTCTGGATCAGAATCAGACCTAGTAGTACCTGAAACCCAAGCCAAAAAATTCAAATTGGATTCTTTCGTTGTAAAAACAAGTGGTTCTTCAGCTCAAAAATTGGATTTGTTAGTGGCAAAATTTTTTTATGCCAACAATATTCCATTCAGTGTTGTGGAACATACAACTTTCCAAGATTTAGTCTCTGCATTGCGACCAGGCTATCGTGTTCCTAGTAGAAAAGCTTTAGCTGGTACACTTCTTGATGAGGTTGTTGCTGAAGTAGAAGAAGAAACAAAGAAAAGTCTTGAAGGAAAAAATGTTACATTAATTGAAGATGGATGGAGTAACATCCATAATGACCCAGTCATTGCATCCAGTTTGCATGTCTCAGGTAAAACTGTCTTTCTTGATGCTGTTGACAGTGGCACAAATGTAAAAAATGCTGAATATCATAAGGAAATCATTGAAAATGCAATCAATAAAGCCAAAATCAAATTTGGTTGTGATGTAAAAGCTCTTGTGACCGATAATGCAAAAGTGATGGAAAAAACAAGAAAATTACTTCAATTGGAAGAGAGTACCAAAGATATTTTTTTTTATGGTTGCTCATCTCACTGGCTAAATTTATTAGGCCAAGATCTTACACCAGATGCCATTATAAAACCTGTAATAAAAGTTCAAAAGTACTTTCGGAATCATCACTTACCTGCAGGATGGCTTCAGGAGTATCCAGAATCTATAAAGCCTCAATTACAATGCGATACAAGATGGAACAGCCAGCTTGTATGCATCAATACGTTTTTGAGAAACAGACCATTTTATCAAAAAATAGTTGAAGATCACGAAGATAAAATTGAAAAAGATATTGCTAATCTGATCAACAATTATAATCTTTATAAGCAATGTAAAGATATCTTGATGCAACTTAAACCGATTAGTGTTTGTCTAGACGTTCTTCAACGGGATAGTGCAACTTTAGCTGATGCGTGTTCAGCTTGGCTTGGTCTCATGAAGGAAGGATCTCTGCAGCCACACATTGAAACTGTGGAAAAAAGAATGTTGCAATCTTTAGAACCTTTTCATTTCTTAGCATATCTTCTTCATCCCAAATATCAAGGAGATGGATTAAACAGTGTACAAATTGAGTCTGCTCGTTTATGGGCAACAGAAAAATTTCCTAATTGTCTTCCTTTCTTAATTGCATTTGAAGCATGTGATTTATTATTTCCTGCATCGTATTTTAGTGAAAGTGGTAGACTAACTAATCCAGTGACTTGGTGGAAAGGAATTCTTAATGGAATTACAGAAAAGGATAGTCCATTTTTTGAATTTGTAAAAATGGTGATTGTTCTTCATTCTTGTCCAGCCAGTTCCGCCTCCATTGAAAGAATGTTTTCAAACTTTGGACATATACATTCCAAAATAAGAAATAGATTAGGTTTGGAAAAATGCTCAAAATTAGTGATGTGTTACCGTATGTTACGTGGTTCTTTTGAACCAGAATATTAATAATATAAATAAATAAGTAAATGTATGCTGTAATTATTAAAAGTACAAATTTCAAAATTTGTATGTTTTGAAGTTTCCATAATTTGAATTAAACACAAAACAAGACTCATTTCATCATTTGGAAAGGTAAGCAATTATTTCTTTTTTAGTGATATGGTGAATTATTCATTTGTCCTTAATTTCAAGAGATACTCCTTAAGTAAGATAAATTTATACCAGTAAGAAATGATTATTAGTCAAGACAAAAATTTGTATAAAAAGATTAAATTATTTATATTTTAATCTTTTTATACCAGTACTTCATTCTTTTCCCATTTATAAAATAAATTTTATTCTTATTTTACATTATATTGTTCTGAATTTGCTCCAAATATAAAAATAAATTAATGCTGCATATTTGTTTATTAAAAATAAATAAATAAGCTTGTTAACCAAATATGCAAAAAAATCCACACCAGAAAGAAATTACGCGTAAAAAATTGAAAATTAAGTCATAAACAAAGAAAAGTATATAAATTAATAGAATTGAATTTAATATAATTCAATGTATACTAAAATTAAGGAACATTATAATTAAACAAAAACAATGCTGGAGCTTGCTATTATTAACAGCCTTCTTTTTTTACTTTTAGCGTATTTAAAATGTATTGGGGGTTTTTGACGGCTAAAACCCAACCCTGCCTGTGACAATCTGCTACCGATGTATAACGTCTTAGATGCTCTCTGGTAGGAACACACAAAACAGTACTTAACAACGACGACCTAGGGAGCCTATATCTCCCTTGATAGACAGTATATGCGTGTATTCTTTTCCCCTGTTACCTGTTACTGAGATTCTACGGGGACATAGAAAAGTGCTATTTTCTTTTAAAATTGCTCCAAAACTTCTACTCCACTGCAAAATTCACTTATAAAAATTTCTGTATCAAAACTAAAACTAATACTTTTGTTATTTATATTGTGTTGTGTCAAACATTGCTATAAATATTTAATTGAATGAGTTCAACTTATTATTTTATAATTGTTTATTACTATAGTGTATTGTTGCACGAGATCACCACTATTGTTAAGCTCCCCCCCCCCCCCCAAATATTGCCACTATCAGCTTCAGGCTTTTTGAGTGTAAGCCATTCTCATCCCTGATTACAAGCAAATTTCGCAGACAGATTTTGAAATTTTAAAAGCCTGTCGCAGACAGCTACAAAACTTTCTGCCACTGGAATTTCACCGCTAATTGTTAAATTTTGTATGTTTTTAAAAAATGAATGCCGAAATATGACATTATTTCACAAAAAAATAATAAAATTGCTTTTTTTATTATTCATACATTGCAGAAATACGCAATATGAAAGTCTACTTACAATACGAGATCGTTTCACCGATAACATTTACTTTTAATCGTTCAAAGTTTGTGCTGAAATAAGCTGTTAATTCATTACAAAACAGCATAATATTCCTGCAGTGAATTATCGAAATCCCCAGTGGCAGAAAGTTTTGTAGCTGTTTGTGAAAGGCTTTTAAAATTTCATAATCTGTCTGCAAAATTTGTGTTAATCAGTGGTGAAAATGGCTTACACTCAAAAAGCCTGAAAGCTGATTGGGGGGGGCTGTTAACATCAGTGGTGATCTCATGCAACAATACACGAATGCAATTTTACTGCAGAACAATATAGTATAAACAATTGTGTGTACTCATTTCAATATTTTATAGCAATGTTTGACACAACTCAATATAAATAATTATAAATAATAAAAGTATTAGTTTTAGTTTTGATACAGAAGTTTTTTTTTAAGTGAATTGCTATTCGAAAGTTGCAGACAAAAACTGTCCGCAAGAAGCTTGTAATACGGAATCAGTTTAAATCGCATTTGCACAGTTGACATATCATTCAAATATCTTTGATAAGTTCAGTGGGCATCTCAGTCACTCTGTCCTTTGTTTCTAAATGGTGGCCACTTGAAAATTATCACAATAACTTTTGAACCGATTTGCTTAAAACTCCATATATAAATCCACCAAGTTCATTAATAAATTGTAGCTGCCATTTTGAAAAAAAATGGTGGCAACTTCATAAGAAAAGATAAATCAACTTAACCTTCCTATGAGCCTGAACAACTTGTTTTAATTTTTTGATCAATAACCTCTAAAAAGTAATGATATCAGTACAAAAACCCTTAACGGGTTAAAAGTTTGTGACGCAGCTACTTTATCACTATAAGAATTTGAAATATGGGTCTTAAAAATAATGATATCAAATTTTAAGTGACGCTTTTCTATTAGTTAAAATATACATAGATTTTCTTATTTGATCATTTGCTTTTTTCTTTATTTATATTTACAATGCAAACATAATATTTTTAACTTCAAGATAAGACAAATATATAAAATATACTCACTGATGCTTTTTCATTTGCATTTCAATTTCAAAATAACAGTTTTAAAAGGAATGATATAAAAATTCCAGTCACGCCTCGGTGTCATTTTAAAAGATTTGTTTTTAGATTCCATTTAAATTACCTTTGTTTTGTCTAATAAAGTATATTTACACATTGAAACAGTGCTTTTAATTTTCAAATATACTGTCAAATAATCACACTTTCACTGAGTTTGCATTATAAATTAAAATTATGTATTTCAATAAATCGATTTGTCTTTTGCGTCACGCTATCCAAAACTGCAAGTAAAATTTGTGCAAATGTTTTCTTTGCATCACACTGTCTCTTTGCACAAATTCTCACTTAGTTGAATACTATGATACAAAATAACATTTGCATATATTTTACTCCGACAGAAACAAACTAAATCCTCTTTTAAGAGGTGTTTTTTTTTTTTTTTTTTTTTTTTTTTTTGAGGGGGAGGTGGATGTGAAAGTTATAAACCTTTTTTGTAAGATACTTACATGTGGATTATTTGAAAAATTAATTTTTAAAAATATATTTATGTTTGAATGCGGAAAACTTGCATGAAATTTGAGCACTCAAACATAAAAGTTTTTTTAACACACTTACTTAAAGGTGAATTCACGAAGTAATATCTAAATATATTTAGAATATATTGGTAAACCACCTAAATATATTGGTAATTAAAATATATTGGTACGTAAATACGAGGGGGAGAATGAAAATTAGTTAGTTTTTCCCGGATTTTATATTGTTATTGTTTAACAATATATTCTAAACATATTTGGTATTACTTTTTGGATTCATTGGTAACTTTTTTTTAACATTTGAATCAATAATATCATGCTTATTATTGTCAAATTTGAATGCATTTGTCAACAAAATTTATAACTTTATGACAATAATTTCAAAGATAAATAAATAAATAAAAATAAAACTTTCACATCTTCCAAAACATAATTTGTCGGTTGTGCATTAATTTGTCTTTCTTTAAGGCCTTCGTAAGATAATTAAGGCATTTATCTTTTAAGTAGAATTTTCTGATCTCTTTACTTAAACATTGCTTTAAAATTTCGAAAATTTCCCTAATAATGTAGTCCAAAATCATTGTATAAGTATTTACATACAATGCTTTTCATTTTATTTATTTATTTTTTTTTTTTTTTTTTTTTTTTTTCAATTTATCAAAATGAAACTACACTTAAAAAACAGATGCTAAATATGAATTTTTAAGAGCTTCTTTTCATATCATAAAATTAATAAAACCAAAATGAGCTTCAGAAGTAAAAGTACTTCCATCAGTAAAACATCACTGATATAAAATACGATTTTTTTTAATAACTTATTTTCATGTCATTAAATTAATAAAATCAGAATGAACTTCAGAACTAGAAGAACTTCCATCATTCAGGTGGTAGAGGTCATGCCATACTCTCAAGAAACAGGAAAAATGTACATCTCTACCTTCAGGGTATTGCATGTTTATCTCTTTCATCTGAATGTTGCCACCAATCGTCGAGACAATTTGCTGTCAATACTGGTAGATGAGTAGTGCTAGGTTTGAACCTCTCAGCTTAGCCGTTGGGAGATTTCCGTGACTTTTCTACGAAATTTGCGTGAATACGGACTAGGACCAGTTTAAAAAAAACCCTACAGAGGGCTCTCAACTCAGACCTAGGACATTCTAGTAGACAATCGCCCTGAACAACTATAACCCACTTTTATCTGAATGATGGAAGTACTTGCACGTTGGAATCACGTAGTAGTTTTTTAACTGTAACAGTGTGTTATGAATGTTTCGAATAAATTAATACGAAACATTACAACGTGTTTTGTATTTCAGAACAATATTCTATTAAGTATTCTAGTGCTCTTTAATTTATGGTTTACTTCTAAATTTAAATGGTGCAATTTTGTTTAAAACCTTTTAAATTAACAATAAAAAAGAAAGAAAGAAAACATATAGAAAAAATATTTTACTTTAATAAATTCCAAGCCTTTTGAAAAGATTAAAAAAACAATTTTAAGT
Organism: Salticus scenicus; assembly: GCA_963930645.1. Taxonomy (NCBI): domain Eukaryota; kingdom Metazoa; phylum Arthropoda; class Arachnida; order Araneae; family Salticidae; genus Salticus; species Salticus scenicus. Next base: position 68,875,251 of record OZ005656.1, on the reverse strand, counting down.
TGTTAAATTAACATTGTATTAAAAAAAAAAAGAAAAAAAAAAAGCACAACTGTTAATTTTGAAGATTTTTTTTTTTTTTTTTTTACTTGTCTTTCCTTCATATTTTTTATTTCATCTCTCTCATAGCTAAAAACAATTTTTTTTTTTTTTTTTTTTTTTTTTTTTAAGCATATAACAATAGATTTTTTTCTTTTTTTAAGTTATAAATAAAATATGCTACAAAATGCAAATTTACAAAACTCGAAGGAAGATACTTATACTAATATGATTTATTTAATTAAAAAGAAAAAAATTTGGCTTCATATATTTTTAATAAATTGAATATTTATAAGAACATGACATGATTTTATAGAAAAAAAGAGAATTTTTTTAAGCGAATATATGCAATATTATATGATTATGTTTTGCGTACTTTGAAAACTAAAAGAAATTGAATTATTGATTAAGTTATAATTTTATTACGGGAGATATAATAAGTGGATCCATATCTTTAATAATTAAATAAGAATTTTTCCGCGTGATATCTGGAAAGCTAAAAATCTAATAAATCAGTCAAATCACCCGGACAAAAAAATAAATAATTAAATTTACATGCGTTGTTCATAAGTAAGTAGGATTTTTCATTTTCTTTTTTTTTTTTTTTTTAAGAATTTATGTCTAAAAATGCATAAAATAAAAAAAAAAATTAAAAACATAATTGTATTTCAAAATATACAAATACTGCATTTCAGTCGTTAAGGATAATGCACGGATGATGTGAAGTGAGTTAAAATTTAAAATCGAATTTTGAACTGGAATTGGATCTAAGGCCCTCAGACCCCCTTTAACCCATTGCCGGTCCTATTAATTTCATTCCTCTGGGGCCCGCGGTAGCCCAGTCGGTAGAGTGCAGGCCTCGTAATTGGAAGATTGCAGGTTCGGTACTCGAGCCGGCCAAAGACCGTCATGTACACTAATGGTGGCTGGTGCACGTAAAATCTGTCGTGGCTGCGATGTCCTCCATGTTCCCATCAAAAATTATACCTCTGGGGGTCACCGAAGCGGGAGAGCCATCCCTTCCGTGGAGGATCAAAATTGTGATGGCATGTCTCCGGACCACCTCTAGGGGTGTGTCCCAGACCGTCGCCAATTGCCCATCTGCGCAGCACTTGTGCAACGTTAAATCCAACCATCCATCCATCCATCATTCCTCTGGTCAGTGTTACCAAATTTAGGGACTTTTTTTATTCTATATCCACCACTAAACTTTAACTGTAACGGTTACCTAACCACTTCAATGGTTATTCGTCCATTATGTCTGTAAAATATCACTCCTCAAAACTATTGGTGATGATTGAATAAAAGTGTTCCTAAATTTAGCAACACTGTTTAGGGCTTTTTAGAGCATTAGAACCAGCAAAGGATTAATCCGTTATCGCTTGAGCATTTATTTTCGTAACCCTTATCGCGATTCCACATATTCATAGATGTCGTTTGTATTACTGGGGGATAATGACAGAGGACTACTTTGAAATAGTGTGACTATTTATTACTATTTATTCCAGAATATATGTAGTACATCATCGTTTTCATAACAGAGTATGATTCTCTTCCATGTATGATGTTAAAGTCTCCTTAACGTTGCTGGCGTGATGGACGTTGCACAGAGTTGCCAGATCGGGGACTTTTTTTTATTCAACTCTCACCAATAATTTTGAAAAGTGATGTTTGATGTACATAATACACGATTAATCTTCGAAGTGATTAGACAATCGTTACAAATAAAATTTAGTGGTGGATATTGAATAAAAAACTTCTCCAATCTGGCATCACTGACGTTACACATAGAGATGTAAAAAAACCCGGGAATTTTGCTTCAGGGGAATAAACATGGGAATTTTCGAGTTTAAACCGGGATTTTTGGGAACTTTGGAAACTTTGATGGGAAGAAATTAATATTCAGTGTTTAGATTTAATTTCACTTCTTTTAAGTGTACAAACAACTTGTTTCAATATCATTTTTATTCTATTTGCTTAAATAAAAATGATATAAAAAATTATGTGATTATTTTACAAAAAATTAAACATTTACGTTATTGACTATAATAAATGATGAAGTTTTGTCTGCCTAGCCTATTTAAATAACTTTAGAACTTTTTTTCTTTTTATTAATGAATACCATAATAAAATATGTTATAAAAAATAATACAATGAAATTAAATTATGGTTAGAATACTTTAAAATTATTAAATTTTATTATAATTCATCGAACAAAATATCACAATAGTTCATGAAATTTCGTTATAATCAGTTAAATAGCACGGGCAACAAAATCGAACATGAATTCTTCGGTTATTAAATATTAGAAAAGTAATTTTTTAATTCATCAAATCAATACATAAAATATTCAATAGCTAATAATTAATAATTTGGCTGATATTTCTTTCTTTCTTTATTTTTGCATATTAATATTGTTGAAATTTGAATTGAAATAATATTTTTTATTGTAATATTATTGATTGTTTTAGTAAATGCAGAAAATTTTGAAGCATTTTTGTTTTATTTTTGAAATAAAATGTTAAAGATATACAACTGAAACATGATAAACTCCGATTGTGATTAAAAAAAAAGTGCTATATTGAACTCACTGTGTATACAGTCAGAACTAAGATATAAATATACTGCAATAACAGAAAATAAGTCTGTTAATTAATGAAATTTGAAACTTGCACTTTTCAAATGTATAGACGTTAAAAGCACTATTTAAAAATTGAAAGATCATGAATAAACAGCCAAATGTGAGAGAACATTTTGAAATGCCTTAGAGCATATCTAATCTCAGAAAAAAAAAAAAAAAAAAAAAAAAAAAGCTAAATTTGTAACTTTTGAAAACTTTCAAAACTCCCTTGTTTTGGAAACTTTCAAAATTCCCTTCCCAAAAAACCGGGTTTATTCCCTGGTTTAAACCCGGGTTTTTCTCCCGCTCACATCTCTAGTTACATAACATCCTTAAGTTCGTAAAACTTAAGAAACAGCAGTTCTTTAATATTCATGTTTGACACATAGGGGGTTACAAGACTTGTGAACTCTGTATAAGTATGAAAAAGTTTAGATTAATAGCACTATACGAAGGATTAAAATTCGAAAACAAATTTTAAACTGCAGTTGGGAGGCCGGGGGCTCTCAGACCTCCTACCCCTACATTCGATACTACTGGAGCATATTTTGCTATTAGAGTTATACATGTATTACTAAATTTCAGCTCAATCGAATGATAGAAAGTTGGTTGAAATCCCCTTTGTAGATTTGACCCACACATATAAATAAACAACATACCAAATTGAATAAAAACTTGTGAAAATAGTATGACACGATCAAAATAATAACATTTCGAAGTGCTAGCAAAACATACTGAATGAAACAAGTTATAAAACAGTTCTTAACATGAAAATAGTCCCCCTGAAAAAAATGAAGTTAAAATTACTAGACAATGTAATACCAAAGGAAGCATTAAGAAGGAATCCTTTATGCAAATGCAAAGCTTTAAAAATAATGCGCGTTAAAAAGCAACACGTTACAAATGCAAAGCTTTAAAAAGCAGCACGTTTTTCACTAAGACTTTTTTGATTAAACATACAAAATTTTGTTAAATTATGGGCTATTCATTATCGCTTCAACTACTAAAATAGACATACAAATTTGATATCAAAAGTATCTCTGTGCTATATTAGGGTGAACAAACCAGTAATTGACCAGTTCGTGGACATTTTTTTAAGTTTTATCTTATTTTCTAATACAATCATTGAGAAATCTTTTGGAAATTTTTCTAAGTACTAATCAATATATAAGGAATACTATCTAAGAATAATTTCATTGTTATCTTTTCTATTTCTTGTTATTTACAACAAACGTTTCAAAAGAGATTTTAATAGTAACTGCCTACATATATCCGGCAAATGACCTTAGTCTTATTAGTAATTGACTATTTCAGTTTTGCAGTTTAAAATTACTTAATTTAAAAACTATGATGGTAGAAATATTTTTTAAATTATATTTCAATTTAAATATATATTAAATATATTAATGTATATTAATAATTAACTCCAATCAACTTACTAATGAATATCTTTCCTACAGTCTCCTAGTCGTGAATCCCAAACCGTCACCAATTGCCTATTGCGTAGTGTTAGTGCGACACGTTAAACCAACTGATCCATCCAACCTTTCCTGCAGCAAACTAATTCCTCCATCGACGATTTTGCAAAAATGACCCTACATACTACCTAAAACATTTAAACACACTAACAAAACTAAAACTAGATCCAAACACACTAAAAAACTGAAAGCTAGAAATCTCCAAAAGCTCAGAAACCCGCTCCGAAACATATGTAAGAAATCTCACACATTAGTAATTAACCACATTCGTCAATTCCTGAAAAAATTAAAAACATACAGAAATTAAAAAATTGACCAATTTGGTCCTTTACTAGACTGATAATATTTTATATACCTAGTAATTAACCATTGTAATGTATTAGCACACCTTAATTACAATAAAACTAGTTAGTTTGTTAATAAAAATATATTTATTTATTTAAAACAAATATAAATGACCTATATACTTTAATAAATAAACTTTATGAATAAAATCCAGCTTCATGTTTATACTAAATAAACGATGAGTCTAAAGAAAAATCCTGTCGTACTAAATTAAATCCTGTCTTGTACATAATTTTATATCTCTTAATTAGAAAACAAAAATCGGCTTAGTTTTATTATTATTATAATCATGATTATGAAACAATTTGAGGCAAAACACTCTTAAAGAAGTTTTTTGTACAGGTTTTAATCATCTGATGATATTCTAGTAAAATTTTAAAGTTATTTTCGATAGATTTATTCCTAGTATTTCGACCTTCTCTTCTTAATATTTTCTTTTGCATGAAAGCAATAATTTCTGATGGCGATGTTTCCAGTATTCATTAATAATGAAACTAGAATTACTATAAAACAGAAAACATAACAATTTTCAGAGTTGCTGATTCTCTGGAGGTGCAATAATAATAATTTTTAATAGAAATATTCACTTTATTATTGAAAATTTCGTGATTATATAAGAAAAAATTATTTTTAAGTAAATATCATCATCATCATTTATTCCTAGTATTTCGACCTTCACTTCTTAATATTTTCTTTTGCATGAAAGCAATAAATTCTGATGGCGATGTTTCCAGTATTCATTAATAATGAAACTAGAATTACTATAAAAAAGAAAAAATAACAATTTTCAGAGTTTCTGATTCTCTGGAATTACAATACTAATATTTTTTAATAGAAATATTCACATTATTGAAAATTTCGTGATTAAATAAGACAAAAATATCTTTAAGTAAATATCATCATCATCATTTATTCCTAATATTTCGACCTTCACTTCTTAATATATTCTTTTGCATGAAAGCAATAATTTCTGATGGCGATGTTTCCAGTATCCATTAATAATGAAACTAGAATTACTATAAAACAGAAAAAATAACGATTTTCAGAGTTGCTGATTCTCTGGAGTTGCAATACTAATAATTTTTAACAGAAATATTCACTTTATTATTGAAAATTTCGTGATTAAATAAGACAAAAATATCTTTAAGTAAATATCATCATCATCATCACGAGTTATTATGGAGTACCTGCGGTAATCGAGACCACCGCTTACCTCCACCTGAAGTTGTAGATAAAGTGGTGTTACATAATCAAGCAAGGTCGGGCTTCTTGGCTGGAGTAAGCTCTAGAAGAACTCAACGTGACGATATGATGATTAAAAAAAAAAAAAATTCCAGCCTGAGGAGAGGCAGTGAACAGAAGGGGGTGGTGGAAGAGATCTAACAGCTATAAGGTGCATGGTGGAATTCCGAAAGTCCCGCTTTGTCCAAAAAAATAATATATATATATATATACATTTTTTTTTCCTTTAGTTAATATAATTGGATCACATACAGTCCCGCCTCAGACCCCTCCCCTCGGTTTGCCAGAGACAGTTCTGCCTTGAAAATGACATCTTTGGACCCACTTGAGTATGGAACTGCATGTTTTCCTGAATTTGCCAACTTTAAGTAAGTAATAGTATGAAATGATTCGACGAATTGGCAGCCCTGCATAACCATTATCCAAGCTTAATTTTATTTGTTTGAGACTAAAAAATATTTTAATCAAAAATTTTCTCACAGTATATTATTCTATTTTAAGCATTTAATATTAAAGCAAAATAAATTTGTAAAATGCAATCCCTCGTTCGTCAGGCGATGGATTCAAACACTAGTTCATGCATAGTTGTTCGGAGTCCACTTTCAGCCGTAGATCCCGGTCTAACGAGCTTTAATGTGCAAAACAATGACCATAGAATTACAACCCAAACACATTACATGTAAGAGGAAGAGAAACCATTGCCAAACTATTTTTATATATGTAAGGTTTGTAATTTTTAATCTTCATTTCACAAAATATAATTCGGAAATATATTTAAAAAATAAGTGTAATACAGAAAAGTGTCACCTTATGACATTTTTATTGAAATTTAAAAACGATTTTACCAATTGTCTTTAAAAAAAAAAAAAAAAAAAAAAATGCCAATGGCCATATTTTGTCTTACCCTTATTAAATGTTTTTTATGTAATAATATGCTACTTCAAGAAAAAGGCAAATTAGAAAAAAAAGGGAAAGAAAGAAGAAAAAAAATAAATAGAATGAGCAATACCCATAAGAGATTGTCATCAAGTTGTCATTATTGTCGAATTAAACCACATTTGGTGGTTTCTGTGCAAAATTTCAATTGATATTCAGCGATTGGAGAAGTACTGAGTATGATTACAAAAAGAAAATATATATATTGAATATTTATGATATAAATTTGTTAAAAGAATATTCATAACTTTTAGTCGACTTTTTTTTTTATTTTCTATTTCACATAAGACAGAAACTACTCCAATTGCATAAAATAAAGTAAAGAAATACAGTAAAAAAAATGAAAGAACGAAAAATTATGAGGAAAAAGTACAAACAAATGTAAATGTTATGGAAATAATGTAAAAAAGAAGGGGGGGGGGGGAGGGAGAAAAAAGGAGAGTAAAAAAAAAAAATAGAAAACAAACATACTCTGGTCAAATAAAAATAGCACAAAATTAATAAAATGTAATCTAATCTAAGAATGTCGTACTACGATTTTAGAATCGTTGGACAGATGTTAGGGCTTCCCGACATTCAATAAATTTATGTAAAATATTCACTGAAACTTCTGAATTTATTTCTAGCAACGAGTGCATAATTGTTGCTGCTTCTGTTGACAAAGGAATTTCTTTTCACATTCAAAGTGAAAAAAGTTTCTTTGAAAAACTTATAACCACTTCATACAAATTTACTATTGTATTTCCTGTATTCTATGTTTCTAATTCAATTAATTTCAACATAAAATTTAAAATTTTAGATGTTTTTATATAATTTTCCATGAATATATTTCTAATAATATATTCTTATTTTCCCCTATTCAAAAGTCTGGTGAATAACAACTGCACGATTGACTTTGTCACCAATACACATATTATAAATTCATTTTCGAGATAGTGTGTTCAGAAGAAATAAAATTCATCTATCTACTCAAGAGTATTATTGTTTTTTTTGTAGTTAGGAAAATACATCTAAAAGGAGATTTATATTATAAAATTGGGGAAATTTATTAGAGCTGTTTTCAAAATACTGACTTTTAGTTCGAATTTCGGCTTTTCCTTTTTCAAATTTCTCCAAACTTGGCAGAAGTATTTATAAATCAGACCTGTCTTAAATATAAAGTTTTATTGGCCTACTTTTTACCATTTCGGAGCACTGATAAAAGGAAATTCAACTTCGCACACACATACATTCACATGCACTAACTAATCAATATCGAAACTCACACACACACATAGATAGATATAGATATAAATATAGATATAGATATTACTTAGGAGACAATAAAGCATGCAAATAAAAACAAAATTAAAAAATTTTTGACGAAATACAATACTTACTTTTATTACCTCTGCTACTTGGGAAATAAAAATAAAATTAACTTAATTTTTTTTTCTTTCGCAATTTCATGAAAAGAAAAAATATATACATATATATAAACATAAAGTCGCTAGATTAAGCAAAAATTCCTATATAAAAAAAAGTACACTTAATACTGTTTTGTTAAACAAAACCTTATTGAATCACGTTTTTAGACTGACTAAGAACAGAATTCGACAAGGATTTATTTAACAAAACTGTATTAAGTGTACATTTTTTTTACATAGGAATTTTTCCTAGTGCTCGAATACTTTTGCTGCCGACTGCAAATATCAAATTTTTATTAATGAAAATATATGATAGTTTATATTATTATTAAAGGTTACCAATATTTAAATAAATAGTGTAAAATTGAGTTTAAAAATAGATCGTAACCGAAATCAAGTGTTTAATTTAAATTTAAATTTATACGTCTTGAAAGAATATCTCATATAATAAATTAAATCTTACTTTTCATCTTCAATAAAATTGTAGCACTTAGGTGCTGATTAATCAAAAATCTCATTACCTAAATACTTCTGGAGAAAATTATATTTCATGCTACAATCATCTGAGCTTCAAATTATGTTGGAAAATTTTTCAGTCACTCTGCAAATTCTTAGATAAAGCCGGAAAGCTTGATGAATGCAATTATGAGAATTCCTTCCGGCTTAATATTTTTAAAATTGAATTACTTTCGTCTGAAACATTTTAAAGCTTTTAATCTTAAGAGATTAAGTTAAAATGAAGATAAAGCTCGAAACTTGTCATTATATTAAATTACTAATTAAGTTCATAATAATTACTGGAGACTCAGTGATAATATGCAATATGATAAGAATGAAATTCCCAAAGATTTGTAATTACTTACTGTGAGATAATAGCAAACCTCTCGAGCAGAATTATTTTTATTTATTTATTTATTTGATATATGCATCTACATAGTCTTATTCTAAATTTCATAAATGTTTTATTATATGCAAAAAGAACAAAATGCTAAAAGAAAAAGCCTTACACACTGTAAAAAATAACGGCAGTGTTTACTGCAGAATATGCTGACAATATGGGTGTCAACACATTTTACTGTAAAAAAGAAGTAATTTACAGCAGAAACAACCGTAGAAGAGTATCTCTTTACAGATGTTTCCACTGTACACAGTATTATTTAACAGCAGAATGTTCTGGCAATATGGGTGCCAGCACATTTTGCTGAAAAAACTACCGATATTTTTTACAGTGGCATACAGTTGGCAACTTTAATGCTTTTTGGCTTCTGGAATATTTTAATGGAAATTTTTATTTTATTACATCTTTAAAAACTGTCACAGAAATTATACGAGTTCTGCAATGCTATACTTAAACTTTCTCATGTTTTAGAATGTGCTTTCCACTTCTGACAAGCTCCAAAGTTATTTTATGTTTGTGTGCTTCTATGTTTATTTCTTCCCCTCTGGCAGTGAATTTCAAATCAGAGTGCCCCATCCCATCAGTCTTTATTCTTAGTCAGAAGAAGATGCGTGACTCGGTCGCAGGGGATTCCGGAACAAAGTTTTCGAGGTATTGCAAAAATCTATATAATATTTCTCTAACGTGGTCCAGTTACGATTATACTTTATTGAAGCGATACGATAGTGACATATTTAATAAAATACGCGACGATAAAATATAATATTTATCGGCAATATTTAAAAGCACGCGGACGTTAGTTCAATGATTTAATCAGAAAAATGACGGCATTTGTCTGAGAAAATATATTTTAAAAGTTGCATCTTTTCAATCTTTGCACGTATCACGGCCCTACTAGATCACTCCTCGGCGCCAACGAGCCAACGTCGTAAGCGGCCGTAACAAAACTGCAAAGGTCAATGCATGCCGCGGAATAAGGTAGATGGCGCTCGCTGCCAACCCTGAAAATCAGTTTGTGTTATCGATTCCAATTGTAAACAAACGTGAAAATAAGCATTGTATCTTGTAAAATGGTGTACTATTGTGTACCATGCTATTCATCAAGAAGGGGTAGGGATCTGTCTCCTCTTAATTTTTTCCTTTAAAAAATTCTTAAATGATTGTTTTCTATTTCTTTTTTTTTCTTTCTAGTCCTTATTTCATTTCTTTCATGTAAAACAAAAATTTGAAGAAGAGTATATTTTATTTAGGAGAAAACGACTAATATCATTTATTATTTTTCAATGAATTGGTTTAAAATTATTGCCACAATTATTTTTATGATTTATGTATTTTTGCGTATCGGAAGACTGCATTTTAAATTTAATTAAATCAATTTAAATGCTCTGCAAACGGAAAAAACTTATGCAGCTTCATATACAAAACTAAGTTAGTTCTGCCGTGGCGGCGCTGTGTGGCGACCCTAACTTCCAATGCATTTGATTCCGGAGAAATCGTCGATTTTTATGGCCGCTTTCACGACGTTGGCGCCGAGGAGTGATCTGGTAGGGCCGTGCACGTATCATTTTAAAAGCTAGCAATACTTTAAATATATAAACAGAATACAAATTATTGACAAACGTTGACGAAAAAACGCCATAATAAAAAGTATAATCAAACTAGGTACCAGTTTTTTTTTTTTTTTTTTTTTTTTTTTTTTTCTTTTTTTAACAAAAAATAATGCAAAATAAATAAATAAGTAAAAAAAGTATCGCCAACATGGCAGCAAAAATCACCATGGGGTCTTATACTAAAACTATACCTGCCTGCACAAATATGAAAATTGCTCGTCAAACATGAATTTTATTTTGAAACCATTCTTTGAATGGTTTTGTTTTCACTATCACACAATATTTATTTGCTTCTAATACTAATTTAATTTCTGGTGAATTACAATTCAAATTCGGTGTGGAAATCGATACAAGAATTATGAGTTTTAAGTTTTAAAAAGAAATAAGAAGAAAAAAATATAAAAAGTGCGAAAATTTCGCACGGGTTTGCTAGTATATAAATATTTTTTATTACAAATTTCCGGTAACGAAAAAGTGTAAATGTTGATAACTACGTTTACATCTTCTGGCATAGGCTCAGAAGATTTATATTTGAAATATCTTATATTGTGTAAAATATTGCATGAAATATATTTTATACTAGCAGGCGACGACCGCTTCACTGGTCCCTATATTTAAATGAATTTTCAAAAGAATTGGATCAGTATTTATTTTTTACATCACATTATTAATAAAAACTAAAATAATTACATTGAAATCGCTCTAAACTTCGCGTCGGATACCCGTTGCCTACGGCAGCTCTTTTCTGCCCGCACTGCATCGGGTTCAGGTTCCCACACTAGCACTTCAATCCTAAGCTCGATCCGTACGAAGTCGATTATTCTATTTAATTCCCTATTGGAAAAATTTCATAATACCAGTATCAAAATCATACTAGAACCAGTAAAAATTATACTGGAACCAGTAAAAACATACTGGAAATTTTAAATCCAGTATAAAACTATACTGGAAATATCAAAACCAGTATTGGGATCATACAGGAAATTTCAAAACTAGTATGGAATCATACCAGAAATTTTGAAGCCAGTATGGAACCATACTGGAAATTTCAAAACCAGTATGGAATCATACTGGAAATTTTGGAACCGGTATGAAAACATACTGGAAATTTTGATACCAGTTTTCAAACATTAGGGAAATTTTGAAACCAGTATGAAAATATACTGGAAATTTTGAAACCAGTATGAAAATATGCTGGAAATTTTGAAACCAGTATAAACTAGTATGTTGTGGCCCCCACAATGCTTTCTTCTATATTTTCCTATACAAATTCACTCAATAACAATTAAAAAAAAAAAAAAAAAAAAAAAAATACGATTTTTTTTCTAAGTTTTTTTTTGTTAAAGGTAAGAAAAATCGATAACTTTGTTTTAAATTATCACATATTTATAGTTCAACCATTCCTTTTAAAGGTATTGACGAGACCTTTCGAAAGATACCCATCTTGAAAATTGACCCCTCCCCCCAGGGAGTAAAGCGATGCCCCCTCATGCACAATTTTTTTTTCTAGTTAACTACTACTATTATTATTAATTCATATTAATTTTGCAATCACAAGTTAAGAATAACTCTCATTATGTACATTTATACGAAATTTTGTCCTATACTGCCATGTTAAAAATTTGGAAAAAATACGATCACAGCGCCACCTGCTGAGCGATAGATCCCCAAATCTAATCAGCACCAGTTTATGTCAGGGGCCAACTAAATACCAAGTTTGGTTAAATTTCGTTAAAAATAAAAAATAAATAAATAAAATTACGATTTTTTTTTCGTTAAAAGTAAAAAAAAAAAAAAAAAATCAATAACTTTGTTTTAAATTATCACAAATTTATAGTTCAACCATTCGTTTTATAGGTATTGACGAGACCTTTCGAAAGATACCAATCTCGAAAATTTACCCCCCCCCCCCGGGGGGGGAACCGATGCCCCCACATGCACAATTTTTTTTTTCCTGGTTAACTACAAGTATGATCAATAATTCATATTAATTTTACAATCACAAGTTTAAAATAACTCTCATTATGCACATTTATACGAAATTTTGTCCTATACTGCCATGTTAAAAGTTTACGAAAAAAAACGATCACAGCGCCACCTGTTGAGCGATTGATCCCGAAATCTAATCAGCACCAGTTTATGTCAGGGTGCAACTAAATACTAAGTTTGGTTCAATTTCATTCACTGGTTCGTGAGATACAGTGGACATAAAATTCGTGATACACACACACAGACAGACATTTTCTAAAAACTATCAATTCGTGTTCAGGCAGTACATCCCAAAACGTGTAAATCCATCAAAAAACGAAGGTCGAAAATTTTCACGAATCCAAGACTTTCTCTATATTACGTATAGAAGAAAGTAAAAAAAGGCTGGAATTTTTTTTACTTTCTCTAAAAGCAAAATTGAAAGTTCATAAAAGTTTTATATTCGGCTTTTAGCTTATTTTTTCTTTTTTATTAAATTGATAAAATAGAAAACAGATAAATGCTTTAAATTTTGCTTTAACGCACGGGGGAAAAAAACAATGTCGATAAACACAAGGCTGAACTGGATCCGACGCTCCACCGCAGCGCGGATACAAGGCTATAACAATTCTGAAAATAACAAAAGAATTCAAAAGACACAAATCTACGTAAGATTTCTCACCAGATGGCGCTGCGTACGTAGGTCTTTACGCGGTATATTTACATGGAATTATTAGGACGATCTTGAGTATTTATTTTGTTTTCTTTTCTATAGATTGTGAAATTATCGAATATATGTTATATTAGGATTCTGATTAAATGTTGTTTTAAATAGTAACTTAAGTTGTGGCAAGAACTTGATTTCAGTCAATGAAGAGATAGATTATAAACTTCGTGAATATGTCATACTACTATGTTCTATTTTGCAAATCGAATTCCAGAAAAAATAAAGACTATCGTTTGATGAATTTTCTTCGGATAATGATGGTTAAAAGCCTGGTTAAAAATTATCTGTCGTAAAGAATATTATGCAATCGATAAATCCAATTCGTCACGTGTTTTGTAGCGAACATTTTAAAAATGAAGCTTGCATACAGAATTAAAAAAGACGACGGCTGAAGCCTATGTCTGTGCCTTCTGTTTTTCCAGTATATCCTTTGTATAAATTATCTTCTGAGGATAAACTTAGACGAATTTTAAAGCGGCAATTAAGGGAACCTAATTCTAATGCATATGCAAAACAAAATGTAAGCATGAAGAAACCCCAATTGTAAAAGTAGAAAGTACAAGATGCAGAGCTATTGTTGAATTTTTCTCATAACTCTGAACTAAACATGCCACCTGTAAATACTCTTAAAGATCAAGGAATTTTGAATAATACTTAAAATGTATAAAATTTGAAGGTGGATACCTCAAATTAAATGCTTAAATCGCCTCTATCTTAAAATAAATTATAATAAAGGAGATGATGATTCTGCAGTTGAAAGATTATCTAAACAGCTTGCTAAAAGATTGACATGTATGTCATGTTTTGAAAATGGATTCTGTAAAAACATTTTTAGCAATTATCAAATTTGCTTTTTTAGAAAAGAGTTAAATTAAAAGTTTATTAAAATGGTATTATAGTAATATATTTTGCTTAAATCATTACATTGAGATTTACTGTTTAATGAAGAATTAGTATAAAAAAACAATTGTGTATCTATTTTTTTTTTTTTTTTTTTCTCTAACACTTGAAACATATGTAAAATGTGTTTTCAACTTTGCTGGATTAAAAAACATTCCAGGATCATCTCGTAAGTAATTGAATAATTTATTATTTTTTCAAGAATTTAAAAAGATTGTTTCAAAATTCTCCTTTTCGAAATTATATTTGTACGAAAATTCATGTTGTGTTAGACTACTATATTGTTAAATAACTTTTTTCTAAACTACTTTATTTAACTTTTTTCCAAAACCATACTGTATATAGATATATGTGTGTATACAGTGGCGTATCCAGAGGTATGTGTGTGTGTGTGGGGGGGGGGGGGTGATAGACTACAGCCCCTCTTGAAATTTGTAGAAAGTTTTAAAAAATGAAGATTAAGAGTAAGAGTAATATTTATGATTTCTGTATGCTATGAAACATTATCGAACTTAACTCATCCCTTCTCGAAATAAAATCCTGGATACGCCACTGCAAGGTTTTAAGAATTTTTTTTTTTTTTTTTTTTTTTTTTTTTTAAAGCCGAACCTGGGTGGAGTATTTTTTTAGGTTTAATTGGTTTTTTTATGTTAAATGTAGAATAACACAATTGGGTTTGAATTTCAAGTTTATTTAAAAAGAGAACAGTTTTAGACTAAAAGAAAACTTATTACAACATAATAGTAATACTAATTTATTATAATTAATTAAAAGTTAAATTACCTTCATATTCTTAATATTTATGTAAAATGAATTATTTCTTTCTATACAGTATTTCATGGTTGGCAAAAACCAGGGTGGTTTTTTTTTTTTTTTTGTTTTTTTTTTTTTGTTTTTTTTTTTTTACGCCAGGTTTTATTAGTATATGTTTTCTAGTCATATTATACTTATTCGTAAATAAATTTGCCACTTTAAAAAGTAATTAATATTCCAACATTAATTATTGCTTCATCTAAAAATAATTTAAGTTATTAATAATAAACAGGGATGAGATTTTTCAGCTTTTTTTTTTTTTTTTTTTTTTTTAGGTTGTGGTGATTTTCTTTCTGTAATAATGTATACAAGATGTAAAGTTTGTACTTTCAGACATGGAATTTTATGTTTAAAAATAAAACAATCAAATCATTTATTTCTGTAACACAGGCTTTTTCCACCTAAATTCTTATATTTTGCTTTAACATTTATCCTTTACATAAAGTGTTTTTTTTTTTTTTTTTTTTTTTACACTTTTGTCGATCTCATCAATGAATTAAAGAACTGTTATATAAAAGAGGATTAATTTTTTTTATATTCAGAACTTCTAAAAATATTCCAAAATTGTAGTATTGAGTGCTCATTAAAACGATGTAAATGGTAATAACAGGATGATTGTGAGTTGACAATTTTTTTTTTTTTTTTTTTTTTTTTTAGTGAATGTTAAACCTTACATGCCTTTCCTATAATTTAATGATAACAAATTAACTTAATAACAATAAAATTCTTAATTTAATGAATTAGGTAAAAATTAAAAAAAACTTGAATACAATAAAAAAAGAGTTATAGGAAGAAATTTAAGAAAAAAATATGCTTTTGGATTATGTAATGGAATATTGCAATCCATTTGAAATTTACATATTGAATAGAATTTGCATTTAATATTTTAAATAAAATTAGAAGTTTTATAGCTTTTATTGAAACTAAATTTTCTATTTCAAGAAAACACTCTTCATCGGATGTAGAACCTTTTGCGATTAGAATTATTTCAACATTTTTCAATACTTGGATATTAAAATTTTTAATATCATTTTCTTTATTCTAGAGCTGTTACATTTTAATAAAATAATTCTCAAAATGTCCTTGAATGGAGAACTTTTTGCATGAAATTTTAAAATCAAAGGTTTTTTTTTAAAAACTGGCTGGACAAATTCTAATGCAGCTTCTTTTTTATTTGATAATTTAAAAGCAGTATATCTTGCTTTTGGATTTAGTATATAGATAAGAAAATTGGTTGCTATTAATTACCATATTATAACAAATACCACATACATATTTTTTGTAAAGACTGCTTTGTTCAGTTTTGCATAAAACAAAGATGAGAGCAATATTTTTAATTATACAATTTTCACTTTATATCTTGTACAAAATAAATGTACATCCATTAATATTTATTTTATTTTACTTTACTGTGTTTAGCGTTAGACCCTTTAATTTATAATTTTTTAAGATAATTAATATAGACATTTTTTCTTCTACAATTTCTAGATTCCCCCTCCCCCCTCCCATACATAATAACATTTAATAAAGCCTGCTAATCACATATAAAACACATAACTGAAACCTTCTCTAAAGCAAAAGTACAAATGAAATAATCTGAATTAAAAGTCATTTACATAAAAATGACACAAGTCATAAAAGAGTAAATTTGAGTTTGTCATTGAAAAATGTGTATGTAGTACCCCAACATGCATGAAAAACAAAATAACAAATAGCTTAATAATGAAAATTAATTTAATTTTGTAATTGGTTATTCATTACATAAAATTTAAAATCAAAACAAACAGTCAGTCTCATTTTCTGATAAAAGATCAAATAACCCTTTCAGACCCAGATCATACAATCATGCAGGTTAGACATCCACTTACATTTTTGCATTTGGAACAGTCGTATCTAATAAAATCAGGAAATGAACGATCGAGCTAATTAGCAGAAAGTGTAAAGTACAATTTTCAATCAACAAATTTTGGTTATAGCCCATATATATATATATCTGTAGTGATAGGTATAAAGGAGTTAAGTCCAAAAATGTCGATTTTGAGTTAAGTACATAGTCAGACCCAGAAAAAAATTCTCTATCGATTGGTATAAAGGATTTAAATCCATGTCATTTAGTCTTTGAGAAAATCCATTGGTAAAAAAAGATTCAAGACAGAAATTTAGCATTAATCTTTGTATAAAATATTTAATTCAAATTTTTTCCCTTTATTAAATGAAGGTTGACAATCACTGAACTGTATAAAGGGTAAAAATCAACATAATCCCTTTTTCCTAATCGATTCTTCTGATTAGTTTTTAGTTAAATTTTATTTTTCGTCTCCTGAAAAGTCAAGAATATGGACTTAAATCCTTTATACTTATCAGTACAGATATATATATATATATATATATATATTTTTTTTTTTTTTCAGTTTGCAAAAACAGAACAATGTAATGTTTTAAGATAAAAATGTTTCCATTTGCCATTTTTTTCTACCAACACACTTTTTCTTTTTTATTTGAAAACAGTGTTGTATGTTTACTCTTTAAATAGCTGTTGGATAAATTCATTTTTATCTCATACAGATACGTGTAAAACATTTTATAGCGAAAATATAAATAATTAGAAATATATTCTTTTTCTTTTTCTTCTTTTTTTTTTTTTTTTTTTTTTTTTTTTTAAATGTCACGTTTAAAAAATAATATCGGTAATGAAATTTTTAAAAAAATTTCATTAATGGTTTGTTACTTAGCATTTCATGTTTAGTAATTTCAAGATTTTATCTTTTAGCCTTAAAGAATTAATTTTATTTTAATACCTACAACTAAATAAATTTAATTATTTCTTTAATCAATCCGATTATTTTATTAAAAGCAAAATTTTTAAAAATTCTAAATTTCCACGTAAATTAATACTTATACAGAGCACACTTTTCAAAATTGCCTGTTTATTATAGCTTCTATAAGAATATTCTCAATTCTCTTCAAGGAGGTTATTCTCGAGAATTTTACAACTCTAATTATGTATAATAATGTGAAGTAAGCAGGGTTTAACATGGCAAAAAAATTACTTTAGCATTTTAGCGAAAATAGACAAGCACTATTTTAGCTTTTTCGAAAGTTAATTCTTTGGATACCATTGATTTCCTTTACTTAGCTTTGTTATCCTCAGTTTTATTTTCTATTCCTTTTGTTCATTGATGATTTTAACCAAGCATCCATATTTGTGACTTTAAAAATATGAATCAGGGTAACTATGTTTTGATTTTAACAATAGGAAAAGAGGTACTCATATCATATGTGTAAAATGAAAAAGCAATTGAAAAATTAAGTGAAGTGTAGTGGTAGATAATCGTGAAATACTAGTGCTAAGAATGCTTCTATGAATGAAATTCTGAATTCTGACATACTTTTAAATATTTTTTCATTTAAATTTAATCATTAAAAATTAAAAATAAATCCAAATTACTATATAAATAATCATTCCCAAAAATTTCAGTCTTTTCGTAGTTTTTACCTGCAAATATTATTTAAAAAAAAAAAAAAAATCTGAGTTATTATATAGAGATATCTTATACAGTTATCCAGTTTTAGCTTTTTAGCGAAATTCTGACCAACATGTTTTAGCAAAATATGATACCTTTTAGCAAAATGCTAAAAAAAACTAATGGCAGTTTAAACCCTGGAAGTAAGAAAATATATATGTAAAAAAATAATAAATTATTTTTAAAAAGTGAAAAATTTTATTAGATTAAAAAAAAAAAAAAAAAACCTTGAGTGTTTTTTTTTTTTTTTTTTTACGTGTGTAACCCCCCCCCTCCCCCCCAAAAAAGGCCATTCTTTTTTAAGAGGGGGGGGGAGTTTGTGGGCGGGTCCGAAACCCTGTGCTACTGTGTGTATATATACATGTGTGTGGAAATAAGGATTCTACATAGTCCTTAAAAAAATCTTCTGCAAGCCCTTAAAAAGTCCAAAAAAGGAAGAAAGGAACAATTTGACTGATGTGCAGCCTTAAATAATAGTATCCTGCAGACACCGAAGGCCTATATTATTTTATGGGAAAATTTATTTCCACAATTACTCATTACCTGATGTATTTTTTTAAATTCCGTTTTCATATTTAAAAAATTCGTAACTATTAAATTAGTATCAATTAAAAAGAGAAAAAAAGTTTATTTTAAATTTATATTTTTAGTTCAAAAATGCAAATTTTTACTAAGTGCATTTTTCTCAATTTTTAGATGCAAATTGAAATAAAAAAATCAATTTTTGAAAAATAAGTGCTAATTTAATGATTATGAACTTTCTAAATGTGTAAACTTAATTAAATATATTATATATATATTTGATAATGAATAACTATGGAAACGAATTTCCCCATAGAATAACATGGGCTATTGGTGAGGTTAGATATTATCTGCTCTTAAGATGAATTAGCTATTTCACTTCAAACTAGTGAGAGCTAATACGTAAATACCGAATTGGTATGTATTTTGCATTATATTTGGGATAGGTTTATGAGTTTTTTATATTAATACAATAAAATACAGACCTTAGTAATACAATTAAAAAAAAAAAAAAAAAAAAAAAAAAAAAACACAATTCCAATGTTAAATTTTTTTTTATCAACATAAAGTTTCAGTAAAATAATTTGGTGGTTAAAAATTGCCAAATAAAACATGAAAAGTAATCATTCTGCAGTTTTGGAAGTATCTGTAATATTTCTGCACTAATAAGGGTATGCTTAACACTACCGAAACAGAAGTATGCTTAACTTTTATGTTTAATTTTTGTTCTTAACTTCGTAGGAAATTTGCCTTGATATTACTTCAAAGATAAAATGTAAGATTAAGGGGCAAGGCAAAAGTCAAATTATACCAATGAAAAGGGGGTTTAAAAAAAAGGGGGGGGTTAAAGATAAGAGTTTCTACCTACTACATTATAATTAGAAGTGCACACAAAGTTGCATTTATTTAAGATAATAAGAGAGGAAGGAATATATATATTTATTTATTTAATAGAAACCATTTAAATACATTTCTGTACTAGAAACCATTTAGACAAAATAAGCTGCATGAATTCAAAGTAGAAGGGAAATTACTTTGAACTTCGTTTTGAATAGGAGACTTGAGAATATTGTTTATTTTAGAAAATGAAATAAAAATAAATTGACAAAATATACTAAATCTTTAGCTTTAAGCTGTAACAGTACTATTTTTTATTTATCTATTTATTGTTAAATAAAATATTGTCAAATATTAAAATAACTATTTATATTAGTAAGCAATACACACACACACACGCATGTATATATACATTCGTAAATAAAAAAAGCTGCAATATATTATATGTTGATGGTCAAAACATATTTTTAAGAGAAATTTCAAATGTGTCAAAGTATATTTTTATGAGAAATTTCAACAAATAACATTTTGTAGATGAAGAATAAACAGAAATTTTAATGATCCAGCGCAGCGCCGATAAAAGATCGCGTCTTATGTTTACGTTTGTAATTCAGCTTTTGCCGCTTGGTGCGCTTTTACGTTGCAGGTTAAATCCGAAACTTGTCTGGTGAAAATGGGGGAAATGTTAAAGCCTTGAATCGGCGCGAAGGAGCGTCGGATCCAGTTCAGCCTTGATAAACATCACACCGAAGAATGGCAATTGCGATTCAGCCAATCAGAGACAAGCCGCCATCTTGGCTTAGAATTGTAAATAAACAGTAAACCTTTTCGCTTCGATGGATATGTTCATGTGGTTGTTAGAACTCTATTCAACTTTTTTGATAAAAGTTAAGTAATATTTAATAGATTTCTTTCTTTCTCTTTATATATATATATATATGTGTGTCTATCGTAGAATTTTTAGTTATAGCCTATTTAAATTTATATAACATTAGTTAAATTTGAATACAGCATGGCACAATTCTTTTCTTTCGGCAATGAAGGCTTAAGTAGAATAAGCAATTTATTTTTTCCTTTTAAAATCAAATTAATAAAAGACTTCTGTATTATTTTGCTTTTCTCAAATTTGAATATTCTGAATAATATTTTGTCAAGTTTGTAATGATCTGCTGTAATTGTTTTGTTATTTACGCACGGATTAATGAAGTTGCTAATTTGCATCCTTTATTATTACTAGTTATTATAATTTTATTAATTTGAATATAACCGGCAGATTAAACTGTTTTTTTTTTTTTTTTTTTTTTTAAATATGTGTAAAAATAAGATAGATGATTAAAAAAAAAATAATAACATCCTCTTTTTCTTGTAATATTGTAACAATAACAGATATTCTTGTAACAATAACAGATATATGTTAATATGTTATTCCACATGCATGTAATCAATCAAGTACAAACTGAAAAACAGAAACTAAGAAAATAAATTAAATTGACTGACATATTTGAAAGAATGTATGTAACATTTTGCAAATTCCTGATCTTGCATGTTATTAAATTAGTTTTAATTTTAATTTATTATTATTTGACCAAAACTTAATGAACTTCATTGCTGTTTTATAATTATTAATTAAAATTTTTTAACTCATTTCAAACATTAGGTAATTATTAAAGTTTTTGATAGGGATTTGTGCACATTTATAAAAAAAAAAAAAAAAAAAAATTAAGAAATTTTCCTTTAGATGCTTTTATTAATCGATGATTTCATGACATTTATTTTGTGAACACCTGTAATCCAGAAAAAACAGTAATCTGGTAGGGTCTATTACAGGGGTGAAACTTTTCAGGGCCTACCTCTGAATTCAGGTTTTTTGAAATTTTTGCTGTTTCTGATTTTTATGTAAATTATTTTGTTTTTACAGAAATTTCTTATTTGGAATGTTTAATTTGCCTTATAATGTATTAAGAACTCTCCAAATATCATTTAATATAGGTAGCCATATGATATTTTATTATTAAATCTTCTCTATTTGCATGCAAATATCAGTTTTCAGGGTTTTTGCATGCTAGGTAGTTTCACCCCTGCTATTAACCACTGATGCCGGATTATCGATGCTTCAATGTATTTAAATGTAATCTGTGAATATTTTTTTATTTATTTTCAGATAATATGTTTGAACGTCTGTGGACCACAGAAGCAGGTATTTGTAATTTTAAAGCGCTACCCCATTGGCAAGCAGTTAATATGTAAGTACCTTAATTTTTAAAAAAATATTTTATTTTATTTAGATAAAAGTGGAGTGTAAGGTTGATTTTTTAAACCAATTATGTGAAAAATGCCAGAGCTGGGAATCGAACCTGGGCTCGCTACTTAACATGAGGTTGCTCTACCATTATTAATGTTAACTTAATGATTAAGCTACTCTGGCCGATGACCAGCTTGGCATTTCTCATATAATATTCATTGGCAAGTCGCCGAATATTATACCTATAAAATAATACCTATTATACCTATAAAAATTTAATTACATATTTAATTAATAAGTATGAGATTTTTACTGAAATGAGCTTCGGTATCTGATGATCATGTTCCAAAATACTCAAAATCCAGTAAAAAAAAAAAAAATCAATTTCAATTTAAACAGTGTACAGTTTTATAATTTAGACAATTTTATTTCTTTAACTGGTAATAAATAATAGTTTGGATCACATGCTTATATTTTACAAACAGCTCTATCAAAAACTTTATTTTCCTTTTAGTTATATACAGTACAGTCAACGTCAACGGCTTCTAATCTGCAGGTTTATAATCGTCAAATCCTTCCAATCCGTAATTGATTTTTTAATGTAAAAGAAATTTATATCTCATATTTACAAAAAATTCACATTTTTACTTTTTTTAAATCAAATTTTTAGTTTAATCCTTTTTTTAAAACACAATTGGGGAGAGAATAACATTCTTGTATTTATTATCCTGCAATTAATACAAACTAGTGCTTAAAGCAAACCACTATTACATCAATTTTTAACAAAATCAATCAGTGATGAATATTATTTCTGAACTTTCAAAAATATTTTGTTTCGTATTGTTTAAATATGTTTGTTTACATTTTATAGGTACCTATTATTTGAATATTCTTAAATTATTTTCCATCATATATGAATGTGATAGATTAGTTTTATTAATATTGAAGAAATATTTTATTGTAAAATTTATTAGAAATCATCTTTCCATTTTGATGTCTATTTATGAATTAATAATAACTGTCTTTGTACCTGTAAAAGAAAACTGTAATCAAAGGCAATGATCTCTATCTGCAAATTCCTAAAATCCGCACAACTTCTGGACAAAACATTTGAGAGTTAGAGGGAGGTGACTGTGAAACAAATGAAAAGTTTTTCAGTAGTTCAATACTGCACTTTATTTTTTAACTTAAAATAGATAGATACAAATTATGGATTTTTTTTTTTTAATCCTAGAGAACTTGCAGGAGAGTTTAAAAGTAGGTATCTTACTTATTGATACAGTTTATTTGGGTACCTGCTTCGAGTTTATACTAAAAAATTGCATCCTTAAAAAAAAAAAAAAAAAAAAAAAAAGTGCAAATATTATGGATAAAAATTCCATAATTATTGTATCCATCACTTGTACTTTTTGAACGTATAATAATATGAGATAGTCTCTATGCAAAAAGTTCTAAAAATATTAGCATTGAAAAGTAAAAACCCATCACCTGTATATATTTAGTGTTTGTTATCAAATAACTTATTTTTCTAAAAATATTTTTAATATTAAGTGGTTTATAGTTTAGATTTGACATTATATTTATGCTTTGAGTTTATATAGTTCATAAATTTTTATTTTGAACATCTGTTTTGTCTTCTGGTTAGTTTCTTCTATTTCTTCCGGAAGAAACCCAACCCTGTTTTTAATACATCATTCCAAAGATATTTTAAAGTACTTTTATATTATCGAAAGTGGAATTCGAGATTTCAACCAATTTACACGTTTTGAGATGCCCAGATTAGGTTTTCTTTTGTATCTCAGCTACTAATTAAAATAATTTCATAAGTAATACATCATTTGAAAGCTTTGTTGATTTGGAATCGAACGGTAGATTACAGAAATATCTACTGCCAGATGGCGCTGTAATATTTTAAATTTTCATCATTTCAAATTCTAATGAGCGAGGAAGATGTTGTAAGTTCTAAAACGAGGATAAGACCTTTAATGTTTTGGTAACATTCAGGGGTGGCGCCATCTAGGGAGCCGGGGGGACACAAGCCCCCCCCCCCCCCGTCGGGGAGTCTGTGACCCCACATCAGGGCATACTCTTAAAATCTCGGGGGGGGGGGGGGAATGCAAAATTTTCAGTTTTTCTACTTTTAGCAGCATTTTTCTTTACTTTTACAAATTTGGAGCATTCCAGTTTTTCCATTCTGTTTTCAATAGAAAGTATTGGATTCGTAAAAATTTTCAGCTTCCAGTTTTACATGAATATACACGTTTTGAGAGATCCAGAACATGTTTTGACCATGATATTTTTAGAAAATGTCTGTCTGTGGCACGATGATCTCCAAAACCACGTACTAACAAATTGAATGGTACAAATATTAACAGTATTGCAGTTTTTAATAAATACTTAAATAATAAACTCTCTTTATGTAGTGCCCCCCTGTCAGGGAGGTGGTGTCCCCCTGTCGGGGAATTTCTGGTGCCGCTACTGGTAACATTTGAGTAAATATAGATGCTTTTGCAATATTATACAGTAAAAGTTGTTATCATGCATGCATGTAAAATGAATGGCATGTTATTTTAAATTGTGAAACTTAAAATAGGTTCAGAAGCAAGTCTTTTATAATTTTTTTTTTTTTTTTTTTTTTTTTTTTAATGCTGTTTTACTTAAATTTGATAAATTTATTTGTAAATATTTAGCACTGTTGTAAAAAAAATTGCTTTTATATGAAAGCTGCCTTTTATGTTACAGTAAAATTTGAAAGTTGTAAAAACTTTATGTACAGTAAAAATTTTCATATTTTTCTAATGAATGACATTTTATTTTTATATGGTAAGATCCTAAATTGGTTTAGAAGGCAGTTTTTTATACAATTGATTTTTGGTGGCAAAACGTAAAACCTCTTTTTATTTTTTTTGGTGTATCGTATTGAGAACTAGGCAAAATAAGATTTTGTGCAGATTTACCTTATATACTCTGGTATAAGTCAATTCCCTAAATTGAGAGGTTTGCAATAGTATTTTAAATTTGATTTCTTTACCTTGTATAATCAAAAAAATTATTGTGATTAAATAAGGGAAAGAAAACTTATCTAAAATACTGGTGTTATCCAAGTTCCCTTTTTCAGATTTGGGTGTTGACTTACTACGTGAGTATATACGGTAATCTTATGGGTGTAGCATGAAATTTTGATTGGGGGGGGAAGTTCCGACATTTGACCCCCTATCATTTTCCTTACTAAAAATGCTAGCTGTATACTTTCTGGGGGACCGAAGGCGCACAGGCCCTCTCGTCAGTTAATACGTGCCCCCCCCCCCACCTTCTGGGCACATTCCTAAAATCTATCGGGAGGGGAAAAAAACACTTTTTTTTTACACATCTTTGGAGCATTCTAATTTTTTTCTGAGAATTTATAAATACACAGACATGAAATATCCTGTATGTTTTTAAGCGTACTATTTGTAAGTCCTTCCTTTTATTGAAAGTATCGTTCAAAAGATGTGTTAATATGCTTTGCAGAAATCAAAAGGAAAAAAAAAAGGTCTGTCTATCCTTCTGTATGTTCAGCCCCTATTGAACGCAGAAGTACAAAAATTGACATACGGATGCTCAGGAGCCTTTCCAAGGGACTCCTGAAAACAGCATTTAAAAATTTTAATTAGTTTCGGAGATATTAATTAAAACATCGACCCATGTCGATTGAAAAATGTCCAAGAATCCACAGCTAATTGCTTAAAAAGAGGCATTCTATCAGCAGACTATTTTCTCCGCTGTCTGGAACGGAAACAAAACATCTGGAAATCATTAATGTCACATGATCTTGAACTGCGATTAAAAATTGCAAATTTCAAAATTTTCTTTTTCGCACACAACACTTAATATACATATACAACCTATGCAGCACAAGACATACCTGCAGTTCAAATTTCATCAATTTTGGTTAATAAACAAATAAGTTACATTTTAATTGCAAATTAAATTTTATTCTAACACGTAATCTATCTCTCAAAAGACGATAGGAGTTTCCATAGGGCATAGCAGTGAAATACATTTGAAGGTACTAAAAAATACTTTTTCTTTTTACTTCCATTACCCGTCTACCGTGGTATATACAGGTTTTGGGGGTCTAAAAAATATTTCTTTTTCTTTTTACTTCCATTAACTGACTACCGTAGGTAATGGAATTAGAGATTTCACATGATTTACATGTTTTAGGATGTCCTGATTAGGTTTTCTTTTGTATCTCAGCTACTAATTAAAATAATTTCATAAGTAATACATCATTTTAAAATTTTGTTGATTTGGAATTGAACAGTAGATTACAGAAATTTCTACCTCCAGATGGTGCTGTAATATTTTAAAACTTTTGCATCTCAGCTAATTGAGTTAGACTGTTCAAAATTGGTATATGTAGGTTAATTAGGAGGGACTTAAAGAGTGGGGAAGGAATAGGCGGGTGCATATCCCTTAACCTGTGCACACGCACGGGACTGGCTGGCGAAGGCAATGGGGACCCGGTCCCGATGAGAAATAATTTTAAAAATTTTCTTTTCTTAAGAATAAAAGTTTGATTTCAGAATGAATATGTGCACACAGCGCGCATGAGTTTGCGCTGCCTAAGGCAGTGGGTGTCCGGTGCGAGTTTTTATCCGATGATAAATGATTTTATTTTATTTTATTAACAATAAAAGTTTGAGTTGAGAAGGAATATGTGCGCACAGCGCACGTATATCCTTACACGTCATTTTAAGTTGCCAATCCAAGGGTTCAGGAGGCAGAGCACCCTTGATGAAAACAATTTATTAAAAAAAATGCAAGAATAAATGGCTCCAGAACATCATTGCATGAAGTCATGTTCAATTTAACAGTTATTAACTGTTATGTCGAATTTGTGGATTCAAAATTAGTGAAACGACTGAGGGTTCAGGGGACCCCATCCCTTGACGAAAATAGCTTTTCATAACAAGGAATTTAAAATGTAAAACACACCCAATATTTATATGTTTGAATCTACGAAAAATTTTATATATATAGATATTAGATATTATGTAAGAAATATAAATATAAAATGACTTGCAGTTGCAGAGTTAACATTGAGGCCCCTGATCTGCAGATTTACTAGTTAGTTAAAATTTCAGCATCTATTCTGTATCTCCAGTAGTATTTTCTGTCCTCTACTTTTCTAGATGGAGGAACTAAGTAGTTTTGTGTAGCCTCATAAATTATAGACATTTTATTACACTGTTCATGCTGAGCTGCAATGCAGCCCTCTGAAATTCTGCAATTTATGCTTCCAGATATTAAATAACATATTTGACTCATTATTTTATGCTTTTTTTTTTTTTTCTGTTTCAGATGGATTGTGATTCTGGTTATCAGATTGTCAAGGAAAAAAGAAGGAAGAAATTCTCAAAATTTCAACAACAGTCGGTCAGCAAAAATGGTTTCCGACAAGATTACATTGCTGCCGATTTGCTCTTATTTTATCGTAGTCTCTCTGATTTTCATCAGTGTGCTCCATTAATCTGAGAATTATCGGAAAACTCCGATTTTTCAAACTTGACATTTATTATAAGTCGCGAATATCATTCGTTTATAAAAAGAAACCCCATTAACTATTATTGTGAATCAAACACTTCATGGAAGCCTTCTGATTTTCATTCTTTTTCCAACCTCATGAATGTTAATATTCATTTTAAACTTACTTTGAGAGAGTCTAGAATGTGTAAAGAAATATAATTATTCAATATTTTTAGCCCATATAAATCTTTTTTACTCCCCCCCCCCCACACACACACACACATTTCTTATTTCCAATTAGCGATTACATGCTCTGCAGAAGCTATTTGTTACCAACTTTTTCCACCCACAAAATAAAAATCAATATTCATTTTAAACTTGCTGTATTAGATTTAAAAACCTATAATATAATCATAAAATTAATTATCATTCATATATTATTTTTACACCCCCCCCCCTCATTTCTGCACGTTCTACTAGCTAGCAACCAAAGATCAAACATACTCTAATGTTTATGATTTCTAAATCTATAACATAAGGAACACTGCTGTTATTTTAAAAGAAACTCATCTTATTACTTATTATTTTTCTTTTTTTATGAATTTAAAAAATATTCTCAACATGCTATTCTATTTCAAAACAAAAACTGTAATTTTGTCTTCTTGTTAATTGTAAAAAGAAAAAAATGTTATTTAATAGGATTTTAAATTTTTAGTTTGGTTATACAGCATCTGCAAAATTAAATTAAATCTTTACAATGTGAGTCAGAATTATAATAATATTGTACTAGAATATAATTTATAATAAAATTTATATATATGTCTGATGTTTATTTGGTCATTCTTTGATAGTTTCATTGATTTAAAGAAATCTATATTAAGACTGTGTAAATGTAGATTATATATGGAAATCTAATTTAAAATTTTCGCATTATAATAATTGCTCCAATTTTTTCTTGTTTTTGCTCCGATTTTTTAAGTCTCTTGCTCCTAAATTTTTTATCATGAGGTTGGCTGCTTGGAGATTATGGATTTGACTAAGCCAGTAAGAAAAGAAGACAACTTATTAACAAAGCAACTTAATATTATATTTTTATTACCAGATAAACTTATTCTTTTTAATTTAATTTTTTGCAAACGTTTAAAATCACCTTACTTTACTTCTCGAGTTCGCCTGAGTACTTGCGGGAGCCGCTCCCCCTTCATCAGAGGCAGCTTCGTGGTGGCTTGCTTGATGCTTTGTTCTTGTGCAGTCCTCCAAACTCTACACCAGTTATGGTTGATATCTTGTGCCAGGTCGTTGCCATTACAGGTGAAAGGATTAAATCAAATTTCGAGTGTTTCGCAATTAGCAGCGTAAGCTGCATTGTTATAATCGCAACTTAAGCTGCTAATCGTGAAACTGTCGAAATTTGATTGAATCCACTCACCTGTAATGGGAACGACCCAGCACAAGATATCAACCATAACTGGTGTAGAGTTTGGAGGACTGCACAGAACAGATCACTAAACCTACCACGACGGGTCAAATGACCCATTTTAAACTTTTTGTTAGAATTTCTTGCAAATAACATTATCACATCATCATTTGCCTTTAGTACTTTCTTAAAAAATACATTGAATGTATTTTTCAATAGTTACTCCTCTCTTATTAATTTTTTTACCGAGAAATATATGTAATCTACCCTAACTACTGCAACAGGTTATTTGACCCGTTCAAAGATTCATGTGATATCATAAAGATTTGTATGTGTGGTTGTGATACAAAACCGTTGCATTAGACATTTTTGCTATTGCATCATATATTTTGCTGTATTGTGTTATATTTGTGATTGGCTGACGAATGAATAGCAAATTTCACTCTACTCCAAGCGAGCTCTACAGTAAATATTTCACGTTAAAGTGCTATTTTTCGTGTCAAGAATTCTAATTTCATTATTTTGTTAATAATTCTTATTTCAAAAATGTCGAAACATTCAAGTTGTTTTAAATCATAGGAAATTATAAATGACATGGATGAAGAATGTTCGGAATTTCGTGAAGAGAAACTATCTGAAAGTGAAGTGGATAGTATAGAACAACATGATGACTCATTTGACACTACGGTTGAATGGGAGTCCTTAGGTAAAGAAAGTGAAGACGAAAATATTTTGAATATAGGCAGATTACAAAAGAGAAAAAGACCATTATCGACTGTGCAGATTTTTCTTCAATATTCTTGACCGGGATGGAATCAACTCATGGATTTAATACAGGGAAACAACCAGCAAAAAATTTCTAGACAATAATTTTTATTCCAATTAGCTGAAGAACTTGCCAAAGATTTTCAACATGAGCAACAGGACGAAAAAGAAATTATACAGGAAACTTCAACAAATTCAAGTTCAGATTCTTGTGTGCAATTGCGAAAAAGGTGCCAAGTAGGTTTTTGCAAAGAAAACAAAACTAAAAAAATTTGTTTCAAGTGCGACAAATGTGTGTGTGGAAAATGTGCCTTCGAGAATGCAATAATTTTCAAAATATGTGGTGAATAAAGTTAGCATATTACTTATTTTCTAAATTTAGGATTCAATTAAAGAATATTTAATTTTTTCTTGTATTATTTTTATGTTTTTTAAATTTAATAAATAAACAACTTTGAATTATTTGAAAAAAATTCTTTTATTCATGTACCAAATTGTGCTAAATAATATATTTTTCACATAGTAATATATATAACATTTTAAAGAGGGGTCACTTGACCTGCTGTGGTAGAAATAGGTATACATGAAGTATCGGTAGGTTTAGTGTTAATTGTTAATTTGTTACATTTTTAATTCAATGATTTATTTATGTTGATTTCTTAAATCTTTTTGCTGCATTAATATACCTAATCTATTACAATTTTGTAATGAATATTCTGGAATCATCCTGCTTTCAGAATGGTACTGGTATACTGGATCTGGTATGTTATATTGGATCAGGTATCATACTGGATCTGGTATGTCATATTGGATCCAGTATCATACTGGAACTGGTATGTCATACTGGATCCCGTATAATACTGGAACCGGTGTTTCATAAGCCGGTATGTCATACTGGATCCGGTATAATACTGGAACTGGTATGTCATACTGGATCCGGTATAATACTGGAACTGGTATGTCATACTGGATCTGGTATCATACTGGACCGGTATGTCATACTGGATCCGTAATAATACTGGAACCGGTGTTTCATAAGCCGGTATATATTTTTTTACCGGAAACGAAAATTTTTTTCCAATAGGGTTTGCAGGTAAATCAGTATACAAAGGGATGGGAATGTTTGCAATTACGCGCGCGCAGGGAGGGGGTTGTCTATGTTTACGATTTTGCTCTTGTTAGTCATTCAAATTGCTTTGCTTTTGCTTGATTCTTTCTTGACAGTTTTATGTCCATCTTGACTTGACTCTTTTTAAAGATTTGATTGACTTATTCAATTGAGCTGAAAATTTATATGAATATTAAAAATCGCTGTTGCACTAACTATAAACATTTTGGTGAATCTAGCATTTATAGGTTTTTACAGGGATAGAACGAAAAATTCTTTATCATTATGATCTATGGGCTCAAAATTCAGTAGCGTTAAATAAAACATTGTGTAATATATGGAGAAAAATACTCAAACACTGTATTATGGTTTTCTCTTTTTTGTTTGTTTAACAACTCCTCTTTCTTTACTTTATCTACAAAACTGTTAATTACTCAATGTTCGGAAAGTCGAGTGGAGTCACTCCAGATTTTTTAAAAATGTGATAGCATCTAAATGCCTTATTAAACTGAGCAAAACATTTATACACATGTTATAGGTCACAGTTACACGAGTTGTATAGATTTTGGTAAATTTAGCACTTACAGTTTTTTTTTACAGGGACACAAAGAAAAATTCTTTATCATTATGACCTATGGGACTAAATTTTTAAAAATGCGATAGCCTCTAAACGCCTAATTGAATATAGCTGAAAATTTATATGAATATTATAAGTCACTGTTGCACTAACTATAAGCATTTTAATGAATCTAGCATTTATAGGTTTTTACAGGGACACAACGAAAAATTCTTTATCATTATAATCTATAGGCTCAAAGTTCAGTAGCATTAAATTACACATCGTGTACTATACGGAGAAAAATACTCAAACACCCTATTATAATTTTCTCTCTTTTGTTTATTTAACAACTCCTCTTACTTTACTTTATCTACAAAACCGTTAATTACTCAATGTTCGGAAAGTCGAGTGGAGTCACTCATGATTTTTTTTTTTTTTTTTTATTTATCGCATTACTTGAAATATTTAATTCGCTGTTGTGTGTTTAAAGACAAAGGAGTCTTCAATGCTCAAATGATGAAATTATTTTCTATTTTACCATGTTTTTATTAACTTCGATTCTTGTTTGTGTGTTTGTCAGGGACAAATCTTGCAATCGATTTTTAACTAACTTCCCGACTAGCTAGATATTTGAAATTTTCGGGACAGCTCACAACACGGTGACAATACATTTTTCCAATAATTTTAGTCAACTATTTAAAGTCCCGCTGCCTTAGGCAGCGCTTATATGATTCGACAGGAAATTTATTTAACTAACTTCCCGACTAGCTAGACATTTGAAATTTTCAGATAAGTTCAGAACATGGTGAAAATTCATTTTCTTAATACTTTTAGCCAACTGTTTCGGGTTCCTGCTGCCTTCGGCAGCGTTATCAGTACAAAGCTTGCAATCAATTTTTCACTAACTTTCCGACTAGCTAGACATTTGAAACTTTCAGGACAGTTCACAACACGGTGACAATACATTTTTCTAATAATTTTAGTCAACTATTTCAGGTCCCACTGCATTCGGTAGAGCTTATATTATTCGACAGAAAATTTATTTAACTAACTTCCCGACTAGCTAGACATTTGAAACTTTCAGAATAGTTCAGAACACGGTGAAAATGCATTTTTTTTAATACCTTTAGCCAAGTGTTTCGGGTTCCGGCTGCCTTCGGCAGCGTTATCAGTACAAGGCTTGCAATCGATTTTTCACTAACTTCCCGATTAGCTAGATATTTGAAACTCTCAGGCTAGCTCAAAACACGGTGACAATACATTTTTTTTATACTTTTAGTCAACTGCTTCAGGTCCCTACTGCCTTCGGCAGCGTTTATATGATTCAACAGAAATTTTATTTAACTAACTTCCTGACTAGCTAGACATTTGAAACTTTCGGAAAAGTTCAGAATACGGTGAAAAGGCTTTTTAAAAGTATTTTTATCCAATTGCTTCGGGACCCTGCTGCCTTCGGCAGCGTTTCCAGTACAAAGCTTGCAATCAACTTTTAACTAACTTCCCGGCTAGATAGCCATTTGAAACTTTTATAATAGCTCAAAAGAAAGAAAGGAATAGAAAGGAATTTTTCAAGATAGAAAGGAATTTTTTTAATACTTTTATCCTATTGCTGGGGACCCGGCTGCCTTCAGCAACGTTTATATGATTCAGCAGAAAATTTAAAAACATGGTTTATAAATTTTTTTTTTACCTTATAATTTTTGTGTTTACAATATGTGCCCACAGGTACCACATGTTTCGATGTTTCAAGAAAATACGTATGGATATAATTCAAGTGTAAGATGGTCTTTCTAATTTGCATTTCTCAAATTTTTAGCCAGTTGGTGTAACGTTAATAGCAAAAAGTTTGATTTATTTTTTTTCTTTAATGTAAACACTTGCAGGCTAAACAATCTTCCAAGATACAATCACTTCAGTTGAGTCAAATCTATTTATCTCTATCTTTTAAAGATCAATTTATTTATTATTATTATTATTATTACTAACAGGCTTTGCCCGCTTCGCGGGCCATATGAAAATCATGAAAAAATGGAAGATCATTGTCATCCGTTGGATAAATTTCACTAAAATTTATTAAACATTAATTACTCTAAGGGACCAAAAAAAAAAAAAAAAAAAAAAAAAAACGCTCTCAGAGAATTTTTAATTTTCCTCTGAAAAACGTCAAATTTTAAAATTTAAATGAATGTAACAGAGAGTGATTTTTGCCACATATCGAATATCTGAATCACTACTGTCTGATAATCACTAAATACTGATATGCGCGGTATCCGGGAACATCGCTATCCCTTTAAATTTTGACCTTTTTTAGAGGAAAAAATAAAAATTATCTAAGTACGCCCTTCTTTTCCTTTTTTCACCTTGGTGTATGTAAAGGAGCACCTTCATATAAATTTATATAAAGTTCTGTGCATTAGTTAGAGCTACTTACAGAATTTTCATCACACACATACAATTACGTAAACACTTAGAGAAATAAGCAGAAATTTCCTAAAAATGGTCAAATCGTGTTCTGAACACTTCAAAACATGTAAATGCATCGAAAACCCGAAGTCAAAAGTTTTTACAAAACCAATACTTTCTTCTATTGAAAATAATAAAATTTTATATAATGTTTGTTCTAATTAAAATGAAATTGATATGGAGGATTTTTCGTAATTTAAACAAATTTTAATTCATTTTACATCATTTATTTCGTCTCAATTTATTTATTCTATCACTGATAATGAATAAATTATTTTATTATTACTTAAAACAATTGAATTATTTCCTCATTTATCATTTTTTCAAAAGTGTTAAAAAGAAAAAGTCATTTCTGTTTGGAAACAAACAAAAACTTCACTCTACATTAATTAAATTGTCTAAAATGTAAGTACCATTATTCTTTGAAAATATACAACAAACTGACAGAAAGAAATTGTTTTTCGTTTAACGCATTAATTAATGTTAGAAGACAGTTGTAAAATATTCAGACTAATATGACTAATTGACAACCAAAGGAAAAAAAAAAAAAGAAAGGAAGAAAAAGAAAATAACCCTTTTATTTTAATTTGAACACATTAACTAGAATACTTGCTTTTCAGATATTCTTTCTTTCTCCAGAGATTTTTATTGGATTGTCTGAAAATAATAAATAATAAAAGTATCTTCGTCAGAAAAATTAATTTAGTTTCTCCATATTTAAAGTAGGAATTGAAGTACTTAAATTAGTTTAAATTTATTCTTCAAGTTAAAAATTTATGTGAAAGAATTTGCGAGAAAATAAAATAAATGAAATGAAATGAAAAAAAGAACTAAAAGAAAGACAGTTTGCGTAAGCTTTTCAAATTAAATATCGGTAACTACCATTTTGTAAACTTCCAAATTGGTTTTTTATAATTATTTTTATTTCATATTTCCTTAATAGTTTACTTATTAATTGATTTATGCAATAAAATGTACTAAATAATTTTTTTAATCTAATTTATTGAAATATTGCAGAACTAAAATCAAGCAATGTAATAGTTTAAGACCTTTAATGTATAATAAACTTTATAATACTAATTAAAATAAAACTTCCATTGTTTGTCTTATTTTAAAATAATATCTTACTACAAAGCAACTATACATTCTTGTGATAATCATACTTTTCGCATAAATTACATTGTTAAAGAAACATATACACTAGCCACCAATAAGTATTTGGACACTTTCGAATTTAGACGTCTTGTCAAATATCTAGAAAAGTTCTTTAGAAATCATCTTAAAACTTTGGTAATGTAACGAACATGTTATTTCTCATATTTTTCAGCAAAAGTTGTGTTCTGAAAAGGAAAAGGGGACCAGTAAAAAATTAAACAAAAAACAAAAATATTTGGATCACCCTGTAAAATGTAATGCTCTCGATGAGTTTTAGCTGTAGCATGTGATAGAGGATTTTACCTGTATAAAATTTATGAGGCTGCTACATATATTCATGGAGATGTAACGGTTTCTTGAAAAAATTGCAAAAAGAGATTGCAAAAGAGATCTGGAGACCTTTACTATTATGAAAAACTTATTGTTTCCATGTTTGGGGGTATTTTATTTATATCCTTTTAAGTTTCTCCAGGGTTTTCCGACTAAGAATGAAAGCTCTTCACCATGAATGTTTACCCTTGGACTTTGAACTGCAATTACCTGAGAGCCAAATTATGTCATTGCAATGTCATAGCAGTGTCAGCTGACCTCATACATAACCAAGCCAACTAGTCTCACAAGTATAATTAACACAAGATGAGAACCAAAGAGTCTCAAACATCGTAAACAAAATATTATGATACGTTTTAACATGCAACTACAGTTAACAATTCTTTCGAAAATCACCACAAGCAGCGTTTCAATTCGAAGTGGAAAAGGGGACCAGAAAAAATTAAACAATAATCAAAATGTTTCGGATACCCCTGTAAAAGGTAATGCTTTCAATGCGTTTAGGTTGTAGCATGTGATAATCAGAACTTTTCTCATTATCTTTATAAAATTTTATGAGGCTACCACCTATATTTATGGAGATATAACTTTTTTTTTTAACCGTAAAAACAATTTTCAGCTTTAAATTACAACACATAGGATATTAGACACACTAAAGAGCCATTTTCAGGAAGTATATGGCATACTATATTGGACGCAGCATACAGCAATCAGAATTAAAAAATGTTAAATATCTTACGAAATACGAGCACTTTTACTAAATAACTGTTAACTACACATGCGCAAGCTTTATAAAAATTTTATTTGCATAATTTAATACCCAAAGATATTAAGCCACTTTTATGAAAACCCCAAACAAGTATCATTTAAATTCAAAACTTTACGAGAAAAAGGATGAACAGAATTTCAGTTCTCCCAAAATAAAAGCTTAGCCATAAGGGGTTTACTCACATTTTTATTTTGATTCAACCAATGCTCAATGGTAATACAGTGTTTTCGTTGATTGTAAATAAATATTGATAAAACCTTCTAACATCTTTTTTTTTTTTTTTTTTTTCCAGAAGAACTTACATTCTGTTCATTCTGTCTCTGTAACGTTTTGAATTTACATGATATTTGTTTGGGGTTTTAATATAAGTTGCTCAATACCTTTGGCTATTAAATTATGCAAATAAATTTTTTATAAAGCTTGTGCATGCGTTGTTAAATCTTATTTAGTAAAAGTGCTCGTATTTCGTAAGATGTTTAACATTTTTGCATTCTGATTGTTGTATGCTGTGTCTAATTTAGTATTCCATAATTTCTTAAAAATGGCTTTACACGTGGTCTAATACCCTACGTGTTATATTTTAAAAAGTGGAAATTCTTTTTGCAATTTTTTAAAGAAACCGTTATATCTCCATGAATATATGCGGTAGCCTCATACAATTTTATACAGATAATAATAAAACTCCTCATGATCACATGCTACAGCCAGAACGCATTTAAAGAATTACTTTTTACAGGGGGATCCAAAACTTTTTGATTTTTGTTTAATTTTCTAATGATCTTCTTTTCCTTTTAAGAAACGGCGGAACACAACTTTTGTTGAAAAATATGACGTATAACACGTTTTTTTACACTACCAAAGTTTCAAGATGATTCTTAAAGAACTTTTCTAGATAGTTCACAAAATGTCTAAATTAAAAAATGTCCAAATACTTATTGGTAGATAGTGTATCGTACCAGGACAATCTTTTAGTATATTTTCATGTGCCCCCTCGCATACTTGGGTACAGCAACATGCGTTATGCCGCGCCGTGGCCTATAAAGCATGGAGCAACATCGCTGTTATAATTTCCTCAATAATGTTGGAATCCGTTGTTTAGCTGTTCATCAGTTGATTAGGCTGTTCATCTCTACTTGTTACACCTTGGATTTTATAAATTTCTATGCAAAGAAATCTTAGAGGTTAATTGTAATGACCGTAGTGCCTAAATTCTGGGTGAAGCCAGTACTCTTTGTCTGCCAAGGGAAGCGTGATTGAGGTGGTCCGGAACAATCAGGGCGTAATAAAGTAGTGATCTATCCTTTTGGAACACAACGGTGGTATCCATAATCTCATCACTTCTCAAGTACGATTCCAGAGAATTGCTCCTATATGCAATTGTCATATAAAAAATATGAAATTTTTTGAGTAATTGTCTTCTCAAAAAATATGAAGGCGTCCATAGATCTTTAAACTTATAAATATCCTCCACAAATTTACTTTGGGTGTGTCGCGTTGTCACTGACGCAGCGAAATGTGCGGCTCATTATCCCAGATCCTTCAATTGTGCTTGCTCACATGCCTTATCGTGTAGAATCTAGCTTGATCACTGAAGAGGACATAATGCATTAAATTGTCATTTTCGACAACCTTTAGGAGATAACTTGAATGATTGCATTGTTCACAGTTACAATCTTATGCATAACCTAGATGTGACATGCGCGTTTCTGCAATATGTAGCGCAGATTTTCCACAGAGTACTTTGTATGGAAATACCAACCTCCCGACTCCCAAACCATTCTCTTGGTAAATGCGGAGCGGCTACGTATGATGGCATCCTCTGCACGTTGCACAATAACTGTTGTTGAGAATGGCCTCCAGGGACATTGTTCATCTCAAACACCACCGGCTTGCTTGATTTGTTAACCAAGAGACTAATCTGGTAGTGCTCAGCTTTCAAAACTTACAGGTGAACCTTTCTGCATCTATTTACACGCCAGCTCAAACAAACAAGCACTCCCAACAGCTGTTCGTTCTTTTGTTTTAAGCATTGTTTCACGTTACTTTCAAAAAATATATTTTCGTTTAGGATTTCACTGATTATTACAAGAATGTATAGTTCCTTTATAATAATCCTGTATAAGGCAAGTCAAAAACTATAGCAGGGATTTCAAAGCATTTTTACGCAATTTGTAAGAAATGTATTTGTTAAAAAGTTAATGACTGTAAACAGTAATATACACTGGTTATTAATAGCGGTCGGTAATTTAATATTTCGTAAATAGACGGTGCCGCATTTCCAGTATATTTTATCTTGTTATGCTTCAATGATGGTGACTGTTTCAGCTACAAGAGGACCAACCTAACTTAATCCTGCTACAGGGTGGTGGATCACCAAATCAACGTACATTATATAGTCTGTACTTGATTAAAAATACAAATTTAGATGAAACCCCTTAAGAAATAG
Source organism: Salticus scenicus (assembly GCA_963930645.1). Taxonomy (NCBI): domain Eukaryota; kingdom Metazoa; phylum Arthropoda; class Arachnida; order Araneae; family Salticidae; genus Salticus; species Salticus scenicus. The sequence continues at coordinate 68,836,624 of OZ005656.1, read as the reverse complement.
TTTTTCTTTTTTTCTAAAAGCAACTAAATTTTATCATATTTTATCGCATATATCTCTCTGAATTTTAGCATTATTTTATTTTTGAAGCTACTCTATAATTGTCTGTAAATTAAATAAATAATGTTGTTAACGTTTACGCATGCGCAGTTAAAGATTTTTCGGTCAAAATATGCATATTTCCTCACATGTTTGATATTTTAAAATTCTGATCACCTATATTTTGTATAACATAGTATGTTAAGCTTTTAAAAAATAGCATTGCATTGGTTTGAAAACCCTGCATGATAAACCCTTTTCGCACACAAAGCTATAATAATAACATTAAAAAAATTTTTTTTGAAGGATTTTAGACACACACGTTCACATTATACATTACATAAAAGTGCATTTTTCTGAAATTTGTAATTTAGGGGACTAGTAATATACGGTGCAAGTCTATGGATTTTAAAAACTAAACTCTAATTTTATAAATTGTTTAAATGTTCCTAACTGTAACACAGTTTAAAATATGATGCCCTTGTATAAATACCCCCTTTTTTTTTAAATTTCTGGTAAAGTGTTTAATTTCTTTAAATAATTTTAAAAATTACATACATTTTTTCGACCACATTGTTTTGAAGCCGTTTTGCGAAACTAGACAAAATAACATTATATTTTATAAATAAATTTAGTTTTATACTGCCATATATCGGTATCTTTTTAAAGCCAATTTATTCAGCTTTTTATTAGTCTAGTCAAAATGTAAAAATATTTAAGGTTTTAGATTTTATAAAGCAAACAATAGAACTTCACGTGGTGTGGGCTTCTGAAGTGAAGAAGATAAACTAAAACGTATGGAACATTTTTTACTTTGTTAAAAAAAAAAAACTTTGTATTTCCGTGAATATATGTTTTCAGAGAGGTGAATACAAATTGTTGAAAGAAACACTGAAATCACATGCTACATCTACAATGCGCTTCAAGCTTTTTTTTTTTTTTTAATTTCATTTTATTTTATTTATTTATTTTTTACCTGTTAATTGCAAATATTATCTTCTTTCTTTAATTTTCTGCTGACCCCGTTTGTGCCGTCGGGACAAAACTTTTGTTGAAAAATATGAGGTATAACACGTTTTTTTTTTACCCCTTAAGTTACATTATAATGCGCTATTTATTTGAAAAATACGTAAAATCGAAAGTGTTTATATTACTTTGTCCACCAGTGTATGTAGTTATAAATTCATTAATTACGTATGTGTAGTTAAGGTTTAACTTTCGTCTTTCATTTAGAATTATGTGTATGTTTTATTTTCCTGATAGACCGAAATAATGTATACTGAGTCTCCCAGCTAAGATGTTACAAACTTCGAGGAGAGGTGGTGTACACCTAGACGACTCGGAATCACATAAACTCGTAAATGCTTTCCTGACGCGGTAGAGGGCATTGAATAATTGCGTGAAATTCCAATTTTATTCGCGATACTTCCTATTTTTCTACTGGGAGTGCCTTGTGCTAGACCTAGCACAATTTCCTCATTGGCTGGCATACGTATCGTTCGATCACGATTACGTGTTCCCTTATGGAAAGGACCGCTCTCAAATAATTGCTGGTGTAGGTTGCCAAAAATGGTATCGGCGGAAATTTGCCTCAACGGATACCTTTGGCGCACAACTTCTGGGTGCATCGTCCATTACAGTCTACGGCCCTATATGCCTGAGGCACATCTACTTTCTCTGAATTCGTATAGACTGTTATCCTACAGACTCTGTGTTAGCATGTGAAATAAAGCTTCATCTCAGCGTGACTCCTTCTTATCACTGAGTTTTTCTAGCGTCTGTTTAACTCTCCACCAAGAAATTTGCATATTGTACCTCTAATCTCTCTCGAGAAACTTTGTGATGAGAAAATTTCCCATCTTATTCACTGGCACCACTCTCGAAACTTCAGGGCCAAGGATCAGCTCTGTGCAATCCAGTCTTTTTAATGCCCTTACTGCGTCAGGAAGGCGTCCCCCCTGCATTCCCATGTAATTCCGAGTCATTTTAGTGCACCCTACTTCTTCTCGAATTTTGTAACATCTTAGCTGGGACACCCTTTATAATATAATAATATGAAACATATTAAATTTTAGCTAATAAATAACTAATAAAATATAAATAACATAAAACATTACTATTAATTTCGCATCAAATATAAAGGCTTTAACCCTTTGCGGCGCAAGACAATTCAGATCATTTAAATTATACTGCCACCGGAATTCATGAACTAAATTAAACTAAAAGAAATTTTAAAATTTAAGGTTAAAAAAACCGGCCTTTTCTGATATGTTATAAACGTAAATTTTTGCTACAAATTTTCCGGGATGAATTTTTGCAGATGTATCTTAAATTTTGCGTCCTCGCAGCGAGGACGAGCGCGTTAAGGGGTTAAAATTCAAAGAATTTCCTAGAGTGTGAAACCAAAGAATTTTTTTAGAAAACTTTAAGAACAACTCGAATGGTCCAGGACTTTTAATATGTTGTTTCAACACCGTACTAGTGATCTACCAACTTCTATGTATATTGCATTTTTTTTCTATTTTGATTATAGTTTTAGGTGTACCGGAAAGTTTTATGTTTTTTAATTACAATACTGACACAGAAATTTCACCCATCGATATCTCTATAACTTTTACATGGTCTGTCCAGGAGGTAATGAGATTTATTCCGTAAAATTCGTTTATTTAAAGATAATTTTACAGACACTTAATTTTCTTCAAAATAGTCTCCTCCTTCATTAATATACCGTTTCTAATGACTCTGTCACCCATTCATGCCTGCTTGGAAGTTTTTAACATGAATTTAATAAAAAAAGCACCACAAAACTGGCGTTGTAAAAAATATTACTTACAAACTTTGAATAAACACCGTAAAATGCAATAAACTCGCAACAATTGTTGCGAGTTTATTGCATTTTATGGTGTTTATTCAAAGTTTGTAAGTAATATCTTTAACATGAATGCTATTCAAAATGCGCGTTACATTTATCTGCAAGTTCTTCAAATTTCTAAAACAATTAAAAACAACCTCAAAACAGCTTCTTAAGTTGGATTTTAACCGAGGGAATAGGGAAAAGTCCAGCAGTGACAGATCGAAACTGTATGGTGGTTGGGACAGTGTCATGACGACCTATTTTTCTAGAAGCTGAGTCAAGAGCTCGGAACGAATTTTCTATATTTGAAGTTTCTCAGTAAAGATTTGATGTATAATCAATTTAATAAGATTCCAACGTCTCTGCAATCATTCGGATACTCATATGATGGTCATAGTCCAAAAGCGCTTTAAATTTAGCCACATTGTCTGAAGTTCGAATACTTCCTTACCGACGTTCTCTCTTCAGTCCTTGAAGGTTTTTTTTCCACTTAAACACCTGAGCCTTGCGCAGCAAATACTTTCCATAGGTTTGTAATATAAAAAAACATCTCAATAGACGATTTGTTTACTTTTCTACAAAACTTTAAGGCGTATCACAGCTCGCTACTCTGCTGTATTCTAAAAACTAACATCCCTTTCAAACATATGTCTACTTTATGAGCGACCTGTGCACTATAAAGGCGCAAGGCCAACTGACTCCCACTACAGAGGGTAGGTGACAGTCCCTAGCACCTGTACCATCCGCAAATTTAGCTATTTTACCATGTTTTTATTAACTTCTATTCCTGTTTGTTTGTGTGCTTGTTTGTCCAGTACAAATCTTGCAATCTATTTTTAACTAACTTCCCTACTAGCTAGACTTCCCTACTAAACTTTCACAATAGCTCAGAACCCGGTGACAACACAATACTTCGAAGTCAGATTTTCGAATTTTCGGATAGTTTTCTTTTAATTAATTAAAATATTAAAATAATAAGCTCCTAATAGCAATCAAAATAGCCATTAAAATATTAGCTATAATTTAATTGTTGGCAAAAGAAATTTACGAGTTCGTTTTCTTTCGACATAAAAATAAATACATTTAATTAAACATGAACCTTAAAAAATTAAACTTTTTTCTTTGAATTATTATTATTAGTTCTCTGAACTGAGTCCGCGTGCTTAAATATAGCTTATATATTAGTTTTTATCCTCGCTTTTTTTTATTAATGATTCATCAGAAAATTAAAAAACATGGTATATAAAAAGTTTTTTTTTTTTTTTTTTTTTTTTTTTTTTATCTTATAATTATTTATCTTCAGCATGTCGCAAAAAATTCAATTTCATTGCTTTCTGGACAGACCTTGTAAGAAAATATTTGGTAAAGCATAAGTATTTTTATACAAAAATTTTTAGTGTAATTTTATTAATTCAAAACAACAATACTTTTCGCTACACATAACATCTTGTTTTTTGATTTCGGATGGTTGTAGACATTACTTTTTTTCATGTCGAATAAACATTGTTCTCATTCAGCGGATTACGTGTGTAGTTAATGGATTATATTCTTTCTCAGGAGGCAAAATCATGTTAATATTAGTTTCTTGTGTGACTTTTCGAATAAAAAATAAATTGTATATTCTCGGAAATGTGTAATTTAATCAGATGCTTCTTATATAGAACTATATTACATTTCCATTAAAGAAAAAAGTTTATTAAAAAGTCTCATGTCTTTTAATAAAAATAGTAAAAACATTTAAATTTCAAATTATTCGAATAACACATCCAATATAACACATTTCTTTGCAGATCTTCAAATATACTGAGAAAAGCATTAATTCTTCGCTCTTTTTAATGTTATTTTGTTAACATTTAAATTCATTTCCCAATTTATACAATTTGGTTCCACAGCTGTCAAACTAACTTCGTTTTTCAAACGAAATTAAGCGATAAACTCAATTTGTACAGGAAAACAAACAGAACCGGATCCAAGCCAATCAAGTTTTCTTTCGTTTTATATTTAAATAGTAAAGAGTACAGTTAGAGAAAGAAGAATGTATTTGAGTTTGAAAACAACTTTTCTTTATCGATTTTTCAATGTTAATTTATGCAGCGTTTTACAAAGTTAAATAAAGTTCAGTGAATTGATCTTTATGTGTCTTTAATCAATGCTTTAATAGCAGTGAATTTATCTTAAATCCGGATTTTCTTCCTTTTTTTTTTTTTTTGTGTGTGTGTGCTAAATTTAACTGTTTGATTCGGATCTTTCACAATTTATAGACCATATGCATAACTGCTTAAAAATAGTCGAATAAGTTTCAAGTACTGGTATCACCAATGTCTCTAAATAATCTGAAATGCATTTATTATTATTATTATTATTATTACTTAATAACTGTGAACGCCGCACCTCTGATTTCGAGAGTATTCCAAAACAAGAACTAAAAAGTTTGGTACGAAAGTGTGGCAACACGTGTGCGTATGTGAATCAAGATGGACTAACGTTTCAATTCTATATGTTGTTTTTAAAATACTTTACTTGATGTTAATTTATGTGTTGGTTATGTATTTTATGTTTGTGCCGTAAGTAAATTTAAAATGTTTAAAAGTAAACAAAGCGTGATCAGTGTCTTAATGTGTCTCAAGATGATTTTACAGGAAAAAAAGAACCAGGTGCAAAAAAGAAGTCGCCACAATTGGCGCAGCCGGTAGGATATGTTAAATAGCAAGTGCATTTAGGGATTATTTCATGATAGTGATGAAAAAAAAAGGTATGTTTTTTTTTAATGTTCCATCAAGAGTCATATTTTGTATAAGTTTTATGTCTAAATAATTAGGATTAAGCATTTAGATATTTTGTTCCGATTTTGTATTCCAACAAGGTAAAGAATAGGTAAATGGAAATTGAATATTTCGTAATGTTGAAATAATAATAATTCTAGTGTTTGAAAAATGAAAAATAGAAATATATTTGTTTATTTGTATTTAAAAAGCCGGAAAATATTAAAAAGAATGGTGAAAAGAATATATTTTTATGCTATTCAAGATCATTGTTATTAATTTCTGTGTGTTCTTTTTATTCATCACGTGATTTAGAATAAATAACTGTTTCATTAAAGCAGATTGTGGAAAAAAAAAAAAAAAAAAAAAAAAAAAAGAGTTCTGTTTTGATTTATTTGTTCTGTTTTATTGAATGATTGTTTATTTGTTAGACGTTGATAATGATTTATCTTTACTTATCTTTATTATTATGGGAATATTAATGAAATATCTCAGTAAAAAAAACTAGTGAATTATTCTTGTGAACGTCCGGTTTTGTTTATTTTTTTTTACTTTGAGGAATGAATCGGAAATTGTTTTTTTTTCTGTTTAAAAGTAAGTTTGATTAAAGGTTGCTATAGCAACATTATTTCTAATTTATTGAAAGCTGGTTATGTAATAAAGTATATTCTGATTTATTTAATGAAAGAGTTGATTGTGTAAACATTTTTTTTTAATTTGTTATTTCGATACATATTTTTTTTTTTCTCCTTTTATGTATGCATTCCGACTTAATGATTATTTTATTTAATTTGGGGGAAAATGTTGTTTAAGATAAAAACTAAGATGTCAACCCTGGCGTTCTTAGGGGGAAATCAATAGGGTTTGTGATTATAAATATAAGAAAATTTATTTTATTCACGGAAAATTTTAACTTGATTTGATTTCATCCATCCGAAGATGGCATTTTTGGGTAAAGGGAATAAAAAAGATTTGCAAGAAGTTGCTACTGAGCTTAGAGTGGAAGGAGCTCAACATTTAAAGTTATATGAGTTAAGAGATGCTATTTTGGCTTCAAAGAATTACGATGAAGAATTTGTTAAAGAAACATTAGCGAACGTACTTGAAGCACGGAAGAGGAAAGAAGAGATGGAGGAACGCATAAGAAGGGAAGAAATAGAGGAGCGTAGGAGAAAAGAAGAGATGGAAGAACGCATAAGAAGAGAAGAAATAGAGGAACGTAAGAGAAAAGATGAATTGGAAAAAATGCGTTTGGAAAATGCAAGAATAGAACTTGAGAAGAAAGGAATTACAAATGAAACTTCTGAGAAAACGCCGGTAAAATTACATAACATCTTACAAAAATTTGATCCTAAAACATGCGAAATTAGTCTGTATTTAGTTCTTTTTGAGCGGCAGGCAAAACGTGCCGAAATTAAAAGAGATGATTGGGTTTCTCATCTCATTGGGCTACTGCCATACGAAATCGCGGAAGTTATAGCTCGGGAAGACGAAGAAATCATGAATGATTACGGAAAAGTAAAAGAGACAAGAACAGCTCAAAGAACAGCAGCAGAAATATGTACATTATCATAATTTACGGTCAAAAGATACCGAATTTTCTGTTGGGGATGAAGTTGTAGTGTTAATCCCTGATTCAACAAATCGTCTTTGTTCAAAATGGAAAGGACCAGGAGAAATAGTAGAAAAGAAGTCTCCACATTCTTTTTATGTCAAACTACCTGATGGAAGTGTTCGACATCTTCATCAAAATAAATTGCGTAAATATATTCAACCTGTCAGAGCTGTAGGAATTATTTACGAAACAGATGAAGAGTTTGGAGACATACAACATGCGCCCGTAGAATCACGGCAAGTAACAGATGAAGAACTAAAAGCTGATATAAAATCAAATTCGATATCAGGAAAGCAACATAAACAGCTGTTGAATCTGATTAAAGAATATCTAGCAATATTTGATGGGGAATTAAAGAAAGCCAACGTTCCTCCACATGTTATCCAGTTAAAGTCTGGAGTAGAGAGGAAACAACCTCATCTTTATAAAGTTCCAGAAACATTAAGATCTAATATAGAAAAACAGATAGCAGAATTATTGGAAAAAGACCTGATAGAACCCTCTTCAGCAGAAATAGCATATCCATTGGTATGTGTAGCCAAGAAAGATGGAACTGTCCGACTTTGCGTGGACTACAGAGAGCTGAACTCAGTTAGTAAAATTCCACCTTTTCCTATGCAGAATTCAGAAAATCTTAGATTTAAAGCTGGTGGAGCTCGTTACTTGACAACTTTAGATATCCTTAAGGGATATTGGGAAATACCCTTAGCAGAGCAAAGCCGAGAATTAACCAGTTTTGTATCTCCAAAGGGTCAGTATCAGTGGAAGGTGATGCCATTTGGGTTATCTGGAGCACCAGCAACATTCCAAAGAATAATGAATCAAGTATTACGACCTCATAGTGACTACGCCGAAAGTTTTCTTGATAATATTATCATATTTTCTTCAAACTGGGAAGATAATCTTAATCATATTAAATCCATTTTAGAAACTCTGAAAAAATTGAATTTTTGGGCAAATTTAAAGAAATGCTCGTTTGCGATGTCGAAAGTAAAATATTTAGGACATGTCGTAGGCTCAGGAGAGCACGGCCCAGATCCGGACAAGATATCAGTTATTAAAGATTTGAAAGCCCCTAAAACTAAGAAAACATTGAAGTCACTCCTAGGATTATTTAACTATTACAGAGACTATGTGCCTCGGTATGCCAATATAGCAAAACCTTTAACGGACTTAACTCGAAAAACTGTGCCAAACGACCTTCCATGGTCAGAAGAAGCCGAAAGCGCATTTAATTCGTTAAAAAATTGTTTGTGCTCTATAACATCTCTGTATACACCTGATATGTCGAAACCTTTTGAAATCGATACTGATGCTTCAGTGACCGGAATTGGAGCCTGTCTAATGCAGAGAGATGAGCAGAATAAACTGAAACCTATAACTTTTGCAAGCCAAAAACTGACCCCTGCTCAATCAAAGTGGAGCACTATTGAAAGGGAAGCTTATGCTGTAATATGGGCATTAGGTAAATTCGAAATGTGGACTTATGGAACCACTATTATCTTACACATGGACCATAACCCTTTAAAATATTTGACAGAAACAGTTCCTAAGAACGCCAGATTACAAAGATGGGCATTGGCTCTATCTCGCTATCAAGTGACTATTGCTCATAAGCCAGGAAGCAGTAATACTATTGCAGATGCTTTATCACGCATTCATGAATAAAGTCATAAGTTAGTTTAATATTGTATTTGTTATTACATATATATATATATGTGTGTGTGTTTATTTTGTTCTTATATTCAAGTATATTAATTCATTAAGATTATTTAAAGTGCATAAGAAAATCCATGTCAGAATAAATGTTTATTCATATATATATATATTATTTCTATTATGTGTTTAAATGTTATTTATTTTATACCATAGAAAATATTTAAATTTTAAGTGAAATATAAATGTTATTGCTCTTGATGGAACATCGCATATTAGGTCAAAGATGAGACAATAATTAAGAATTTAAAAGGACAATTAGACTTTCATGAACATTTATTTAAAGATGAAACAATAATTAAGAATTTAAAAGGACAACTAGACTTTCATGAACAGTTATATAAATTATCCACAGATTTTTGTTAGTAGTTTCACTGTGAAGGCCATTGTCCCTCAAGTGAAACTGGAGGGAATTTCAAAATATTTTATTGCTGCAACTACTTCATTCAAACGGAAGTTAAAAAAGCGGCAAACCTTCTCATACAGAAATGTATGTCATATATAACGGTTTAAAAAACCTTTTTTTTAACAGTTTTAACGAATACTAGAAATGTACAATATATCTTTCATCTTAAGCTCTAATAGTATGCTTAAAGTGTAGGATAAAAAACAGTGCGAGTCTCACACAGGTTTCTTTATTCTTTTTTTTTTTTTTTTTTTTTTTTTTTTTTTTGAAATGTCAAATTAGTAAAACTATTTAAATTACTACTGTTAGATACTTTAGGAAGAAAAAAAATTCCGACTTTCATGGTTTTTTTGTATTTTTTTGAGCTACCGTTTCTAGTTTTTGGGTTGTTAAATTCTTAAACAGGTATGAAAAAAGGAATCTTTTCTTAATCCGACAATTTTGAAATACACAATTCAAGAAAAACGTTTCCTATCTATCACATATAGTTTTTAAATATAAAATTAAAAATATATGTTTTATTTATTTATTTTTACGTTTAATAAAGTAAATATTTTGATTTACCAAAGTGTAAAACGCGTGCTACAGAAATAAAACATGTTATCGACAAAAATAAAATTTCTGAATACTTGTTTTTTTGTTCATAAGATATGAATCCAGGGAAAGGTTATTGCTGAGATATGCTAATAATTTTACTATATTATGTCGCCCAACCAGTATTCAAGAAGTTCTGTTCTCTATGCTGGTTGAGGGGAATGGCCATGTTTGAACCCACATCCCGCTCATTGTCCCAGCAGTTCTAAGTTTTCCGCGGATTTCTCCGAAACTTGTATAAATACGGCATAAGTCTTCCTATAAAGACAATCACAGAGGATATTCAACCCATGTATAGGCCTCAAGCGTAGTGAATGAGCCTTAATTTATATACCATACCACCTCCAACGTATATTATTCACACCATATTAATAAATGTGTATAAAAATATTGTATAGTGTAACTACATTAAAAAAACTAAACAAAACTAACATGTTAAAAAGAATTTCTGAATAGTTCATTAGTATACAAGCAATTTTTTCATAATGCTTATTTTAGAAACTGTTTCTCTGTTAAAAAAATCTTTAAAAATAAAAATAAAAAATTATTTGATTTTTCTTTAATTAAACGAAAAAAAACCGCTCTCTTCTTTACTTACATGTTAAAACATTTCTTAACCTTATAACGTTTTTCATTACAGACTAAACTATTTTGAATGAAATTAAATTTAATTACATTTTCTGTTCATTTTTTGTAAGATTAACATTTATCACAACCGTGATAAGATAAATTAAACATTTAAAATAAAGTCACTTAAAACATTTAACAGCTACGTACAGTATATAAGTTACTGATGCCAATGAAAAAATAAAACTTAATAGAAATTGTGTTTTTACAAGAAAATAAAATACACTTAAACCATTTAGATAAATTAAAATAAATTGCATTTCCGACTTTAATTACATTTCATTAAATTCCCCATTTCTTCAAATTTAAAAAGAAACGGAAAACGGTGATTAAATTTAAAATGGAATATATATATATAGAAGGGGATGTTTCAAAAACTTTGGTTAAAAAATTTTTTTAGTGGTGCAAAACCTTTAAAGACGAAAAAGAGGATGTCAATGATGAACAACGTGCTGGGCTTCCATGAAGTTCGAGAACTTCGGGCAATACGGCTAAAATTAAGGCGTTTTTGGACTGTGATCGTTGGATAAGAGTCTGAATGTTTATGGAAACGTACAAAATTGATTGTGCATTAAATCGTCACGCAGGAACTTCAAATTCATAAAATTTGTGCCTGACTCAGTTCTTAGCAAAATACAGCTTTGCAACGCTGCCCAACCACCATAAAGCTCATCTGTCACTGCCGGACTTTTTTCTATTCCCTCAGTTAAAATCAAGCTTAACAAGTTGTTTTGAAACTTTTTATTCTTTTTGACAATATGAAGAACTTGCATGGAAATGAACATTCATTTTAAATAGCATTCCAGTTGAAGACCTCCAAGCAGGCATCAATGGGTGGCAGAGTTGTTACCAACGGTGTATTAATGCGGGAAGAGACTATTTTGAAGAATACTAAGTGCTCGTAAAATTATCTTCAAGTAAACAAATTTTACTGAATCAGTTTCATTATTTTCTGAACAGAGCATGTATATATATAAATTCTCAGTTCATTCGAATAAGGCATATAGGCGCTATCACACTTTGAATAATTTGATCCCAGTGACCATAATGATAAAGAATTTTTCCTTGTGTCCCTGTAAAAACTATAATTGCTAGATTCACTAAACTCTGTACAGTTCGTGCGACGGTGACATTTAACATGTATATAAATTTTTATCTCAATGGAATAAGCGATTTAGACGCTATCGCACTTTAAAAAGTTTCAGCCCATTGGCCATAATGATAAGGGAAAAAAATGTGTCACTGAAAAAAAGAAATTATAAATGTTAGATTTACCAAAATCAATAAGGTTCGAACTATGGTGACCTACAATATATGTATCAAATTTCAGATGATTTGAATAAAGTCTTTAAACTCTATCGTGTTCACTCTCACACATACACACACACATGCATACACACATACGCACACATACACACATCACAGTAAAAATAGAAAAAATCATTTCAGCGGACCTTAACCCGTTAACGCCCGAATTAATTTTGCAAAATATTATTAGCTGACTATTTCACGTCTAAATTAATATAGACAACTGACAGTAAAATATATTAACTTAAACAATTCTTCTGATAGTTTTAAATTTAAAGCCTATCGTCATTTATTGACGTTTAGTGTTCTAGCGAGAAAACTTCGAGATAGAAAAACTTTGAGATAATAGATTAATTTCTCATTATCTGTTGACAAAGATCTCGAAAGTAATGTATTATATATATTATTATTCAACTTGATTTAAGTTAGTATACCTGCGCAAAAAGCAAATATATGTGCGACGAATGAAAAATCCTAAAATGGACTATCCAAATTATGAAATAATAATTAATAGTAGGCACAGAAAACTTCCAGGGATCATTTAGATTGACGCTATAAACTGTCACTAAAAAGCAGAAATCCTTCCAAGAAACCACACAATATATAAGTGCCATTTTATTAGCTGTCCTCAATTAGGACACTGGGCGCTAACGGGTTAATACGATGAATAGAATACTTCCCTTACATAATGTATGTTCGGAAGTAAAAATGAAGACAAAGTTTTAAAAATAAAATAAGAAATCCATTTAAAAAAATTTGTAAAAATTTAATTAATTTTAAAGTAAAAATTATTATTATTATTATTATTAAGCATTTGTGTTTTCCAATAATTTAATATTAATTAAAAGGATTTTTTAATTAATATTAAAATGTTTTAATGAAATATATATGTTTTAATACATGTTTTAATAAAAAAAAATTGATATGTTGAATGATCGTAATTTTTCTGGTACCATTTTTATTTTTCAGGTAAATATAAGGAAAGGTTGAGATGTGAGTGACTTTATGAGTTACAAGTTCTACGCTGTGTGCAGTTGGCAACGGTCTGGGATCTGGGAGTTAACCTAAAAATTGGTCGGGAGACAGGCCATTACAATTTTCATCTCCCACGGTACGAATGGTTCTGTTGTTTTGTTGATCCTCGCAGGTATTATTTTGTATGAGAACATGGAGGACATTGCAGACTTACAAAAATTAATGTATATTTGTTCGGCGTTGCCATGAAAATGATATTACACCATATTAGTCTTTAACCACATTTCTTGCGACCATAGAAGCCTCTGCGCAAGTGCGAACTCAACGACTGTTAAAATAGGGGGGATAACCTTTTCGTTAAGAGAAAATAAGCGATAAGGGAACATCGAGTGACTGGATGATATCTAAATCTCAACCAGTCAGTCAACTTGGCATCCCTCCTAGATTTTGGACTCGTTCTCACTGCTAGGCGTAGGAAATGTAGTTACACTATAAAACACAAAGCAAAACAAAAACAGGAAATAAGTTACACCCTGTGGGACTCGATCCGCAATCTTCGGCTCTGGTGGCCAACGCCTTATCCGTTAGGCCACGGGTGCACATTAAGTTTTATCTAACAAATAAATACTAAAATTTACCTTATTATAAAGTTTTTATAGAGAGTAATTAGTAAAAAAAAAAATTGCTATTAGATATATATAAATATTTATTTTTCTTCCTTTCTTTATTTTTTTTTACCATATTGTAATTTGACTCAAAAATTAAACATGCTAACTATAGAGTCCTATACTTTTATTGATTACATTTGTAACAGTTTTAATATTGGTCTATATTAAAGTATATTAGTATACTTCTGCTGTTTAAAGATATCCCATTGGCAGTTTTGTCTTTCTCTTTTTCTTTTCTTTGATATATAACGTAACATTTCAAATAGAATTGAAATCTACAAGAAACAATCTAGCTTGTTGTGCCATCACAAAATTTTCTTCTATATTTCCCAACACAAATTCACACAATAAAAATAATTTATTAAAATTATTAATTATTAAAATCATTTATCATGATGAATGCATACAATTTTCATCTCATAAGCATATAGCACGAAATGTCGTAAGTATGTATATCATTTTTCATCCGAATATCTAAAGACAATTTTTTCTTCTTTTTAAATCGATGAGTTTGCTTTAGATTATCACGGATCTAAATTTTCTTTATTCGTTTTAAAAATATTCACGAATACGTCTGAAATGTACCTATATTGAAAAATACACACACACCTTTTTTTTTTTTTTTTTTTTTTTTGATGGGGGTAATTCCTACATATACATTTTTTTCCTGATTGAATATCATTATTAAGAATATATATATATGTATATATCTTTGAAAGTTGTAAAATAATTATCATTATGTACATTTACAGGAAGTGTTCGTCCTACATTGCTATATTAGAAAATTATTAAAAAATAAATAAAAATAAATAAAATAAAAAAAATAAAAAAAAATGGTATGGCATCACAATTTATCATTAAATGTAATCAACACTAAATTATATCAAGATTCAAGTAAACATCAACTTCGATTAAATTACGTTCAATCCAAAATTTTGTGGATAATGTAGCTAAGGAAACAACATTAGCTACATCTTCAAAAAAATGTTACATATACACATAAAACAGAACAAAGTGAAAGCAGAAATCAACTCGCACCCGATGGGACTCGAACCCACAATCTTCGGCTCCGGAGGCCGACGCCTTATCCATTAGGCCACGGGTGCTCATTAAAAGGTTGTTTAATGTGTAAGTAAAAAATATGTTCAAATCATGCCCAAAACATGTGAAAACAGAAATTCATCGAAAACAAGAGGTAGAAATTTTATGAAATCAATACTTTCTTTTTATGGGTGTGTATAGAAGAATCGCCTTATTTTACGGGTTTTTTTTTTTTTTTTTTTTTTTTTTTTTTTTACGTAGAAAAATATAATGAATATTTTAAATCAGGAATTATGATCTACAGCAATTTACCAAGTACAATCGTATAGCATACTAAGTATTTATTTTACATATGAATAAGCTTTTAGGCTGGTGAGTAATCTGAAATCCACATAACACAAGGATTGTGTAGCACTCTTTTTTCGACAATCAGATCTCATGCTCCGCCATTAACGGCCTCAACTAGTTAGTCTTGATATCACTTGTGAATTATATTTGTTGGATCAGACTAGTGTTGCCAGATTGCGCTACTTTTTTATTCAACAGTCACCAATAATTTGAAAAGTGCTATTTAATGAATTTAATCGACGATTAATCGTCTATTATGTATATCAAACATCACTTCTCGAAATTATTGGTGACTATTAAGTAAAAAAGTTGCGCAATCTGGCAACACTGGATCAGACGATAAAAAAAAAATCTAAAACATCGACTCGTTCTCTCGTTCATACACGTGCACTCACTTATAGTGCTAAACATATTAATATTTCATCGAATGCAGCGTAGAAATAAATTTTCCTTTAATGATTTGTTGCCTGTTTTTAACAAATATGAGATATGCTTATACTGCGCCTACTAACATTCTAATATCCAACTGACTGAATCGTTTGCTATTTAACCCTTTGAGCGACAAGGTAATTTCTTTCTATAGCATATATTTGATTAGAGAGCGAGCACATCCTTCATCAAAGAATGTAACCAACATAAATAATCTGGTGTGTCACTCACACGACTTTCTCTTACCCTTAAATTTAATACTATAGCTACAGGTGGCAGATTAAGAGGTAAGATAACGAGTACTGTTATGTAAACCTGTGTTACATTATTGAAATTAGGCTTATGTTGAGTTTTATATGATAATTAGTTCTGTGGGGGGGGGGGGCTACCGCCCCTCTCAACCCCCCATTTCATTAATGCACCTACATTTATATAGAATTTAATTCGGTTATTAAAAAATAATTCTGTTCTTAAAAAATAATTTATTAAAATTATTATTTAAAAAAAATTATCTTTTATGATAATGCAGACGATTTCCATATTAGAGAAGTAGTATAACACTAAATATACATTTAAAAAAAAAAAAAGTTAAATTTATTCTCAATATTACATAAAAAAAAAATCTTAAAAATGAAAAAAATCCATAACTTTATTTTAAATTATCGTAGATCGATGGTTCAACCATTCGTTTTAAAGCTATTGGCGAGCTCTTTTGAAAGATACCCATCATAAAAATTTACTCTCCTTGAGGGGGGACTTCCCCCCCAGGGGGGGAGGCGGCGCTTCTACATACACAAAAATATTTTCGCAGTTGACTATCTCTATTACAAAAAATATATATTCGTTTCATTTGGTTTAGTGCAGTCTATAGATGTGGTGGTCCGATAGCTAGGTGTATTATAAAATTATTCAAACTTTCAGTCTATAGATGTAAATCTATACTTACCTGCAATTTCCCCCATAGACGTAATGTATTTGAATACTTTTGAGTGTCCCTGTACACGAACCATTTGCTTCATCTCAACGAAAAGCTTACAGTAGCATCCCTATATGATACACATTTAGAATACCGAGTTTGGAGTTTCTGCTACTATTTGTTCTAGAGATATGCTGATAAGAGACACACAGACATCCATTCACACAGACACACAGGCCATTCGGTAAAAACATGATTTTCGTATTCAAGGGACCTCAGAATATGTAAATATAACAAAAACTCACGTTCGAAAATTTGACCCTAAAACAATACTTTCTCGACCCTATGGGTAAGAGAAAGTAAAAATCACATAACGAGTGCATTTAAAATTTTTAACAATGAATGTCACTTGCCACATCCTTCAACCCACTCTGAGATAAGGGGTGTGAAATATTTTTCGATGTGTCACCCATTTACGGACGGATCTGGCTATTTCACTCATCACGTGAGCGATGAAAATTATACTCAATCTTAGTTATCCTTTGAATGACATCATCACCATCATCATTTTCAGCCTTTATCAATCCACTGCAGGATGAATGCCTCTCCTATGTGATTCCAAACTGCCCTGTGTTCTGCAATTCTTCTCCCATTCTGCTCTTCTAAACTTCACAGTTTCATCTCTCCAAGGACACAGTGGTTTCTTCCTCGGTCTTTTCTTAGCTCTTGGTATTCAAAATAGGACGTTGGTGGTCCATCTATCATCATTTCTTCTCACAAGGTAGCCAGTCCAGCTCCTTTTTAATTTCTTGATTCTAGAAATAACATGAGTAACTTTGGTTTGCTTCCTAATCCAAGTATTTCGTTTTCTGTCACTTAGGATTCACCCAAAGGGATAAAAAGCGACCCTTTGAACATAAACTTTAGTATTTAATGCGTGTTGTAGTTAAATATATGCTCTAGGATTTTAGTAGTTCACACCCCCCTCAAAATAGGAAACTCAACTCCAAAGTATTGTTTCAGATTAATTTGCCTAACCAGTACCAATTTTCTGGTGAGATATTGAACTTTTATTTTAAGCATTGTAGTAAACTACTCCATTATCAATCGTAAAATAGAAATTTGCATGACTTTTAAGAAAAACTAAAAGTTATAATGAAAATTAGCACACATATATCGGAAACCCTAAGCATTTTCAAGTTAAGTCACGTGTAGTTAAAAAACAATATTGTTGCTGAAAGTAGGGTGTTTTTTAAGTAAAAAGATTTCAGATATTATTCATTATTTAAAATCATAACTTTAATCATGTTTTTATAATAATTTTAGTGTTTTAAATTGTATTAAAAAAAAATCTTAAATGTAGATTTACGAAAAATAATTATTTTGCCAGCGGAAGTATATTTAAATACATCTGAATAATAAATTTCGTCAGAATTTTAATTTAAAATGTTAATATCATTAAGAGACAAAAGCTTGCTCGTGGGATGGTTATGAGATTAATAATTAAAGGAATTTAAAATGAGTAATCTTGTTCCGTAAAATGTTTATCTACTGGTGTAATAAATATGTAAAGTTAATTTCATTTGATATAATTCATGAAATTTAATCCAATTATATGTTTTATTCATGTTAACTAATAAAAACGTCTGCAGTTATAAGAAGAATGTCCTGGATTCGTATATATTTTTGACTTTTGGTTTTCGTTAAATTTATGTGTTTTGAGATCTCTAAAACACGGTTTGTAGTTTAAAAAAATACATTTGTGTGTGAAAATTTCTTATGGCAATTGTATATCAAGATCTTATTCACAGAATTTCAGAAAATTTTATATTTAGTTGCATCTTGACATAAATAGATATCTACTAACATATTTAATGCATATACCTCAACAAGTTGCACCGTCGCGTCGTTTCATTTTCCGAAAATTTAAATATAACAATATAGGACAATAATATGTGTAAATGTACACAATAACGATTATTTTTAACCTATAATTCTGAAGTTAAATAAAATATTTATAACAATAATAGTCAAGCTCAAGCAGGATATATGTAGGATAAATATATGTAGGAGCATCGCTTTCCTACCCCGAGAAGAAATAAACCCTGGTGGTGTAAAATTTAACCAGTTTTTTTTTTTTTTTTTTTTTTTTTTTTTTTTTTTAATTCAGTATTTTTCAAAAGAACTTCTTTCAAAAAAAAATTGCCGTGAATACCTAAAAAACGTGTGGTTGAATCATATATCTGTGATAACTTGAAACAAAGTTATCGCAAAATTTGATATATATATATACTACTGGCCATTAAAATTGCTACACCAAGAAGGAATGATAATTACGGAATGAAATTTGTTGGACACATACATTATAGCAGGAAGAACAAATTATTAAAATTTCAGGAAATTTCGAGTTATATGTACTGAGAAAACAGTACATAAAGCAGCGACCTCTGTGAGCAATAATAGCACTTATTTGCCTAGGCATTGAATCGAACAGCGATTGGATGACATTTACGAATAGAGCACTTCATGATGTTTTAACACGATGCCACAATTCATCGATCGAAGTTACTGGTGAGTGGTGGGGGGCTAGTCGCTTTTCAACGATTAAACAGTCATTTTAATTGGTGCGAGATCAAGAGAACGCGCTTGCCAGAGCAACAGTCGATAACATTCTGTATAAAAGAAGGTCCGAAAAAGATAAACAACTTGCGGTCGTGCGTGCGTTATCTTGCTTAATTTTTGCGCTACAGAGGCCTCGAATACCGGCCAGAGGGGCGGGCCTTAACCCATCAGAAATTTAATGGCCGCTGTTCAGAGTGCCAGGAATACGAACAAGAAGTAATCGAGACGTGTATCCAATGGGAACCCATAACATCATTGGGAATGGTGGACAGTATAATGATGTCGAATC
Source organism: Salticus scenicus (assembly GCA_963930645.1). Classification (NCBI taxonomy): domain Eukaryota; kingdom Metazoa; phylum Arthropoda; class Arachnida; order Araneae; family Salticidae; genus Salticus; species Salticus scenicus. The sequence continues at coordinate 68,817,418 of OZ005656.1, read as the reverse complement.
CCAGCTGGCAATGTGCATTATTCATAATGCCGTTAAATACGGATAAGGCAATCTTGATGCTGTAAACAGGATTGTGATTTGTCTGAAATGTGACTTCACGCCATTCTAGCGTCCAGGTTCATCGTTGATCACACATTAATAGCGCCCATATCAATGATGCAGTTTTGAGGGTAATCAGAATTTTGGTAGCTGTATACTGGGTCCCGACCTGGATTGATGGTATGTTGTACCATTGGATACACGTCCCGGTCACCTCTTGTTTTCATTCTGGCCACTCTAAATACCAGTCATTACATTTCTGACGAGTTCAGGCCCATCGCTCTGCCCTATATTCAAGGCCTCTGAAGCGCAACATTTAAGCAAGATAATTCACGACCGCAAGTTGTTTGTATTGTTCGGATCTTCTTTGACACAGAATGTTATCGACTGTTGCTCTGGCAAGCGCGTTCTCCTGATCTCACACCAATGAATATGACTGTTTAATCGTTGAAAAGCTACTGGCCCCCCACCACTCACCACTAACTTCGATCGATAATTTGTGGCATCGTGTTAAAACATCATGAAGTGCTCTATCCGTACATGCCATCAATCGCTATTCGATTCAATGCCTAGGCAAATAAATGCTATTATTGTTCACAGAGGTCGCTGCTTTATGTACTGTTTCCTCAGTACATATAACTCGAAATTTCCTGAAATTTTAATCAATTGTTCTTCCTGCTATAATGTATGCGTCCAATAAATTTCATCCCATAATTATCATTCCTTCTTGGTGTAGCAATTTTAATGGCCAGTAGTGTATGTATTTTAATTGTACACTGAAAATAAATGCGTCTTAAAATAAGACATGAAAACAACTGAAGGAGTATTTAAGACACGTAAATGTCAATATAGATCTTAGACATAACATATATCTTAATTTAAGACAGTTGTCTGTCTTAATGGATTCACTGTAAATAGAAGCGTCTTAAATTCAGACAGAAATGTGTCTGAAATACCAATGCGTGGGCTGCGGCTGAGTAGCGCCCTCTGAACTGCTGTTGAAACCGTATAAATAGGTAGCTGTAGCGGGACGTTGAAAATAGTCTATGGTTATCTGCTCGTCGTAAATGTTATGTGAGACGTGATAATGCTTCTTCGACGAAAGAAAGTGATATTTCAACAACTTACGGAGTTTGAACGGAGAAGAATAGTGTAGGTAGGTACCTTCGTGAGGTAGGATTTTCCAATCGTGCTATAGCAGCTCGTGTGCAGTGTAACAGTTGCACAGTGATGCGAATTTAGAAGCAGTGGGCCGTCGGGAATTAGACAACTGAAAAATTCGGGTGTCGACCGCAAAAGATGATATCAATGCGTTATGATAGGCACCTGGTCCGTATGGCACTGACAGACAGTATCGCTTCATCCAGACAGTTGGCAGTACTTTGGCCCATTGCTACAGGTGTATCAGTGTCTGAGTCATGAATTTGTCGATGTCTGCTGCACCGTTGGCTGCGTGCAAGAACTCCTTTATATAGGATATTCCTCACTCCAAACCATCGACGCCTGCGGCTGCAATCGGTGCATGGACCTAGAAACCTGCGTGCAGTTTGGCAACAAAATGTTCTTTCTGACGAATCCCACTTTAATTTGTGGTACCATCTGGACTGCCACAGGCGAATTTAATTTCATTATTTTCGTACCACTGTTTACAAAACATGAAATTTATAATACATATATTTACGCAAGTAAATCTGCTATTTTTCTAGATAAATTTATTATAAATTTTATTTTTTGAAAATATTGGTACGAAAAGAATTAAAAAAAAAGTCGGCTGTAGCAGCCCTGTACTATGTTGTCCATATATGTGTTAGAAGTTATGCTGGTACACGCTATCTTCCGGAGTGTATTTTCGACCGTCATAGTGGACTAACATCTGGTTTTATGGTCTGGAGTACGATGCATATCATGCTACGAATTCTAGGTAATCTCGATAGCAACAAATACATCAGTGAAGTGTTGGAGTCCGAAGTCTTCCCTTTTCTTTGAGGTTTTCTTGGAATTATATTTCAACAGGATAATATATGCCCATATGTTTCAAGAAATGTTCAAGACTTCTTTTCAGCAAAAAAATATATAAATTATGTCTTGGTATATTCGATTCCCGGATATGTCGCCTATTGAAAATAGATTTCTGGGATTTCGTGGTCGGCGTTTCACTCGTGATCCTCGCCCTACAGCTTATATACGTACACTTTGGGCACGCATACAAACAATGTTGAATGCTCTTCCACAGGCAGACATCGAACGCTATCGAACTTTAACAAATTTGAACCCATAGGCCATAAAGATAAAGAAATTTTCATTGTCTCCCTGTAAAAATCTAAATTGCTAATCTCACCGAAGTCTATACAGCTTGTGCGACGGTAACCTGTAACAGCTACATAAACTTTCTGCTCAATATGGTATGGCGTTTAGACGCTATTGCATTTAAAAGAATTTTAGCCCATAGGACATAAAGGTAATTTTTCACTGTGTCCCTGTAAAAGAACTATACGTGTTAGATTTACCAAAATTTATGTGCTTCGTGTAACGGGGACCTATAGCATGCGTATACATTTTGAGCTCAATTGAATAAAGCATTTATACGCTATAACAGTTGAAAAAATTTGGGCCCGTATAGACTATAATGATAAAGAATTTTTCTTTGTATCCCTGCAAAAAAAAGTCTATAAACGCTAGATTCACCTAACTTAATACAGTTCGTGCGACGGTGACTCATAACATCTGTATAAAATTTCAGCTCAGTCGAATGAGGCATTTAGACGCTATTGCACTTTAAAGAATTTGGGCCCATAGACCATTATGATAAAGAACTTTTCATTGTGTCCCTGTAAAAAAAAAACTATAAGTGTTAGATTCACCAAGTGACCTATAACATGCGTACCAACTTTCAGCTCATTCGAACAAAGCGTTCAGACGCTATCGTGTTCACTCACATACATACACATATATATCATCATAAAAATAGTAAATATGAATTCATGGAACATCAAAATATGTAGAAATACCAAAATCGCAAAGTCGAATTTTTGACATGATCACAACTATAGTGATCAGAAAGTAAAAGAAATTAAAAAGAAATTTTGCATAAATTCATTGGGAAAGTCTCATTGAAAATTTGGTTGAAATAAATTTACAAATTTCGTCTATTAAGCACGAAAAATGATAATTTCCAATATTCAAAATTGTAGAATTTCAACTTTTTTTTTTTTTTTTTTTTTTTCCAGTGGACAATTGTACGAAAATATAATAAAATAGTGATTTAAAAAGTACAAATATATATATTTTTTTTAAGAAAATTATTTGTACTTAATAGGTATGGTTGAAAATTCCTAGAGAAAACAAATGACTAATTAATTAAAACATAAAAGTCTATGTACGATATTACGCCGAGAGCCCGTACAAGCTTTGAACTGTAACAATTTATTATTATTTCTTAAAACATTTGCTTCATTTCTTTTATAGTTGTTTTATATATATTGTTTCCGGCTTACATTGGTTTTGTTTTTATTCTTTTTAGATTTGTTCTTTCAAAGTTTTTATAATGCTTCATTTAATAGAGCGGTCAAGCTTCACAATCAAGTCACGGTAAAGTAAAAACTGATTATTCTCCGGATTTCTTCTTAAAAGTGACTTCTAAAAGAAATTTTAAACTTCTTTTTTTCTATTAAACATTTCTTTGAATTTGGACCAGTTTGTTTTTCAAATTGCGTATTTTTTCCGCAAATATGGACACTCATTATTTTCTCAACAGATTTCTTCAAATAATTTATAATATATAGATATATAGGCATATAGATATGTTTCATTCTCCAATTTTTTAACCAGTTTATTTTTACAAATGTGTGTTTTTTAGCATTAATGAAAACGGATTATTCCTCGATTCTTTCTTAAAAGAGATTTCTAAAATTAGTATTTCTTAAGGAATCATTTCTTTATTTTTAGATCAGTTTGTTTTTAAATTGCGTACATTTTAACACATATGAAATTTATTATCTTTTTTTTTTTTTTTTTTTCGTAAATATGAGTTCTGAAATAAATGACAAATAAGTGTTTTTTTTTTTTTTCTTTTTTTTAATCAAACGTTTTCTTTTAGTGTAGAAAATTTTGTATTTAAAATTGTGCATTATTTTTTTCATGTGTATAAAATGATTATTCACCAAGTCTTTTTTTTTTTCTTAAAATTCACTTTAAAATAATATTAGATTCCATTTTCCTTTATTTTTTAGTATGTGTGAAAACTGATTATTCACCAAAATGACTTTTAAAATAAGGTTTTAATTTTCGTTTTATCAAACATTTCTATAATTTTAAATCGGACAGGTTTTTTTTTTTTTTTTTTTTTAATTCACAATTTAAATATAAATTGTGCATTTTTTAAATTGTATGAAAACTGATTATTCACCAGATTTTTATGTTTTTGATTTTTTGGCCAGTTTTTTAATTATATTGGGTATTTTTAGTCCATAAAGAATAAATATATATATATTATTGACTTAATTACTCTGGTAGAACTTTTTAAATAATATATTTAACACCATCACCATTACCAGTGTAATTAACATAATATTTTTTCAACCTTAATACAAGTTTTTTTACAACTATTTATTTTTGTCAAAAGCAATTAGAAATTAAGTCGCAATTTAATATTCAAGGTGCTTTTTATGCATTTATGAACATATTTAAGTTCAATATGAAATTTTTAATGTGATTATTATAAATAAAACTAGTTAGTTTACGTCTGCCTATAGCTTGATTTTACATATGTTTTTCTAAATTTGTTTCTCCTTGACAGTTCAAATCACTAAACATTGGTTTACATGGTATTTAAAACAAATTGCTTTATTTTTTACTGCATGATATTTATATGTTTTGATGTCCAAATGTCTCCAAAAATAATTATAAATGGCATCAAAATCTCTTAATTAAAATTTTATGACCACGATTCTACTGATTTATTTATTTATATTATTAACTATTCGAAAAGTAGCTGAATTATGCATATTTAGTTTATTAATATTATTTTTCCCTCACGTATAAAAATTCTGTATAGCAATGAAAAGAGTTTATTTTAAAATAGAAATATTTTTGTTTTTATTCAATCTTTCTTAATAGATGAATAAATTCGAAAATATTATTATGTTATTCAACCTTTATTTTCTGCCATGGTAACAACTGTATTTATAAATTGTACTCAAATAAATTTTTTAAATAAGATATCTTTGTAAATGAAACAGAGTATTCTGTATGTTTAATTTATTATTTAAATCATTGTACAAATCATACAAAAACATGCAAACCATGAATATTTTTTTTAAATCTCAATAGATTGTTGCAACTGTAATGTAATTTTTTCGTTAAATTTATCTTTTTTAATTATTTTATTCACTTGAAATGCACTCATGTAAACCATGAATAAATGTTTAAGTTTTTTTTTTTTTTTTTTTTTTTCTATCCGATTCACTGTTTCAGCTATGTCATCAGTTTGCAATGTTAACCTCCGGAAACTTGAGTTTTTATTTTTAATAAAATTATTTCCCTAACTTATTTAAAATGTTACCTTGGTAGTAAACAAATGATCCTTTGATTTATCCCGCATGAATTGCTTAGCAAATTTCCAAGTTTGTAAGTGAATGTGAATTAGAATGGTTAGTTCTGTTATATTTTAGAAATTATTTATTATCGTAAAGACCTCTAATTGCATAGATTACCAGCTACTCCTTTTCCAAATGCTATTTGAATAAATTTGATTGTAATTTATTGATTAATAGCGTTTTCATTAAAATTTATGCACTATACCCTACAAATCAATAATATTTACGCCGCATGTCCAGAGTAAATGAAAATAATTATAATAATGACTTGAACTTTTTCAGCCATATTTTAACCCGTTTTCACTACATTAAAAAAATTTAAGAAAACAAATTCCTGGTGGAAATCAGTTCATTAATATCGTTTTATAAATGAGTTTTACTGTTTATTTATTATACTTTCTAATTGTTTTCACTAAAATTGATAATCAAATTCGTGAAATACATTGTTAAAATAAAATCTGTTTGCTGCCAGAAATTTTTTTGTAGACAGAAAATATCTGTAAGCTACAAAAGAAAAAAAGAAAAAAAAAAAAAGGCAAAATGACAGGTTTTTTTTCGGAACAAGACACAAAAGACATCAGTATATAGATGTCTTGTTAATATACCGAGTCACATGTGTCTCCTTTTATCTCAAGTTTACCCCATGAAAAATAAAAAAAGGTAATATACGCACCGGATAAAATTTGTTTCAGTGGGTACAAAAAAAATGTGTCTTTTGACAGATAATATATATAGTATTTCACACTAAATTTCTGTAAACAGAAATTTTCTGTAGTAAGGTTACAGGGATTTACTATTTTTCTTACAGCTTTTATTACAACGTAATAATTTCATGCCTTGTAATTAAACTTTTAAATTTAATATTAATGACTTTTTGCAATAGCATTATCCCTGATGCACTGAAAAAAATTTCTGTGACTGTCATCTAGAAACTGAATTATATCTCAAGTTTCCTTTGCTAGCGAGTTCTAAAATCCTCTATTAAATTTCTAGATCGTTTTCCTATATTATTGTTGACGAAGTTATTTAAAATTCTCTGCAAATAAATGCAAAGTCAAGAGGCGAATTTTAGTAACTATAATCTTAGTTTATGACACAATTCTAAAAAATCAAGCGAGAATTTCTCACAATATAAAAGATTCAGAATATATTCATAATATTGTTTCGCCATCTAGAAAAGTATAGACTATAGAAATTCTCGATAATTTCATCAATCTAGGTTATTTGTTTACCTTATTCGCATAGCTCGTGAATCTATATTTCTAATTTAGGATTCAGAAAGTGACTCCTTATTCATTGTAGATGGAGATGGAATATATAATAAATCATAAAAATTAGTAAAAATAAGGGGGTTTTCAAGGATTTTTCAATCTACTTGTCATATAAATTGGTCCTTATATTTATTTATATTTTTGTATTTCTATATTGATATATTTACTATTGCACTTTATTTATGAATTTGGTTGCTTATTTTAATTTTTGTATTAGTTCAATTCTAATCTTGAATTCGTTTGCTATATATTTTTGCTTTCACCTATGAGATATCGGGGGCTAGAAACGTATTTTTTGGCTAAAAAGCTCACGTTTCTTCAGAAACTTCTCATTTTCCATTCCCTACATAGGGGCCCCCCTGAAGAAGACCCCATGTATTTTGGGATTACTTTCCATTCATTATCAGTTTGCTTATATATATATATATATATATATATATATATATATATATATACACTGGTTCTCATAATTATAAGGACACCCGTTTTTCTATGTTAACTAAACACTGAACACTATTAATTAAACAAATATATTTTCATTATTTGAATTTCATTAATAGACTATATTTAAAAATTTTTATCGTTTTTATATCTTAAAAAAACTTTAAATACGGTCAAAAAGATGATTTTTCAGGTGTTCACAATTATAAGGACAGCTCGAATCTTAGTAATTTTTTTTTCAGTTATTCTTTAAATTAATAATTTATGGGGGCTCTTTTGAGGGTGAAACAGTCAGACATTCTCTCTGGTATATATATATATATATATACATATTTTTTTGTTAATATTCAGTTTCAATACCATTTCATACAGCATAGATAATATTCTGAATACATTTAAACTATTTAAAATTGATTTCCACTTGCATGCACTTTTCTAATATGAAAAGTTAAGGTTTTCTCAACTTTTAGGCCACGGGAAAGGCAATAATACAGAAGTTTTTTTCTTCAAACTATTTCCTATTGCTCTAGAAGTAGAGCAAAAATGTAAGTCTTGTTGAAAAAACATATTATTACCCCCCAAAATCTAACAAAAATCTGAGAATTCCACGTTTAAAATTTGCGGATATTCTCTTGATGTTCATATTAATAAAAAAAATTACTAAATTCATTCTGCCTTCAGTAAAAACAGCTCCCCAGAGCACCATAGACCCACCTTTAAAATGCCCGATTCATATCTGCCTTCAAAAAATCTGCTCTGTCTTTCGCTATCTTCAGATGGTGCCAGTAACTGTTAAAACCATTTGGTTAATCAAGAATGAAATGTTTTTCATCCGAAAAAGCGACATTTTACCATTTGATATTGCCTTTATTCAACTTCAACACACACGTTCTTTCCCCCATTAAATGCTTATTGATTATTACAGGTTTTTTATTCATTTTAACATATTATTAATTATTTTAAACATGCATAAATGTAGACCCCAACCTTTCGTTAAAAATTACGAGCAAATTCAGCAGCAGTCATTATGACTAGAACAGTAAGAGGAATGAAGAGTCTTCGATCTCTGTAAAACAACTCTGATTTTGCATCAAATCTCTCTCCTATCGAGCCAGGAGTTCAACATTTGATCACATTTCCTTCAGAATATTAGATCTTCGAATTTCATTAGAAATTCGGCGGATTGAAATTATCCTTCCACTTAAAAAACACATTTATCATACTTCACTACATGAACGTTCTTTTTTTCGAGGAATTATCAGTAATGTTCGTCCAAGAAAAATTGAAGGCTATGTATGAATTAATCTAGCCCAGTAGTTAAAAAATTCGCATGTCAACTGTAATTTATCCGCTAGTAAGTTAAATTAAATTAAAAAATCGTGATTGTCCCTATAGTTATGAACATCTAAAAACGTGGGGAAAAAATATTTTGCATTATTTTTTATTAATTTTGTTCCATATTAAAAAAATTATAGAAGTTTTGGTTTTTAGAATACTAGATATATTAAGTGCAATTAGTATAATCTTGTTCACAATTATTCTTACATTAGTTATTTCAAAACATAAAATGTCCTTATAAATATGAGAAGGAGTGTATGTGTATATATATATATATATATATATGTATGTACTATATATTCTTAATGTGAAATGTATATACCCCCCTAAAATAGTATACATTGCAATATTTAGAAAACTATAAAAAAAAAAAAAAATCGATTTCATGTTTCGTTTTTCGAAAACTGCAAGACATATGTAAATGTAAAAAAAAAAAAAAATCCTTTCAATTAAAAAAAAAAAAAAAAATATATATATATATATATATATATATATATATATATATATATATATGCATAAATAGAGTTAATGAGTCATAAAAATATGAAACTATTTCTTGCTTGTTTTGTTTACAGAAATAAACTTTAGTTGAATTACCGCAATGCCTTAAGCTTAATTCTGTGAAAAATCTTGTTAGATTTTTATTTTATTCCTGTTCTTTATTACATTCGAAGACAACCGATGGCTGATTATTAATTTAGAGCTTTTCAAGAAGTGAAATTATATCTACGACGCTTCCTTTCCCAAATTAATTAGTGTGTCGTCTTGCAAGGAAATGATTCACTATTGCTTTGTCAAGATAATTAAATATTTACAAAGTGATTTGTGTAGCAATATCTCATTATCATTATATCTTAGTATAATGATTATATTAATAATAATCTTAATAGCAAATATTACTGTCAATATATACATAAAAATCTGTTGTTTTTAATAACTTTTTAATAATATTTAGTTACTTTTATGATTTTTATAAACTTTATTATTTATTATTTGTTTTGTGATTTTTATTGACATATTATTTACTTTACTTTATTTTAATAAAATATATAGAACACAGTACTTCACACGTTAAAATCTAAGTTAAAAGATTTAGTTTAAAATTTTACAATATCTTATACTATTAAGAGAGCAATATTTGTATATATATATGTATATTTCACTGTTCTTGAAAACGGTAGCTCGGACAGTCACGTGATTTAACACAAAAGTGCCTTCCGAAGGGTCATTGTGCACATCGAAGTCAGATTTTCGAATTTTTGATTAGTTTTCTTTTAATTAATAAAAATATGAAAATAAAACTTCCCATTTCTATAATAACGCAGAATGGAGAATCTTAGGAGAGATTTGATTGGTTTATTTGATTTTCATTGGTTTGAGCGTATTTTACGTTGAACTAAGGCTACGTTATTAGGAATTACGAGAGATTTTATTGGTTTATTTGATTTTCATTGATTTGAGTGTATTTTACATTGAACTAGAGCTACGTTTTGAGGAATTACTAGAGATTTGAATGGTTTATTTGATTTTCATTGATTTGAGTGTATTTTACTTTGAACTAGAGCTACGTTGACTAGAGCTTTAATATTATGCGACTTTTACAGAGAACAAATTACGATTGGCACCGCAGGCGCCCGAGAGCATGTCTTTTGATAAAAATTTTCATAGGTCTCTGGCCAGTTAGTTGGTGAAGCCAGTTAGTAAAAGATAAAAAGAAGAACATCACGACGTTTCGACATAGCATTGTTGCTTGTGGACATCTTCTTCAGGTTAAAGTTCTCTTACTGCTAGCGTCTTGATCCTGCCATACTTTCTCCAATTCTCTAGAATGTGTATAATTGATGGCGCGTTTATCGTATTTTATTATCTGTATTTTTTCCTGTATTTCAAGTTTAATCTGACTGGAGGGAGCAACAATGCAAGCAACAATGCTAGGATGAAACGTCGTGATGTTCTTCTTTTTATCTTTTATATTGTAAACTTTTAAACTAAGTCTTTTGACTTAGATTTTAACGTGTGAAGTACTGTGTTTTATATATTTTATCAATTTAATCTATACACGTGTATAAACAATTACTCATCCAATACTTTATTTTATTTTATTTTATTTCACATTATTTAATTTAACTTTGATGTTTTTTTTTTTTTTTTTTTTTTTTTTTTTTTTGTGATGTTTTACAACCATGAAAATTATCCTCACCGCACTTTAATTATTTTTCAACATATATTTTATTATTTCATTTATTTAAAATTATTAATTTCATTAAATTGTATAACTACTTATTCCTGTGCCTACTTCAGAAAATAGTAATAATAATAATATCAAAACCTGTTAGGCGAGATAGTATAAAATTGCATGTAAGTTTGACTTGTTAAGAAGCATAAAAGGAAAAAAATACAAGTTACTGAAATAAAATCACATTGTAAAAAATTTCTTGATTTCAGTCAAGAAAATGAAGTAGTTAAATATATTTTTTAGATTAGTTAATTTCATTATTGTTATCATTATTATTATTTTCAACACATTTTATAAAAATTGAAAATTATTAAAAGAATTTACTCTGTGAGAGGTATTTTTCTAAAGTATATTTTATTACCTTCATACAGCAAAAAATATAACGAAATTATCACGCACTCTTTTTTCAAGATTTACAAAATCGTGTCTCCTACAGGATGTGGTATGATAGTGTTAGAGAAAGAGTTTACATGGTCACGCAAAATATATTCGTAAATTATGAGTTGCTATTGGAACTTGCTCATTTTCGTAATAAATAATATAACTTTTGTGAGACTTCTTCTTTAGTCATAATAAACGAAATTTCAGGTTGCCGTCATGCAGTCGGCAGCAAAACTATTGATGCCTTAGTAATAATTTCTACTTAAAAGATGGGTACTTAATACTGTTTTGTTAAGTAAATATTGGTCGAGTCATGATTTTAGTCTTATACTGTTTATAAAATAGTAAGTTAACGATAAAAATTAGCGATCAAATTAAAAACAACATTATATGACAAATGTGTATGTGTGCTTCAATAATTTTGCTGCCGACTGTAGACATAAAATACAATGCAAGTCAAATGCTATAATGGACATGAGCAATTGGAAAATTTCTAATAATTGGCGCAAAACGAGTGACTTCTCTTTCTTTATTGCTCTTAAGCATCCCTTATAAATAAAGTTAACTTCCAAATTACAAAAGAAATTATTAATGTCTTTCTATAAATTTAAAGAAATGAATTAATTAATGTTTCTATATAGAGATTTTATTACTTCTTTTAAGTTAGCTAATTTTTTATATTTGTTAATTTTTCTTACCCATAAATATGGTAGAAAATTACTGTTTTTGAGTCAAATGTTTGAAACTGAGTTTTTGTTATATTTACACGTTTTGAGGTCCCCTGAATCAAAAAATATGTTTTTAGCGTTTGGTCTGTGTGTCTCTGTGTCTGTCTGTCTGTTACCAGGATCTTTCACGAACAAATAGTAGCAGAAAGTCCAAATTCGGTATTCTAACGTGTATCATATACGGATGCTACAATAAACTTTTTGATGAAATCAAGCAAATCGTTCGTGTACAGGTCCATCCAAGAGAATTCAAATACATTATATCTATGGGTAAATTTCTGGTAAGTGCAATGTAAAATCCACAGTCTGACTTAAACGAAACGGAATGATTTTTTTTTTATACGCATAAAAACATATTTTGAGTAGATTATGGTATGGAAATCCCTCATCATTCGTTTACAGGGCTACCGAAAGTCTTTTGATACATTGGGACTATACATGGAAATTGCTAGAAATGTAATTAATTTTGTGTTAGATGCTTTCCAAACAAGAATAAATTTAACTACACAATATTGTTCACAGTGCACATAGTTTATACACAATATATAGGGCTACAAAAAAATGAGCTAAATATTATTTTCGTTTCATGTAATTGATTGGATGAAGAAGATTTTTTACTATGTCGACGAACTCTGCTCAGGAATTTTTCATACCCATACTGTAAACAAAGCGTTTTTTGAAGTTCTATTTTCAACTCAGTTTTTTTTTTTTTTTTTTTTTTTTTTTATAATATCACATTTTAAAGTGCCCCGATTACGAAAGTCCAACTTTTAGCGGTTGATCTGTATGTTTTTTTGTTATCAGTATAATTCTGAAACAATAATGTGCAGGAAATTTAAATTTGGTATTTGTAAGTTTGTTTTAGGTTGGCACTTAAAAACTTGATCAAGATTGGCAAGTTTAAAAGCAAATTAATAACTGCATTTTTTTTTTTTTTTTTTTTTTTTAATAATTGAAGACTTTATAATTGAGCGGAGGGTTGAGGGGGCAGTAGCCCTCCTCAAATAGAATTATATATCAAATAAAACTGTTCCTAAAGCTATTTTAGATTATTTTTAAAGTATAAATTAAATTTTATTATCTCACCTTATTCATCTTAAGATTTAATATGCAATCTATCTATTAAATTGCATTGTAAGAAAAAGTTGTGTGAGGGACACACCAGATTATTTTTTATTGTTATTGGTTGCTTCCTTTCCCAATTGATTATTAATGCAAGAAATTAAATGCATAATATTTTTTTACATAAAGATTTACTGTTGTCGAAAAATATTCACTCGTTTATAAACAATATTTGCTAATTTTGTATTTTATTTTATTTATTTATTTATTTATAAATTAATTAAAAAAATGTACCCGATAATTTACCTTTCAGAAATAGTAAATCTACATTTTATTTTTGACAATTTAAAAAATACTACTTTTATTATTTGCTTTTATGCTCGCTTCACTCGCTTCACTTATTAACCTTTGCGTCGCTCTGCCCGCCTATTCGCTGCTCTGCTTTCACTGAATAGACATATAGTGCATAACACAAGACAAAAGCAGAAAAATGATATAGAAATGTTCATATTCAAATGTCAAATTGAAATACATAATATTTTATAGCACATTTTTTTTTTTTTTTTATGAAATAATTTGATAAAAATCATTTTTTTTTTTTTTTCCAAAATAGAAAAAAAATCGTAATGTCTAGACCATTTTATGTTGCAGCTTTAGTATATATACCCCTTGGCAACTTTTTTTTTCTTTATCACTAATTGGCGATGAAATTTTTGGTATAATTGCTTGTAAAAAACAAAATCCAGTGCCTATTTATTCTATTGCCTTATACTTTTTACTATTGAATGATTTTAGTTCATTTAGAGCAGTATATAATACTCTGTGTTATTTTTAACGTACAGCTAAATAATGATTTTACACATTCGAAAATATCTGAAAAAATTATTATTATTTTAATTTGAAAAATATCATACAGCAGTAATTTCTAATTATCTCCTACCTACATCTTAAAGTAACGAAGGATAAAATACACTCGATTCTGTGTAAGAATTTTATGCAATGGATTTTTTTTTTTTTTTTTTTTTTTTTTTTTTGCCATAATTAGAAATTTGAAACGTATCACAGAAATTTCTAATACGGTAATGTTAAAATGTTACCATTGTGAAATTAGAAGATGCTGCGATTTATAAGTGAGTTTGAATTTAAAATATTGTTATGCCAAGTATTTTAAGATATAATTTAAAATTAAAATATATATATATATATATATGTGGTATGTCCCTCACACAACTTTCTCTTACCCTGGAATTTAATACTATAAATACAGGTTGGAGATTAAGAGGTAAGGTAACGAGAACTGTTATGTAAACATATGCTAAAACAATTCAAATTAGGCTCCAAATGGGTTTTATATATGATAATTAGTTCTGAGTGACGAGGGCTACCGCCCTCTTAAATCTCCCGTTTTATTACTGCACCTAAATTTACATACGATTTAAATATGTTATTAAGATTAAGTCATTGAGAACACTTTCACATGCAACATTCCTTGAAACTTATCAGTCTTAATCAAACTTTTCCAACAACAAATTTATATTATAAATTATCTCTAAGAAAAAAAGAGAGTTAAATTGAACACGTGTCATTTGTTAAATATATTAAAAACACTTTTAACACACGTAAATTTAAATTTTTATTTAAAAGATGTTAAAAAAAATTTTATCCAAAGCTTTTCGCTTTAATAGTAAAGGGATTTTTCCCTGACGATGCTTTACTATTAAAGCGAAAAGCTTTGGATAAAAAAATTTTTAATCTTTTAAATAAAAATTTAAATTTACGTGTGTTAAAAGTGTTTTTAATATATTTAAACTTGTATTAATTTGAAAATACAACTTTTGGATCTCCTGAAATTATTCGTTTTTTAGTTATTCTAAGAGACAAAGATCAAACATTAAAAAACTTGAAGTCGGTAAACAGGAAGCCTCAAAACGTGAAAATATACAAGAAACAAGCGATGAATATTTAGCTTAAAATCATAAATTATTTATCATATATGTATGAGGAATTCATTTCAATTTCTAAGCAGCTTTTCTGGACATGGTAAAATGTTATTTTATAGCACTTCCACTAATAATAAAAAAGAATGTTATCGCTTAAATATTTGCAGCCCTGTATATCTTTTGAACATTATGTACAAACCACATGGTGCATATAAATAAAATTCTATAATAACAACACACGCTACAACCTAAAATACACTTTCATCAATTTTTAGCTATTGTCGCACAAAATCTGGTTCTTTTGTGTAGCCCTGTAAACGAACAGTGAATGATTTCCCTACCATATTCTACATGAGACATGTTTTTACGCATATAAAAAAAATATGTTCATTTCATTTGGTTTAGTGCAGTCTATAGATGTTAAACTCTACTTACCTGCAATTTTCCCCATAGATGTAATGTATTTGAATACTCTTGGGTGTCTCTGTACACAAACCATTTGCATCATCTCAACGAAAGGCTTAGTGTAGCATCCCTGTATCATTCACATTTAGAATACCAAGTTTAGACTTTCTGCTGCTATTTGTTCATGAGATGTGCTGATAACAGACAGACGCACACACAGACCAACCACTAAAAGCATGATTTTCGGATTCATGGGACCTCAAAACATGTAAATATAACAAAAACTCACTTTCGAAAATTTGACCCAAAAACAATACTTTCTCTACTTTATGGGTAAGAGAAAGTAATAAGTACACTTTTAAGACAAAAACAAATACAGTCAGTTATACAGATCCAACAGGATTTCATTTCATTATGCACACACGCGCACAGAGAAAAAAAAAAAAAAAAAAGACATATAACGAAAATTATAAACAATATAAGAAATTGTTAGTAAGAAAATTAATTTTCTAAAAGTAGAAAAAAAAGGTAGGTATATGTGGACGACAAATCATAATCCTAAATTCATTTTTCCATTGAAAATATCTAAGAAAACGCATTTAATGTATTTGCAGTCGATCAATTTCTTTGTTACTAATAGCAACTGACATTTACTTTACTGTTATTTTTATTATTATTTTTACTGCATTGATCACATTTTAATTTTCTTATGGAAAATGACATCATAAGTCTGAAAGAACAATGATTTGTTAAAATATTTTGCAAGATGGAAAATAGAGTACTTTTATTAAGATGGTAGAAAATTTTAACCAACTGAAATTAACCCTTGGAGTATTCGGCACACATTGATACTTCACATGACGTGGAGGGCTTTGCCCTCCGTGAGAAGAAGTGGTTGGAGACAAAAAAAAATTCACGTCAGCGACAGTAACTTTTTCTTTTAAAATATATAGAGAGATTCTTTGTTATCATACGGTCTTAAAGAGGTTTTGGGGAAATTTGTTCGCCTGACAAACTGGTTTAACCCATCCCACCCGTATTAAGCCGTTGTGGAATCTATTCTTTCTTTTATTGTTATTTTTTTTCTATGTTATTTATGTTTGGATTTTGCCCTTATTTCTCTAAGGTTTGAGTTCTTATATCAAATGTATATGTATAACAAGGAAGTTAAGAAAGCATTTTATTCGCAGGTCTTTATTAAAAACTGGCAAATCAGTGAATTTCCATAGTAAATATTTGTCGTAAAACTCTGAAAAAAAATATTGATTTATAATTTAGCGTTAGAACATATGATAAAAAAAAAAAAAAAAAAAAAAAAAAAAAAAAATACAGAGAAAGGGAAAGAGAGGGAGGTTTGTTATCTCCTCCTGAAAAACAGACGCGTTTTTTCTATAGCTTTCATTTTAGATAATATTTTTTAAACAAGTTTTAATTAAAGTGTCACGGGAACGATACATTGAAATAGTCTTTAAGGAAAATACGTAAAATATAATTAATAGAGATTTTTATAAAGTTAATGATTTAAATTTCAGATAAATTTCTCTAGCACTAGTAATTCATTAAAAAATTCAAAATATACAATCAAAAAAGTGCTTCAAAAAATGAATTAATAATATCACATAAAATGAAGTATTGAATAATGAAAATCAATCTTACTTACGTATATGCAAGCTTCATTTTGCTAAGCTATCTGATTTATTATAAGGTAAATATATTCCGATTATCTCTAGAATCAAATAATAATTTCACTGCATACATTTAATTATATAGTAGGTAATTTACCCTTTAAAAAATATTTGCAACAATAAATGATTAAAGAATAAATTAAATAAGTTAAAATGGAAACTACAACAATATTAAGTTTAATAAAATGAATACACTTTTTCATGAAATTTAAACAATAATTATAAAATATACAATAAATTCGACTTACACTTCATTAATTTCTCCAATCTCATGCTACATTATTGTACTAAAATGATTTTTAAAATGAATTTTAGGCAAGAAACTTTTGATTTTTAAAACTTATTAGCTGAAAGAAATACGCTATATATTTATATATATATACTAGCTAACCCGTGCGAAATTTTCGTGCTTTATTTATTTTTTTCTTTTTATTTCCCTTTAAAACTTTAAAATCATAAATCTTACACCAATTTCCCAACCGAATTTGAATGGTAATTCACCAGAAATTAAATTAGTATTAAAACCAAATTAATATTGTGCGATAGTGAAAACAAAAACATTCAAAGAATGGTTTCAAAATAAAATTCATGTTTGACGACCAATTTTCATACTTACGCAGGCTGTACAGTTTTAGTATACGGCCATCACGGTGATTTTTGCTGCCATGTTGGCGATACTTTTTTTACTTATTTATTTATTTTGACTATTTATTTTTTCTCTTTTAAAAGAAAAAAAAAAACTGGTACCTATTTTGATTGTACTTTTTTTTTTAAATTATTGCATTTTTTTTTTTTTTTTTAGTCAACGTTTGTCAATAATTCATATTCTGTTTATATATTTAAAGTATTGCTAGCTTTAAAATGATACGTGCAAAGATTATAAAGGTGCAACCTTTAAAATACATTTCTCAGACAAATGTCGTCATTTTTCTGATTAAATCACTGAACTAACGTCCGCGTGCTTTTAAATATTGCCGATAAATATTATCTTTTATCCACGCTTATTTTATTAAATATCTCACTATCGTATCGTTTCAATAAAATATAATCGTAACTGGACCACGTTAGATAAATATTATATAGATTGTATAAATTTGAAATTTACTTGCCTTTGTTTTACCTGAGTATTTTTTGTTTCATCATTATACGAAATAATTATTGTTCATACTTGCGTATCCGGAGTTAAAAATTATTTAGTAAAAATTCTCATATTTAATAATCATCATACATCATATATTTAATAATTTTATATTCTGATTTCAGTATGTTGTTTTTTGTGTCTAACGTAGCAAGTCAAGTTTCATAAAAATTGCATTGCCTTGGATCTTAATTCCCTGTTATAATAAATAAACATGTTTTTTTTTTTCTTCTCTTCTTCTTTTATTTTTATTTATTTATTTATTTATTTATTTATTTATTATTATTTCTTTAATGTAACCTTATGTGATTATATGTGCTATTCAAATGCACAGGAAGTTCCTAAAAGAAATCTCTTAATCACATGCTACAGCTAAAACACATTTCCAGCAATATTGTTTTACAGGACGCTCTAAAGATTCTATTTTTTCCCATAAATTTGTGACTGATTCTCTTTTTTATCTTTGGAACAAAACTTTCTCCGAAATATATTAGGTACAACATTTTTTTTTTTTTTTTTTTTTTTTTTTTTTTACACAGTCGAAAATATAGGCTAATTCGACAAGTATTTTTCTAGATTTTTGACAAAACGTCTAAAATAGAAAGTTTCCAATCATTTATGGCATTTTTGTGTATTTTCGAAGGTAAACACAGATAAACCGATGTACAGAATATACGAAAACATATGCTTTTTTATGTTGCCACAATTAAAAGTTCATAATCTTAATATAAATAAAGTCGTTGTCTTTTGATGTAGGGGGCGTGTGGGTATGACTTAACCAATGAATCGATTTCAACCAAAGTTGACCGAGTTACTGCGTATGACCAGGGCTGAAATTCTATGAATGTTTGACATGCGCAATGGGAGGCGATAAAGAAGAACCCTCTCGAAAATCACATTTTTGTGTTATTTCTGTAATTCAAAAATGAGTAAGACAATAAAAAAAGTTCTGAAATTAAACGTTTGTTAAAATTTTATATATGCGGTTTTAACATTATTAATATAATTAAAATTAAAATAAATTTTATAACATGTTTGAAAGATCACTTTCAGAAAATCTTCGAAATTAAGTACTATCGCCATCGGAAACGAATCATTTCTCACATGGTCACAAGTCATTCGATGGAAAATGTGCATTTTCATAAAGAAAAGTGTTACGCTTTACTATGTGCTGGGCTTTTTTTTCTGACGGCAATGTAAATAAAAAGAAATACTGATCTTAACTGCAAATCATAACATAATATCAGAAGGCTTTTGCATTTTACTGATAAATATTTTATTAGTCTTTTTAACGCCAACAATCTGTTTTCTTAGAACAACGATTTTCATTTTGCCATTCCAGGATTAGCTTTACAAATCAATTATTTCAGAAATAATTCATTTGTAGCAAATGATAACTTTTCATATTTTCAGAGCTTATTAATAAATATAGGAATTAAAAAATTGAGACTAGAAAAATGACTCATTTAAATACAGTGACTAGCATAGGGAAAACCCAGCTAGTGCTATATAAAATGGAAAGATTATTGAAAAAGATATATTAAATGTTATTTATTATTTAACACAATAACTTAAATCATATTGTCATAGCAATTGAGATAATGAATTGTATTAAAGGAATTATCAAAAGTTAGCAACAGCGGTATCCATTTAAATATTTATTTTGCTTACGGACATTTTATTTTAATGCATTCGAATAATAAATTTCATCCGCATGTTAATTTAAATTATAAATATCATTATCGAGATAAAAGTTTGCTCGGGGGATTGTTGTGATATAAATACTTAAATGGATTGAACTGAATAATTATCATCGGTAAAATATTTGTCTGCTTCTGTGATAAATATCTAAATTTAATTTATTTTGGTATGATTCACAAAATATATTCCTGTTATGGTCTTATTCCTTTATCAAAAATAACATTTTTTACAGATATATTTTAAATATAAATGTCTACAAATTTATTATTATTATTATTATTTTTTAAATGTACATTGAAAAAAAAGATAAGACTTTATTATGCATGACGGAATAATAAATAATCCACAAAAACAAACATTTTTTTTTTTTTTTTTAAGCATTTTTCTTTTTTCTTTTAATATGCTGCTTTCATATATTTTTCTCTTTGATAGAATCTCATGATTAAATATTGCAGCACGAAACAACTGTTGCGTGTTTCTACATTTTATTACTTTTTGCTTTATTCAATAGAATAAAGTACTGGAGTCTTCCATTTTCGACTTCTGTTTTTCGATGGATTAAAACATTTTGTGTTATCCTGCGCTGTAAAAAATAATTAATTCTGTTATATTACAGAAAATTCCTGGCAGCAAAAGCTACCAGAAAATATCCGTATGCTATGAGAAAAAATTTTTGACAGAAATTCTCTGTAATCGAACGATACAGAAAATATTCGTAGAAACAGATTTTTTCTGTAATGCACATTGTAAAAAGAAAAAAAAACCTCACGTTAAATAGACTTTTCCCCAATAGACTAGACAGGATCGAACCAGAGTCCTCCGTATAGAAGGCAAAGTCCTTTATGCCACAGACTCACGTATCACTCTTTTACTTAGCACTTCCCAATCTTGCTTTGATATCAAATTTTCCGAATTCAAAACAGGAAAAATTGTACCCACCACATAAAATCTGTCACAAAAATGTGATTATGAGGGAAATATGACTGAAAATTCAAAGCAAAATTTACAAAATTAAAAAAATTTAACTTCATTTATTTAAAATTAAGTAAATTCTGTTCATTTTCATGACTAATATTTAGTATGTTTTAGTCATAGCCTCCTTCAAGAGGCTATGGTTTTAGTTAACGACATAATCTTTAAAACTGTGTTATCAAAAGTTCAAATAAAGAAATAAGAATTTCGATGATGAATCACTATATTGTAAAAAAAAAATTGTCTTACATTATAAATGTAATCGTTGAAACAAATTTTATCTGGTATGTACAATTTTTTCGAAAAACTTGATATCAAAGCAGGATTGGGAGGTGCTAAGTATAGTCCGTGGCTTCGAGATAAAACATTTGCTTGCTATACAGAAGGCCTCTCCCCTTTTGTTAAGCCTTAGAAAACGGAAAATTTTAATGTTGTTTTCACAGTGCAATTTTTACAATATGCTAAAGTAAAGTTTATTTCAATATGAGATCAATATGAAATTAACCATTTGAAGATAAGTTTTATGATTATTATGTATATTCTTCACTGTTAAAAACAAAGCTGTTTTATCAGAATATGACCATGGGATATGTACATGTACATCATATATAAATGGTTCTACTTTCGAAATACTTGTCCTTCGTCCATTCAATGGAATACAGCTAAAAAAAAAATTCTTCTGCTATTCTAAAAATTGCAAATACGCCTAACACTTCATAAACACAGTTTGAAACAGGTCCTATAAGTAAAACCTGCTTTGATGAGTAAGAATTAGGCTCTAGTGATTTCTGCTTTGCACCCACTACAGAAACCATAAAGATCGAAAACCATGAAAAACATCGTATTAATTGAAGATACAAAATCTCTGTGTCCATGTAAAAGATTTATTATTATTATTCAAAGTTTATTTTGGGTCTCGATTAATTTTCAGAGATCTCACATAGTTTTCAAAAGTTTCATTTTGTTTTTAAAGAAGGGTGAGAGATTCTCACCCATTATTTTCCGTTAATGAGAACCTTGAAATAAGACTACCTCTTTAGTGCTAGTGTTTACGAATAAAAATGATTTCAAAAAATATGTTAGATTTTTATTAGTATCATAGTCTTTATAGAAAAAAAAAAAAACAGCTTTTGTTTTTCCAATATGAGAATTTACCGACTTCTTAATTTTATCAAAAATAGTAAATTTAGATTTTAAAATAGTCTTAAGATAAAATATTTTTTATGCATAATTTGCGCGTTAACAATATTCAATGAGTGTAAAAATTTTCTGTAAAAAAAACCCTTTTTTAACATAAATACAGCATAGGTTGCTGTATATTTTTAGAGCTAGTTCTGTAAAAATAATTGAAGATTGGATAATTCACATTCTGCTGTAAATCGGTATCAAAATTTTCCAGAAGTCTTTTGGTGCGTATGACATGATTTATCAACCAATCAATGCTAATGTTGACCTTATCTGTTTTTGTAAAGTAAAGTCGTTGTAAGTCCAACGACGCGATTGGCAAAGTGCTGGTGTCTAGAACAGGAGATTGTGAGTTCGAATCTCTGGCTATCCAAGATCGTTTGCTTCGCATGAAAAAGTAAATTATATATGTAAAAAAATAAAGTTGCTTAACCCTTTAGTAGTCGCTAGTTGGTCGATTTGCCGCCCATCCTTCAGTTTTGCCAGATTTTTTTATTCAATAGCCACCAAAAATCTTTAGAAGTGGCATTTGATAAATATAAAACGCGAATGAAATCGAAGAAACGTCGATCACATCCCTTCTTAAAATTACTGGTGAGATTTAGATAAAAAGTGATAAATCTGTAATAGGTGGCGCTGTCTATAGCGACTACTAACGGGTTAATGTTGTGAATTTCTACCTGCACGCATGTGCAATAATTGCAGGAAATATTTTAAAGCATTCGGGAAACTCAAACTTTAACTTTTAATTTTACGGTCAATACTACTTTTTTTACAGGTTGGTTGTATGTTTCATCACAACGTAAAATTGCTGGCGATTCATCATTTAGCGTCTAAATGTTTTTTTACGGGCTTTGTCTGAAGTCTCTGCTGTCCGGCTTTGCCTGTAATTTTACTGCAGCTCTTTTTACAGTGTAGATCACTTGGACAAATACTTGAAACACACTTTCGGAAGGATATTGAATTTCATTTGCGATTTAAATGAAACGAATCATCTATAGTAAATTTCTCCAAAAATGGGGAAGCGTATAGGAAAAATGCTCTGCATGGTTGGGGCACAAACACTTCAAATATTGCTGTTAAAGTACTTAGATAATCTGCTTAGTATATTAATATTGCTATTAATATAATAAGAAGGTCTGCAGTTTTGTATTGAAGGGAGCACCTGCAAAAATCCATAATTCCGAAGAAGCTGTTTTATACTCACCCAGAACTGTGTCCATCAAGAATGAAGTAAGGTATGAAGATAATTCAGGCAGGGAAATTTGCTCTGAAGGGATGGTGTCCCGTGGAATTTAAGTAAACAAAACTTTCGCTCGCTTTGTAGCGTGTAACTAGTTACTGAAAAAGTAGCCGAGAGTGTGCTCACAGCTCATGATGAGGCGTCATCCATGGTAGAAGAAATATTGGACAGTGTTGTCTCAGCATTTCGATCTTTTGCATGATCTCATAAGCAAAAGGAAAATAAAAACATTCGTGACAAAGACTCCTGTGCAAAAGTGTAAGCAACAATTAAGAAAATTGGCAGACCACGCCTGAACGAAGGAAGTTACCCTAGCAGCGCAAAATGTTCCAGAAGCATAACAATCATATAACATCGAAACATTTGTAATATTTCAGAAACGTTTCGAAATGTTCAGTTAGATTTCAGATTAGTTTCAAAAACTTAGAAATGCCTGCGTTCATAACAAAAAAAAAGGAATACGTAACAGAAATGTTTCAATCATTTAACAGTTAGAACATCGAAAAGGACGAACGTTTCAGAAAGGTATCAGAGAGTATACTTAAATGTGTTACGTTTTTGAAAGACTGTAAGCTTTTTGCAACATAACTGAAATATTCTGTGTTGTGTGGGTATAGATCTCTTATATAGTACAGAACCTCTTACAGTGACTTTACTGGTTATCATGCAGTACAGAATAACAACAATTAGCCTGTCTCTTTTTATAACCGATAGCTTTTTCCACAAACCTGTCAAATAAAAGTTTATGACGCTGATGACTTTAAAACCCGTAAAGTCATCATCCCTTTACCATTACGTCATAGGTATGGGAATGTTACGAACAAAGTACAGCCGCACATGATCTGGAACTGTTATGCCTCTCGCATCTTCAATCACATACTCAGTCGTCATCCTCAAGCAATAGCGTTTTACTTAATCAGTGGACATTTACAATGAGAAAACGTCGATTTAAAGTATTAAATAACATGAACCAAAATGTCGTAAACAATCATACAGATTCTTTCCAAAAGTTACAGGGAATGCATGGCGTTCCTTTCTGACGAAGCCTGTGAACAAAATGAGGCTGAAACATTTTCTTTTGGACGAGGAGCAATCATATGAACACAGTAATGGCTGTATATATATATGATTGAGCGTATGAACACATTGAATGTATGATATCATTATGAGATCCATGTATTACACCATAGATCTTCTGTGCTATAATCTTACATCTGGTGAATATGATCCGCGATTTAAAGCACCACGATCATGTAAAGCGTTTACTAGAGCGTTTTTCCATGCAGATGCTCAATCATTTAATTCTCAATAAGTTGTTCTTGATTTTGGAGATACTGATGTATGAATTTAACAGGGAGCAGCCCCCTCTCATGGCTATTAAAGCTATGTTGAGCGATTCAATGTCGAGACAAAGGGGACTACTCCGAGATTTATTGCAAAAAAAAAAAAAAAATACAAAGTTTCGCCAGGCTTGTATCCCAAGACCGACAAAGGGCGAGAGAGGTTAAAATAATAATTGAGAGAAAATTTCTTGGTTTGAATTGATTCTGGTCGATAAAATTCATTTAGAGTTCATGAGGTAAACAGCTGAAACATATTAAGATGAGTTCTGTGGTGCAATCACCTGTTGCCGGGCGTGCGCTTGATGTATGGATTGTTGCTTCATACATTAGTCACTTGACTGAGCCAGATTTGTACATGTACCGGAAAGTATCGGGAACAGATGCAAAATTTCATCAGTGCCGGTCATTGTTCTCGGTACAAAAGATAGCAAGCGCGGAGGGTAGTATACATTTACAGGTTATAATACAATAGAAGTCTTTTTTGGCTTGGGAAAGGTCACAGCTATGAAATGTCTTCTTCATCAAAATAATGAGACACTTCTGCAAACAATGTAACATCTTGGAGTTGAAGTGGAATTATCTGATGAACAGTTCGTTCTTTTGAAATTCTTAACGATTAGAGTAATCCATAATAACCCAGTGAGTCACGAAAATGGCTTCAGATGCATCAGTGTGATAGAGTTAAGCTGCCTCCTGGTGAAGATTCATTTAGACAACATTGTCTTCGAAGACAGTTGCAAATACATGAATAAAAGAATGCGAGGCTAGCAAATTGTCTGCTTTCAACCAGATTTGGGGGGAGCAAGGCCAAGATGCGCTTCAACCAGTCACACACACAATAACCCTCTTCCAGTTGGAGTAAAGTTGCATCGGGCCAAAAAAAACTTGATGAGGAATCAGATGGGGAAACAGACGAAGAAAAAACACACCCCAAAGTGTATGACTCAACTATGGAAGTCACCAATACAGATAAAGAGTTCGGTGCTTGAATTTTTTACGATACTTGTTGTATTAAAAAGGATTATGCGCTTTCATATATGGTTAGAGCATAAAATAAATAGTGTACCTTTAAAAAAATAATATTACCTATATTAATATGTACTGCCTATGCTGCAAGATTTAATATATCACAAAAATAAAGTGATTGAACTACACACCAAATTTATATTATCATACTTTTATGCGTAATTACTATCAAATTTTCAGATTAAAAACTTTAACATAGTTAAATGTATAGAATGATTAATTATCAGTCCAACAACACCTTAAATGTGGTAGCTGTACAAGTAAATGTGAAAATTTCTGTATATTTTCCTACCATTAACATTAGCCGCCATTTTGAAAAATAGCGGAAAAATGCCCAAATTACAAAAATGGTACCCATGCTAAAATTCATTCTTAACATGTCAAAAATTATTTACATACATTTAAAAAAAAAGTCCCCTCGAAAAACACACGGAATTCAGGTTAATGACCGGACTCATAATAGAAATTGTGTTATAATAAATTTAAATATATATACATATATTAAATTAAAATTGAAATAATAAAGCTCAAATAACGTTTGAAGTCAGGTATTCATTAAAATGCATAAAAAGTTAAATGAGTATGAAATTTAATTTAAGTGAAACTTCGTAAATTTTAAATGCTGATTTTGTTATAAGCCCAAATAAACTTTGAACTGTATCGATTTATTACAAGTTCCTAAAACTTTTACTTCACCTTTTTTTTTTTTATTATTATTACTTGGCTTATGTGTATTGTTTCCTGTTTTACAAAGATTTTATTTTTTGTCTTCTTTTTTATTTAATGCTTTATTTGCTATAGCGGTCAAGCGTTTAAATTTAAGTCACGTTGAAGTAAAAACTGATTATACGCTTGTTGTTTTTTTTTTTTTTTTTTTATAAAACACCTACTAAGATTTTTTTTTTTCAAACATTTTTTAGATTTTAGATGAACTTTTTATTTTATTTTATTTATTTATTTATTTATTTATTTTTTACATATGAGCTTAATTACTGATAGTACAGATTTAATTAATTATTTTTACTTGAATGGACTTTTTTAAGCATGTTTTTTCCCTCTTTGTTAGTGTTATTTTTAAGCAATTACAATAAAATTTTGTTTATGTGCCTTTTTATTATTCTAAACTTTTTTTAAGAAAACCTAAATTGAATTTCTTAAATCCATGTTGTGGAAGAAAAAATTGCATTTTATAATTCGTGATCTTATGGTTTTGTTTCTATGAAAGTTATTGTCAGCATTATTTTTATTTTGAAATATTTTTACTTTATCTTACCCATAAAAATAGAGATTACTGATTTTTGTGTCTAACTTTCGAAAGTGCGTTTTTGTGATATTTACACGTTTTGAGTTCCCCTGAATCCAAAAATCATGTTTTGTAGGAAAGTTGCTCAGGAATTGAAATTAATTCCTCATAGGCATATGGTAAATGATGTATGTTTTAAGCTAAATATTATCACTTGTCTTTTGTATATTTACACGCTTTGAGGCTTTCTGAAAACCAAAGTCATGTTTTTTCATGTTTCATCTTTGTCCGTGTCTCTCAGAGTAACTTAAAAACGAATAATTTCAGATCCAAATGTTGTATTTTGAAGTTAATATAAGTCTGTTGCTGGAAAAGTTTGATCAAGATTGATACGTTTCAAGGAATGTGTGTTGCGTGTGAAAGTTGTCTGAATAATTTTAAGCAAACTTAATTTTAAAAACAGATTTAAATTCTATATAAATGTTGGTACAGTAATGAAACGGGGTTTGAGGGGGCGGTAGCACCCCCCCCCCCACACACACACAGGACTAATTGTCATATAAAGTTTTTCTAAAGCCTAATTTGAATTGTTTTAACATAAGTTTACATAACAGTGCTCGTTATCTTACCTCTTAATATCCAATCTGAATTTATAATATTAAATTTCAGAGTAAGAGAAAGTCGTATGAGTGACACACCAGATTATTTTAAAATACACTTAGCTGTGTCTAAACTTAAGAATAAGTGAATTTAAAATTTATATTTACAATTTTTATATATTCTACAAAACTAATTGGGATAAAAGACACGTATATGGGAATTTTTAATACATTCTAATAAAATTGTAGTTGATGATAGAAGTTTCAATACAATATCTAAGAGGTCTAATCCAAAAAAATTACTTATCAAAGATTTCACATTTTTACAACGAAAAAACTTCAAAAGAATTTATTTCATTTTATTTTATTTATTTATTTTCACAGTTTCATACAGAATTTTACTCATTAAACCAGTAAATATAATAAAACAAAATACACACACGCATATATATACAATATTATATATATATATATATATGTGTGTGTGTGTGTGTGTGTGTGTGTGTGTATACAGGGTCTTCCGTAAATTCTTCCCCGTTAAAAAATGTCATTAAAAAAATAAATCTAATCGGCGTATTGAAGTGCGATTCGCCCCTTTCAGATTGTGAAGAAATCGGATTTTATATCAGTTAAGAAAAAAAAGGTAGTTTAATTTTTTACTGATAGAAAATATCTACATTATACATCAAGTTATCTAAAATTCTCAAAAGAAAAAAAAAATGCAAAGAAAAGAATAAAATATTTTATGTGTTCACCTTCAGATGTAATAATAGTCTGCAGCTGGGTGACAAAGCTATTTCCGCTTACATGCAGCATATCAGCACCTACAGTATAAATCTCACGCCATTAACCTTTTGTCTGTACTATTTAATTTCACTTCTCTGGTAAGTCTTGCCAAATTTAGAGACTTTTACATTCGATATCCACCTTTAAATTTTAACTTTAATGACTGCCTAATCACTTTGAAGGTTATTCGTCCATTATATAAATCAAATATCACTCCTCAAAATTATTGGTGGTATTTGAATAAAAGATTCACTAAATTTGGCACCACTGTTTAGAATGTTTTAGATCGTTGGGGCCGGCAAAGGTTAAGCCTCTCTCACTTCAGATATGGTAGATGAACTACCAATATATACATGAGAATTTAGATATTTTCATAATCAAAAATCGACGTGAGTCAAGTGTGGAAATATTTTCCAATGCTTGTACTGTTGATATATTTTTGGTATATTTTTTTAAACAATCTTTTTCAATCGGTGTTTTCAACATCGTGGTAATTTGGTACCTTACGGTAAAGACTGATTTAAAGCTAATTGCCTATCACATTTCTCTTTTAGAACATTAGAATTTGCACAATTTCAAGAGATTTGACCTAACATTGCCATCTATCGGAGCAATTTTAAAATATTTTTTCCTAGCTCTTTCAAAGTCTGACATCGATTCGATTCAATTAAGAAAGAAAAATTTACCCGTAAAAAAAAAAAAAAAAAAAAAAAAAAAAAGTTGTATGGAATAAAGGCGGAGCTAGAAATACTCTGGAATAAATTAAAATGTTAGCAACTCTCTTTCTCGAGTTTTATAATAAATATTTACTTAAAAGAAAAGAAAATTGCTAGTTTTAATGATTATTTGTTATTAAAATGAATTTTTCGTTTCTGGTTTTTGAAGTACATAAGAAGAAAATTTGCTGCAAAATAAAATAAAATAAAATAAAAACTACATAAAACCCAACTTCCTTACATAATTTGTAAAAGTGCAAACAAATTATATTTTGTAATTTTCTAAACTAAATATACAATATTTTATATATATATAAATAAATAAATAAATAAAAATAAAAAATTGCATAAGGAGGAATATTTTTCTGGGTTAAATTATCTTTAATCTATATAAATAAAGAGAAGTGTATGTGTGTCTGTGTGTGTGTCTGTGTGTGAATCTGCGCTCTGGTGCTCACACTACTAATCGCAGAGCCTCCAAATTTGGCATATAGGTACCTGAAACCCTGCAGGTGTGCACCTCATCGAGATTTTTTCGAATTTCTAATTTGAATTTTTTAAATTAATGTTTTTTCGAATTTAAATATTGGCTTCAATGTTTCATTTTTCAGAAATTTGTTTCGTTTCAAAAGTCTGCGTATCTTAGCAACGGCTGTTAAACTATTTATATATTTGAATTCATTTGAGGAAGAAATCTTTTTTATTATATTTATTGAAATCAAATAGTTATAGACATACAGTAGAAAAAATTAAACATATTAAATTTTTAGATTTTGGCATATAGG
Organism: Salticus scenicus; assembly: GCA_963930645.1. Classification (NCBI taxonomy): domain Eukaryota; kingdom Metazoa; phylum Arthropoda; class Arachnida; order Araneae; family Salticidae; genus Salticus; species Salticus scenicus. Next base: position 68,787,561 of record OZ005656.1, on the reverse strand, counting down.
TACCTGGGTCCCTGCAAGTGTGCACCTGATCGAGATTTTTTCGAATTTCGAATTTGAATTTATTAAATTAATGTTTTTCCGATTTTAAATATTGGCTTCTTTGTTTCATTTTTCATAAATTAATATTTTGCTTCAATCGTCTGCGTATCTTAGCAACGGCTATTACGCAACTTATTTTTATTTAATACATTCATTTAAAGGCGATTTTTTTTTTTTTTTAATTGGAAACAAAATTGTAATGCAGTAGAAAAAATTAAGTATAATTAATAGTTTTAATTTTAAAAACGTTTTTATAACAGTTACGTTAAAGTTTTTATAGTAGACCAACTTCTTATTTTTCATTTTTTAATTAATTCTTGTAAAAGAAAAAACTTTTTTTTTTTTAATTATTATTTACAGTATTTATCGGGAAAAATGGAAGTACATACATAGCAAAAAGGATTAAATTGATTAAAATTTATTTGTTTATATATATATGTTACCGCTAAAGTGCATAAATCAGTTAATCTACAGATTAGCTAGGTAATCTGCACATTAACTAGGGTGATCCGTTAAAGTGAGAAAAATTGTTTCATTTTTCAAATTACCTATGTAATCTGCACATTACCTACTATACACTCGTTAAAGTGAAAATAAGATCTCTGGTGGTGTAATGTTAAAGCAAGCTGTGTTGTATTTGTTTTTTTTCATTCGGGAAAAGAAAAAAAATAGTTTTCTTTCCTTTCTTTCCTTATTTTAATCTGTATGTGTTTTAATTTTTATGTCGTTTAAAGTTATATTTGTTTTATTTATTTATTTTTTATTTATTTCATCTTTTTTATTCTGTCAATATAAGTTTGAAGATGTTATGCATTTTTAATATGAAATATAATATCTTTAATAGCTTTCAATAAAGTCTATTTTATAAGTGAATGTTAGAATTGTAATACAGTAACGATTTCTTTTCAAATAAAAATATTTAACAATTTAAAAAAAAAAAAAAAAAAAAAAAAATGTTTTATTAACAACTTATATTGCTATTACTATATTTTAAAAAAAGTTATGCACCAATTTTTAATTCGCTAAAGAAATATTAAATTAGACAAATCAGAAGCATTTTAAGAAGTGCTTCAAATAATTAAAATTGCTTTAATAATTTTTAGAACGCATGAAAATTAAAATGACAGTTTTCCAATGCTTTATTAAACTATATTTTGCAGCATACATATATATGTACAATTTTAGCAAATATATTAATTTTACAAAAAAAAAAAAAAAAAAAAAAAAAACTTTATTAACACATTTTATGTGATAAACTACAACGAAATTATCTGAAAAAGCGAACAAAATTAAAAATATAATCATGATATATAAAATATATAAAGGAAACTTGAAATTGAAAGAAACAAAAAAGAAAATTGTAAGGAAGTGCTAAAAAATGCATAAAAAATTCATATTAAGTATTTATTAAATAATGCCATAATATTGATTGCCATATTTTCCAGAGTTAAAAATTAATACATGTTTTTTTTTTTTTTTTTTTTTCCAGTAAGTAATAGTAATTTAAATCAATTTTAAAATAAATTAGTTTTAAAAAGTTGTGGTTTAATAGTTTTATTTCGGGAGAAAATAATTACTGTGTTGTAAATTTAATATTCATAATTGAAAATGAAGTTTCACGAGAGAAAGCTTTTAATTAAAATTAGATTTCATTAATAAAATGCAGACCCTTATCAAACTTATATTGACAGAATTTAAAAAGAGAAGAAATAAATCAAAACAATTATAACTTACTTGTTACTTTAAATTTTGTGTTGGTCATAAGAAGAAACCTAATATCATAGCTTCGATGATCCACGTTTTGCGCTTTACTGTTTATCATAGCGGAGCGGAAGGGATAAAAGTTTTGGTTTGTGTTTGAAGGTCAATCGCGTCACAGACAAATCTGGGATTCGCGTATCTGTATCACATGACTGTTTGACGTCATAGTGAATGTAAAAAAACTAACGCTTGAAACAAACATTTGAACTTTAACGACACAGAAGCCGTTAATCTGCAGATTACCTAGTTAAAATGCGGAAAACACTTTATTCCGCACTTTAACGGGTCATTTTAGTTAATCTGCAGATTAGCTAGGTAATCTGCAGATTAACGGATTTCGCGTTTTAACGGTAACATATATATATATTAATCCACTTTTTATTTTTATTTATTTTATTACATTGGTCGAAATCAAATCGTAATATAGTGTAAATAGCATGGGCTATAAAATACATGGTTCAAAACTAAAATATTTAATAGATGCTGAGATACAGTCATCTTTAAAATCGTAGTTCTTAAATAGTAGCAGATCTTTCCTGTCGTCGATAAATATCCAGATTAAAGTGCCTCGGAAAGATCTTTCTGCAGGCATGGGAAACCTAGACCTGATGCAGTGCGGGAGGGAAAAGAGCTGCCGTAGACAGCGAGTACCCGAAGCGAGGTTTGAAGCAATTTTAGTTACTTTTTTTTTTAGTTTTTGTGTATAATGTGGTGTAAAAAAATAAATATTGATAATTCTTTCTAAAATTCATTTAAATATAGTGACCAGCTAAGCGGGCGTAGCCTGCTAGTTATAAAATAACAAACATTATAACATAAACATAAAAATTATTATATATTTAGTTTCCTGTATTAGTATATACTTTTGTTTTAAAGATCATAACCAATTATATCAAAGGAGGAATATAAAAGGTGATTTTGTTTTTAAAACTATCTTCCTGAAATTTGATAATATGCTACAGCGTTTTGTCTTAGAATTATGTAAATTGACAAAATGTGAATATCCGATAATATTATAAACTGCTATTCAAGTTTCAGAATTTTAACTATTTTGACAAGCATTACCCTAAAAAATAAATAAATAAATAAATAAATACAATTAAATATTGTCATGATCATTAAATAATAACAATTGGATTATTTTGACGTTGTTGAAAAAATAGAAAATAGGGATATCTGTAATATTAAATCCCTTTTCTTATTAAAATTTAAATATATATAATTTGAATAGTAAGTATTTATTACTTTTTCAGTGTTTTGAAAAATGGAACTCATTCGTAATTTTACTGCATTATATCATGTTTCCTTTATTATTATTATTATTATTATTATTATTATTATTCCGTACTTGCAAACGCTATAAAGGTAAGGAAATATCACTCATAGAAAAACAAATAGGATTTTTATTTGATTTATACGCTAAATCATTACTTTAAAGACATAATTTAAAATCAAGAAAAATCATCGCTAAGATTCATTTCTAATCGATAAATTATATCATCAAATAAAACGCATTCCAGTTAAGTCATAAGCTACTTCCTTAATTTATTCTGTCGCATCTTCCTTGTTCACTTAGGTAGAGATTCATTTTGGCTTAACTTAATAACGTTCTGATGAAATAGGGAAGATAAGTGCTGCCACAGATTTTCCCTAGATGTTTGTTTTCCGAAACTCATTAATGCTCTTAAAGTGTTAACTCCTTGAGGTATAAAACTATATAACAGTAAATATAAGATTTTAGAGAGTGTAACATCTTAATTAATATTTTAAGGAAATTTCATAAAGGAAATTTTTCAAATAGTAAGTTTTTATCTATTAATGTTAACTTCAGATGATACATTAATACATTTAACGAATATGATAGGTTTAGTATATTATCTACAGAATCAATTAAAGGATTGTTTTAATGTTTAGGTTGTCTTCTTTTAAATGTAAAACAGAGATTCACTCAGGACACGATAGTGATTGTACTTGAAAATGTTAGAGGCAGTAACCACTTCTTAATTCACAAAAGCTGAAATTGCTCACTACTCTACTTTTTATTCCCACATTTAGAATAGCGAGTTAGAAATTTCTGCTACTATCTCTTCTTGAGATATGCTGATAAAAGACAGCCAAAGACATACACGAAGACCAACCGCTAAAACAAGTTTTTTCGGATTCAGGGAACCTCAAATTGTGTAAATATAACAAAAACTCAATTTCGAAAATTTGACCCAAAAACAACACTTTCTCTGCCATATATATATGGGGAAGAGAAAGTATAAATGAAAACCAAAAACCTGTAAAAATAAAGAGAAGTATCTGTATATGTGCCTCTCTCTGCACTCTGGTGCTAACACGCACCAGATCACAGATCTACAGAACTTAGTAGATGTGTAACAGGGACCCTTCAGGTGTGCATGTAATTGAAATTTTTTTCGAATTTCAAACTTAATTTTTTTTAATTAGTTTTTTTTTTTTTTTTTTTTTTTTTTTTTCGATTTTATTTACTGACGCTTCATTTTCTCAAATTTATTTTTTCATTTCAATCGTCTGCATATCTTAGCCACGGCTATTACAACAAATATTCCTTTCTCTTATCCATATATATGGTAGAGAAATTGGGTCAAATTTTCGAAATTGAGTTTTCGTATATTTGCATGTTTTAATGTCGCCTGAATCCAAAAAACATGTTTTTAACGGTTGAACTGTGTGTGTGTGTCTTTTATCAGCATATCTCAAGAACAAATAACAACAGGAAGTTCAAACTCGGTATCCTAAATCTGTATCATATAGGATGCTACACTAAACTTTTCGTTCGGAGCAAGCGAATGATTCGTCTACAGGGACACCAAAGAGAATTCAAATACATTACATGTATGGGGGAAATTGCAGGTAAGTACGGTTTAGCATCTATAGGCTTCACCAATCCAAATGAAATGAACATATATTGTTTATATGCGTAAAAAGTGGGTTTCATGTAGAATATCGTGTAAAAATCATACGGTTACACAAAAGAACCAGAATATATTGGGAGAATACCTGAAAATTGATGGAAGCCTATTTCAGGTTGTGCTGTGTGTTATTAATATAGGATTATATTTATGTGCACCATGTGGTATGCACAAAATTTTTAGTAGATATACAGAGTTGCCAATAATTAAGTGAAAACATTCTTTTTTATTGAATGTAATTAATAGAAATGCTTTACTATAATATTTTTCCATGTCTTGGAAAACTGGCCACGAATTGAAATCTATTCCTCATACTTATACGGTAAATAAAGTTTTTTTAAACTTAAATATTCATTGCTTGTTCATTATAAATTTACACGTTTTGAGGTTTCCTGAATACCGTTGTCAAGTTTTTAACGTTTGATCTTTGTCTCTGTCTCTTATCAGAGTAACTTAAAACAACTATTTTCAGGCAATTCAAATGTTGTATTTTGAAGTTAATATAAGTTTATTACTTGAAATGTTTGATGAATACTGATGCGTGTAAAAGTTGCCTGGATATTTTTAAATGAAATTTTAAGCTTAATAACAGATTTAATTTCTACGTAAACGTAGATACAGTAATAAAATGGGGGTTGAGGAGAGTCCCACACAGAATTATTTGTGAAGTAAAGCTGTTCCGAAGCCTATTTTGAATTGTTTTTAACGTAGATTTATATAACAGTGCTCGTTATCTCACCACTGCAATCTGTGTATATAGTATTAAATTTCAGGGTAAAAGAAAGTCGTGTGAGGTCCATACCCGATTATTATTATTATTTATTTTATTTTTATTTTTATTTATTTTTCATTTTTTTATTAATTCATTCATATAAGACGATTCCCCCCCCCCTTTCATCTTCATCTTATTTATTTATTTATTTTTCAATTTATTACAAAAACAGTAAAAAATTTTAAACATATTAAATTTTAAATTTATTATATACATATATATATATTTATAACCACTTATGTTTATGTATTATGTTTATAATGTAACAACCTTTTATTATTTATTTAAGTAATTCTTTTGGAAGGGATATATATATTGTATTTATCGGGGGGGGGGGATATAATAATATAGTTCTAAGACTTCAACTAATTAAAAAGTTAAATTAATTTCAATTTAATCTAAAGTTAAATCAAAATTTATTTAATTTTATTTATTTAATTCCTTTTAGTGGAAAATCTCATTTTACTTTCATTTATTATATCGGTCGGAATCAAATGGTAATACAGTGTAAAGAGTGAGAGCTATAAAATACATGATTCACATAATAAAAAAAAAATACATCTTTGGAAAACTAAGATATTTAATAAATGGAGAGATACAGCCATCTTTAAAATCACAGATCTTGAATAATAGGAGATCCACCTATCGTTGATAAATACCCAAACTGAAGTGCCCGTGAAAGACATTTCTGCAGGCAATAGAAACCTCGATCCGAGGCAGCGTGGATAGGAAAAGAGCTACCGTAGGCAGCGGTTACCCAGTGACTCTTTTTTTTTTTTATTATTATTATTCATTTAAATATAGCGACGTGCGAAGATAGCGAAGCCTGCTAGCAATAAATTAAAATTAAACGCCAAAAGTACTTTTTCTTTCGTTCTTTCTTTTTTTTTTTTTTTTTTTTTTTGTAGGTCCTTGACAGGGTGCATTTTATTTGAATCGATTTGAAAGGATGTACAATGAAGTTGTGCAATTAAAATAAATTTATTTTACCTTATTTTATATTTAATTATTTATTATTTATTTGCATTTCTATTTCCTTTTCACGTAGTCATTATAATTTTCTGTCGTTTCAAAATAAAATATAATAAATAAATAAGCCTAAAGCAGCATAAAAAGAAAGTACTTGATGCAAAATATTATTGAAGGAAGTATTTCGCTTGAGTTCTTGCCTTTCATTGCATTTTTTTTTTTCCCCGTATAGAATTTCTTTTTGTAAGGCATTTCAGTGAACTTAAAAGCTCTGCTGATCTGCCGTGAGTAATTTTAATTGTAGAAAGAATAATACACATTCTTGGCTTAGTTAATTAGAAATTACCTTTTGAGAAAGAATTTCTTGCGAAGTTTCTTTTAAATTCATGAGCCGTAAAAGGCTCTTTGTATGCACTTTAAAAGACAGCATTGTCTGTTATGTACTATGTTGTAATTTATCTATTCTTTCATATAGAAACAAAATGAAAGAAACAACAGATGAAAGAAAAAAGAAAAATTCATGTAGTTTTGAATTCGTAAACAATGAAATAATGACAAAAATTAATGTGTTGCGTAAAATAAATAAAATTATTTTTTATAGTATAAAAATATTATCATGAACTAATATGATAATCTCTTCTAGAAACTGATTTAAATACGATGAACTTTGATATTTAATTTCGTGTATAACGAGAAAATAAATCAGTAATGTATATGAATTTGATATATATAGTTCATTCAAAAGAAAAAATAATCTATTCAAACGAAAAAGTATGTGTGTATATAAAGGAGTCCGCTAAGTAAAAGTGATATCAAGTAGTTCTTTAATATTGCATAATTTGAAAATTAAACATGTGCACAATATTGCATATGTGTTAAGTTTTCTAATTAAATTTTTTTTCCCTTATCCATCTTTTTTTTTTTTTTTTTTTTTTTTTATGACCTCGTAAAGACCTTTTTAAAACAACTGAGAAACAGCTCATTTAATCACCGATATCTCTATGATTTTTTATGATATTCAACTGGACTGCTTTTATAAGATGCTCTATACAGTTGAGTATTAAATTATGTCACTTTTTTTTTTTTTTTTTTTTTTTAAGGGGGGGGGGGGGAGGGCTACAATCTGCACAGGCGCAGTAATAAATTGTTTACTACAACTGTTCCTATCTTCTTGAATATTAAATTTATTTGTTTTAAACTAAGGTATAATAATTTAAGCTTATCTTGTTATATTTTCTGAAAGTTTCATGAAATTTGAAGAAAACTTTTAGAGTTATAAAGAAAAAACTAGCGAAAAATGTTTGCATTTTTTAATAAAATATTTATAACTCTTTAAATATTCATGTTATACTCTCAAAACTCTACACGCATATAAAATATAACATTTATAATCATACCAAAAATTTTTAGATGAATGGACGCACTTGCAGACACAGGGTAATCACAAATATTTTTTATATTGTTGGATTTGTTGTTCGTCCCCTAATGGCCTTCGTGGCAAAATATTTGCTGAAAAATATGAGGAAAGACATGATTCGTTACTTCTAAATTTCAAGAACAACACATTAAGTATTTTTCAAAATATTCGACAAAATGTAAAAAAAAAAAAAAAAAAAAAAAAATGAAAGTGCTTCCATTATTTTGTCTAACACCTGTTTTTATAAATATATATATATAAGGTATATGTTTGTACAGTCGGTAAAAAAGTATCCGAACACTAGCAAAAAATCCTATATAAAAAATAAAGTTAATACTGTTTTGTTAAATAAATCTTTGTCGATTCATGCTCTTGGTCATGATTCGACAAGGATTTATTTAACAAAGCAGTATTAACTCTACTTTTTTTTATATAGGAATTTTTGCTAGTGTTCGGATACTTTTATTACCGACTGTATAGTGTATGTATATGTTGTAGTGTATGTATATGTTGACAAGGGTTATTTAATTAGATTTATGCAAATGAATATATATATTGAATGTATTTTTGAAATAAATTATCTTTATTCTTTATCGTGGTATTTCATCAACAATATAATATATACACCGTGACCAATAAGTTCTCATACACTTTCAAATTTTTATTACAATAACACAAAATAAATTATACAAAAACTTTTTGCATCAAATTAAAGTAGCAATCATTGAGTATCTTTACAATAAAGCCGTTGGAATAATTCCGCCTTTTAGTTTCTTAACGAGCTTAAGTCTCTTTTCAAATCCATCACATGAGGCACGCACGACTTCCATTGACATTTCCTACCATATCTCTTGAATTACATTTTTGAATTTGCTCAAATCAGTGATTTTATAGTTATTCAGTTGGGAGAGCATATATGACCACGCAAAATAATGAAGCGGGTTCATATCGGGGGAGTTGTGGAGCCATTCGTTCTTTGGCAAAAAGTCAGCTAAATTTTGACTGCACCACTCCTGAACCATACGTGCGGTATGAGAAGGGGCACCATCTTGTTGGAAGCAGAAATATTCCGCCCTATACATACTCTGGACATTTGGGAGTAAAACGTTTTCAGAAACCTCAGTTTTATAACATTCGGCATTGATTTTTAACCCCTTATCAACGAAGATTAACGGGAGATTTCCTGTTTTGAAAATAGCGGCCCAAACCATCAAAGACGAAGCATTTTGATAACGCGGAACGTAATGTTGTCTCTCAGGGATGTTATCAATAGAAACTGATCATACTCTGTCATTTTTGGGATTGAGACTTTGCTCTAAACTGAATAGTTTCTCGTCTGAAAAGACAAATTCATCTCCAGCGTGCCAAGCAAAAATTTCTTCCACCCTTTGCTTCCCCTTCATCTTAGCAGACTCTACAACTCCGTGAATTTTAAGTTTTCTACAAACCTTGCACCCAAGGTCCTTTTTCAGAATGTTTAACATTGACTCCTTCGATATTTTGTGCTCTCGTGTTAGTTTTCTAGCAAATTTTTGTCCGTTTCGTTTTTTCCTTTTTCTGACCCTTTTCGCAGCCTCTTTTGTCAGAACGGACCTCGGTCTGCCAGATCTTTTTCTGTCATCGACAGAGAACGTCTTATTATACCTTCTGATAGTTCTGTAAATGAACTATCTCTTCACCCCCAGGGCTTTCAAGTCTCTGAAAGTTTCACCGGCTGCTCTTCTTTGACGAATTCATTTATCACAATTTCTCTCAATTTCTTCATTCTACCTAATTAAAGAAAAATTATAATTACTACAACAATTACTCTTGCAATAGCTTTATACCTTACACTAAATTGGCTGCAAAATAATTGGGACTAAAGTAATACATATGTACAACTTTTTAACGTGCTTCAAAAGTTGTATGAGAACTTATTGGTCACGGTGTATAAATTTTATATATTTTAATTTTTGCCAAATCAAGGCTAATACAAACTTTTCCATATTATACCGCTAACAGCTGCATTGTGCTAATACAACGTGCATTAATTCTTATACTAAAATATAATTAATTAATATGTATTAATTCTTATTCTATAATAAAATTTAAAAATTACAAGATATGAATTCAGAAGATTAGTACTATATCACATATATATGTTGTCTAAAAATGAACAAAGTTTTCTAAACACAGTAATTAAAAATAATAATAATAATAAAGAAATAAATATGTTAAGAAAATTGATTTGTTGTAGCGTATTATCTTTTGTTTCATTTCTTTAATTTTATGCTTAATTTATTTCGTTTGTTTCTTGTTTTCCAGTGGTTTATTTAACTTTGATTCTTTTATATTCCCTGTGTAATCCAGAGCAATAAAGAATTTGAAGTTTATTCACGTTGAAGTAAAAAAAATTTCAAATTATTTTTAAAAAGAATTTTTAAAAGAAAATTTATTTCTTTTAAAATGTAAAAACATTTGTTATCAGATTTTCTAGAATGGTGCATGTATTGAAAAAAAAAAAAGTATTAATTATAAGATTGTAATTGTTTAATCGTGCTTTCTTGAACAAAAAATTTCAATGGAAGTTTTTCATTTACCGGAAATTTTTTTAATTAAGCTACATTTCAAAAAAATTATATAAAAAACTTTTAATGAGATTAAGCATATAATTATTCAAATCCAGATAAAACATGATAATAGGATTTAAACAAAATATTTCCGTACTATTTTACATATAAGGTTAATTTCTGTGAACCGCATTGTTTTCTTGTTACATTTCAAGATTTAATGACGCAAAAGCATAAAAACGAATACATATTGTTTTAAATGTTAAAAGTAAAATTTCTTAAAAAAAAAAAAAAAAAAAAATGTTAAAAGGAATTATATAGTAATCAAAGAAATTTATTTTTCTTAAAAGTAAATTAAAACTTTTGTCTCTCACAATTTCAAGCGTAAAACTAAATCAATTTTTATTCTTACCTATGTTCCTTGTAGTTTAATTATCCAGAAATTAAATTATTTTCTATTGACTTAAAAACGTTATAAGTCATTAATATCACTTTGTTAATATGTAATAAAACATAATTTCGAAGTGAAAACATCAAATTAATCGCCATGAAAATTTATAAACATGTCGATTTGCATTAATTTTTATATATTTTTGTTTTCTATTACCAAAATTAATTTCCAAAAATGGATTATTGCACCTGTTAAGTAAAAAGATATTTGCCATTGTGAGATACATTTATATTAATGATAGTACGCACTCATAATTACAAGTTGATTTAAATAAATTGAAATTCAGTTTATTTTTCTGCAAAAAATATTTTAAATTGAACTTTATGTCCATGTTTTTCGCACGCTTCTAAAGTTTGTAATTTATTTATTTCAAATAAGAAAATAAGATGATAAAACCACTGTTTGTTTCATTCTTATAGGGTAAAAGCATCAGTAGCGGACATTGTACCAGTAGTGGACACTTTTAAAGTTAAATTCCGAAAACAAACTTTCAAAATTTTCCTTATGTTTGAGCAACGTTCTAGGTTGGTGTTACACGGAGAAAAACATTATGTGACTAACATATATAAAACCGAATTATGTCTCTTGTAAGCATAGTTCCATGTCATCCTGATAAATATCAATTCCATTTACTAGTGAGTTCTAAAAACCCCTATTAGAATTCTAAATCGTTTTCCTAGATTATCGTGGCCAAACTTATTTTAAAAATTTTGCAAATAAATGTGGACTCACGAAGCGAATTTTAGGAACTATAACCTTGGTTTATGATCCAATTCTAGAAAATAATACGAGACTTTCTCGCAATGCTAAAAATTCGTAATCTCAAAAATATTCATAATATTGTTTCACCATCTAGAAAAGTATGAACTAGAAATTCTCGATCATTTCGTCTATTCAGGTTATTTTTTTAGCTTATACGCATAGCTCGTAAATATGTATTTCTAGTTTAAGGTTTCAAAAAATGACTACTTATCCGTTCTAGATGAAGGCGGTATATATTTTTTCTCAGTGTACAATCATCTAATACCTATTAATTTTTTTAACTACAAATATTTCTAGCCTTCATTTTTAGAATATGAATAGTTTAACTGAAAAGAAAATTATATAATATCTTACGCTGCTCTTTGTAGCTTTGAGTAAGACAATAAAATTTTGTTTACTAGGGTAGATTGGGGAAAGACGCCGTAAGTTTTTTATTTAATATTTCTGTAAAATTCCCTGCTGGTTATATTTGTTATTTATTATTCTCTTGTGAATATTTATACTTTTGAAAGCATATTAAAATTATGTTTAACTTCAAAAGTTTTATAAAAACTTTGAAATAAAGGATTACCTATACGCTTTCGTTTCCACATCGTACCCCAATCTTTGTGTAAGATGGCCTTCTATTTAGGCATAAGATGGTTTATGGAATTTCAATGTAAAATTACACATTTTTATGAAACAACGTATATTTATTTTAAAACACATGAATGGCATAAACAAAACTGAAACAAAATACTATAGATTATTTTATTTAATATATTCGTAAAATTAATGCCCAGATGTAATTTAAAACAACGAAGAAGACGACCAAGTATCTTTTCTCAATGTAAAACTATAGGCATCTGACCTTAAAACATTTCCGTCATCTCACCCTAAAACGTTGAACAAGACGTAAATCCATTTATTAACTTACAAAAGGGTGAAAAGATCTCCTTTACAGTATGGGCAGGAAGGCAAAATGCTGTAATTAAAAAAATTATCTGATATACGAGGGTGAATCAAATATAAACGAGACTTTTGGACCTGCGCGCGCAATAGTGATGGAAGAACGTTCCGCTGTTATTGGCTGTTAGGTTGGTTTGTCAGGAGTGGGTGAAGCACGTGACTCATCATCATAGACTCGCTCAGTGTCCATCGTTACGATGTCCGAGCAGGAGGTACCTCCCTCTATTGCGCAACGTATTGTTATCAAGTTTTTAGCTGCAGAAGGTGTAAAACCGGCCGAAATCTTGAGAAGATTGACTGCACAGTTCGGGGAAGAGACGCTGTCGCGAGCTAGAGTGTTTGCTTGGCATAAACAGTTCGTGGAGGGCCGTGAACGTGTTGAAAATGAGAGCCATGACCGCAGACCCCGCACCAGCATTACAGCGGGCAACATCGACAGTGTTCGTCAACTTGTTGAAGGTGAGACTTGCATATCGCCGCAAAAGACGAGACCTTCCGATGAGAAAAGTGATTCTCCTCCATGACAATGCTCGCCCCCATACAGCAGCCCTGACCGTACAAAAATTGGAGCAACTGGGTTGGGAGACACTGGAACACCCTCCATACAGTCCAGACCTGTCTCCCTGCGACTTCCATGTCTTTGGTCCTCTCAAGGAAGCTTTGGGAGGGCAAAAATTCCACAGCGATAATGAAGTTGAAGCATATGTGCGCAATTGGCTACAAACACGACCTGACTCTTTTTACCTGGAAGGAATTAAAAAATTACCTATACGCTGGGAAAAATGTGTTTCTAAATCAGGAGATTATGTAGAAAAATAAACTATGATTGTTTGTGCGTTTAAAATCAAAATAAATATTTTAAAAAATAAGTCTCGTTTATATTTGATTCACCCTCGTATATTTTTTTTTTCTTGTTTAAACTACGATTTACGTAATAAACTAAACAAAAAAAAAAAATCGCTCTAAGCCGCTGTATAGTAATAAGCGGTCTCCTTCCGTCTTTAAAACCTTCTTTAAACAAAGGACAGGTTAATTTGTTTCAATATTTACAAGATGAAGAAAGGTGGATCATCGATCTAAACTAATCAAATAAAATCCTAAAAATTCATAAAAATAGTAATATACGTCTTGTTAGTGAAGTACGTCTCTTGTCAGTGGCTCGTGTGCCTATGCGGCACCTGCGTATAAGGAAGGGAACCACATAACACAATATCTTGTCCAACAAGGCATCTTACCCAAAACGACCATGCATCTTTTATTATTTTTAATTGATTTCATGTAGAATTTGCTTTCATATAATTAAATAAGTATGGAATATTGTGCAAAAAATTATTATTATTATTTTATTTATTTATTTATTAAGGTATAATATTTTTTGTGCGTGTCTAATACTGGTGCCACAATATACCATCATCACCAATGGTGCACAGTCTTGCCATTTGACTTTTAAGGCGAGAACATAAAATTTCCACGGTTCAGTATTCTCCCAAATTTGGAATGTGAAACGAATATCAGTTCATTTCATTTAGAATTTGAGGAGATAGCTTCAAAATATATTCACAAAAGGGTTTTTTTTTTCCCAGCTATACAGAAGAGATTTGCATTTTTTTTTTTTTTTTTTTTTTGGAAATGATAGACAAACTTCAAATAAGTATCTAAAATAACGACTGGCTATCCTTGGTATTTAACACACCAGGAGAGGGAGATTAAAATATTATTTACAAATTAAGATTCACATTAAATATTCTGTATTTCCCAAAATGGAAGAATTATGTAAATATATAATACGAAGACTGATCTTTCAAAGATATAAAATTACTATACTGTATAAAAATAGAGCTAATCAGACAGAAAAATGTGAAATTTTTTTGCGGTTGTTTATTTAGTATAAATGAACTTTACTCAAATTACCACAGTCACTTAAGTTTAATTCCGGAAAATATCTCATTAGATTTTTTTCGATATTCTTACTTTTTTTATGACATTCCTAGGCAACCGACGGATGATAACTACTGATAACTATTACCACTGATAATTATTAATTTAGAGCCTTTAGAAGAAGTTCAATTTTATCTAAGAAGTTTCCGTCTCCAAATTAATTAGTGTGTCTTTCAGGAGAATGATTCACTAGGTATTTCTGTGTCAAGATAATTAAATATTAAAAAATGTTTTGTGTGACATTTTTTCATAATAACTATATCAATATAAAGATAATATTAATAATAATTATAATTGTAGATATTAGAGTCAATATTCACAAAAAAGTTATTTTAAAATAATAGTTATTTATTTATTTTGTTTTGTTTTATTTTAAAGAAGTTTCCACAATGTAACATATTTTTACTTCTTTATATAGAGTGCAAGGAAGTATTGTAATCCTGATTTGTGAAACGAATTTTTTATCTCGCATAGATCAAAAGCGAATGGTCGTAGAATGTTGTAAATTTATATTTTGACTGCCACTACGTCTAGTTGTATAACTCTAACTTTGGTCTTGACACGAGCTTCCTTTTTCGAGATATCTACAATTTATATACTTTTTCACGATGTCTTTATGTATATATATGTATGTGTATGGGATACACCCACACATACATTGTGGAACGGTTTGACGTAAAATGTTATAAATTAGTATTAGGTTTATTATAACATAAAACACAAACACTAATTGTGAATGTCCATTTTCAGTCTTTCCGTGACTCTCCATTTTAGAAATATTTGGGAAAATTACATTTATAAGGACCAACAATACAAAGGTTTTCGACCATTATAAATGATCAATTACCGTAAAGATTTCAAAAGAAGCTAATGATAGCGCTCGTAATGATATTGTTATGAACGTTGTCGACGTTTTAGAGTGTAAAAAGTAATTTTTAAAGACATAGGCAGGTTCTAGTCGCCGAATGCACTTTATTTAATTAATATTCAGGAAACAGTAGAATTAAACTGTGTACTGAAAAAATTATTAATGAACGAATATTCTTGTAACAACGAATATTCTAGACTCCTCTTTTTTTATAACCTTTTTAATCATTTATAGAAATTTCGATGAAGAAAGAGGTGTCTGTGCTAGAAACCAATAAATCTTTCCAATAAATTCCAATACCCTCTTTTATTGAAGTTAGAGCTTCCAAATTCTGGCAACACTGAATTACAAATGTTTACGAAATTGTCACCAAGTCGCCGAATTCCATGTACATCACCAAAATCGGTGCCAAGTCCAAAATCAGCGTTGGTGGAAAACTTTGCGACTTGCAGGTTTGCGACCAGATTTAGCGAAAAATATCATTTTAGGGTATAGTCAGAATTATTAAACCCTTTTCAGTTGTAACGGGGTTAATTGTTTTGGTACAATGTATTATTTCTCCCTATTAAATTTCGCAAACAGAACAAAAGTAGGCCATCTACACACGAGTGAATTTCATTGAACACTAAGCTGTGCATTTCCGAATGAGAAATACTGTAATAGTCTGTGGAAATCATTCGTGAACAAGCGGCTATATTCGTTCTGGACGATATTATATAACCCTATTATTGTGACTCTTGTAAAACAAGTAATAGTTTTTTTATTGTTTTTTTTTTTTTTTTTTTTTTTTTTTTTTTTTTTGAGGAGGAGGGGGGAGGACTTATTTTCAGGAATGATCATGGAATGGAACCTATCTGTTTATTTACGAATCAGTTGCCTCACACAAAAATGTCAACTTTTTCCTAACAATACGTATATCCCAATGGTTGTATAAGGAATACATGTGGTGTCCACATCAGTTTGTTTTTTAAATTAATTTATAATTATTTTACAGCTATGAAAATTATCCTCAACTCATTTTAATTATTATTTTTTAAGATATATTACATTGATTATATTTTGTTTACCGTTTTTAATTTCTTTATAAAATATAATTCATGTATCCAGAAACTGTAAATTGCGATTATTTAGAATTTTAGTCCATTTCGATTTGACTTACGTTAATTAAAAGCCTAAAGAAAAAATATCTTGCATATATGAAAAATCACATTGTGTAAAATTGCTCAAATTTAGCAGCTAGTATTTTTTTTTAAAGTTAGTTAATTTTATTATTATTGTATTATTATTATTATTCAACTCATTTCATCAATAGTGAAATTTCTTAGTGATTTGAATTTGTCATTCCGTCTGTCCGTGTCTTTAATAGGTTAATATTTTTTAAATGGTTTGAACCTTATAAATAATATTCAAAGTACTATATAGCATGTTTCTTACTGGAAATGTTGATATTAATAAAATACAATTGGTTTACTTAGGAACTAATAAAAGAGTTTGTTATGTGATATCATAACGGCCAATTTTTCAATTTTTAATCAGGATTTCTCACCACTATTTTCGACAGAAATATGTCACATGAATTTCATACGATTAAATGTATTGAAAACCGTTATAGAAAAATGTTGGTAAAAAGTTTCACGGGAAACATGGGAGAATGTGTTTCTATATGAGTGATATTTATTTTACGCATATTTTAATACATTTATGCTGCGAAAAATATAATGGAATTACCATGATTGTTTCATATTGTTATAACGTATTAAATCTTCCCCCCTGCATCGATTGTCCTGTTGCAGTTGTTAGATATTGTCCATGTTTTATTTTATTCTCTCATTTTTATATTTTTAACTCACGTGATGTATTTTTGTTATTGTAAAAAAAAAAAGATTATTGAGATGATGCTCGTGCGCGTGCATCTAGTTTTTTTTTTCTCAGTATTCAAATTTTTCAATGGAATAAAAGCAGCAAGTAGATTTTGTTGTTAGAAATTATTATTTAGTTTTTTAGAAAGCTTAGGAGTTTAAAATAACTTCTTTTGTATGCTTTAAGTTTATTTTGGCGTCCGCAATTACATATATAGTAAGCTAGAGAGTTAAAATAACTTTCTTTTTGTACGCTTAAATAACATTTTGTGACGTCTACGCGACAGGACGAAGTAAAACAATGTTTCAAGCAATTAAAGGTTTTAGAAAAGCCGATCTGAAGTTTGTAGCGGAAGAGCTTGGCGAAATAATTCCTCCTGAATGTACTATTGCTACCTTGAAGGAAATTATTTTGAATAGCAACGAATATAAAAATGATCCCAATTTTGTGCAAGAAATTCTATCAACGGCTGTTGTTGAGAGGCAAGAAAAAGAAAAATTGAAAGTCGAGCAAGAAAAATTGAAAGTCGAGCAAGAAAAAGATCTTCAGCAACAAAAACTTAAACTTGAACAAGAAGAAAAAATTGAATTAGAAAAGCTTAATCAAGAATTAGAGATAAAGAAGATGGAATTAGACCAACAGTTGGAATTGGCTAGAATACAGTCACAGGCCTACATTCAAGGGGAGTCAATTTTAACTGTTAATGAAAATAATTCATCTAGAAGAAAAATTTCCTTACCCAAGTTACAATTCCGACAATTTGATGGGGATTTAAAAGAATGGCTACCATTCTGGAGTCAGTTTGAGCAGATAGATAAAGATAACGATATTCCTCCAGAAAACAAATTCCAGTACCTCATTCAAGCAACGGTCGCTGGTTCCAGAGCACGAGAAGTCGTAGACAGTTTTCCGCCAACTGGCGCCAACTATGCCAAAGTTATAGAGAGTCTAAAAGCTCGTTATGGAAGAGATGATCTTCTAGTTGAAGTGTACGTTAGAGAATTATTAAAATTAATTATAGTTGCTCATACAAAAGAAAACTTTTCTCTTACTTCATTGTACGATAAACTTGAATCATATTTAAGGGCTCTTGAAACGTTGGTTGTCACTACTGA
The DNA here is from genome assembly GCA_963930645.1 of Salticus scenicus. Lineage (NCBI taxonomy): Eukaryota > Metazoa > Arthropoda > Arachnida > Araneae > Salticidae > Salticus > Salticus scenicus. Next base: position 68,769,176 of record OZ005656.1, on the reverse strand, counting down.
TAAATGCGCTTCTATATTATATCCTATGGTAGAATCCTGTTTTCCAGCTGAATTTTTGAAAGCTTGGAATAGAAGTAACATTGTTTCTACTAGTTCTGATGCGAAAGAACGGTTGGACAATTTGATGCAATTTCTCAAATGTGAAGTTGAAGGAGATGAAAGAATAAATTTGGCGGTAGCAGGTTTTGGTCTGGCGAAGAAAAATGATGACCGAAATTATAGAAAAAGAAGGACTTATACTGATGTTGTTAAGCCTATACCCACTACCTCTACTTTATTAACGACTTCTTTTAAACAGGATCTAAAGAAAAATTGCGTGTTTTGTAATGGAAAGCATATGAGTTCAGACTGTTTTACGGCACGAAAGATGAGTTTTAATGAGAAACAGAATGTTCTAAAGGATAAGAAGTGCTGTTTCCTCTGTTTGGGGTCAGGTCATACTACCAAACAGTGTAAAGCTGTCCTGAAGTGTTTTATCTGTGATAGAAAACATTCCACCGTGATGTGCCAAAGTCTTGATAAAGGCAAAACAAATGAACGAGAAGAGAAAGAAAAGTCAAATGAAAGTGAAGTAAATATGGCAAATTTCAATAAAAATCCAAGGGTATTTCTTCAAACTCTCAAAGCAAAAGTCGTCTCTGATAATAAAGAAAAGGATATTCGTCTAATTTTAGATACTGGTTCACAAAGATCGTATATTTTGAAGAAATTAGCAGAAGAAATGAAATATGCAGCCATTAAAAAAGAAAAGGTTGTACATTCACTTTTTGGCGGAGTCTCAACCAAAGAATATGAACATAGCTTTTATAAAATAAGATTAAGAGATTTGACAGGGAAATTCAGATGCAATTTTGAAGTTTTGGATCAAAATATTATATGTGAAAATGTTAAGCCTGTGGGAAAAGGTTCTTGGCTGAAAGAATTGGCCGAGAAAGGCATTGTTTTGACAGATGTTGGCGATGCAGATGAGTCTATTCAAGTACTGATTGGAGCCGATATAATCGGTAAACTATTGACAGGTCAAAGAGAAGTGTTGTCTTCTGGGCTAGTTGCAATGGAAACACTTTTTGGCTGGACATTAATGGGAAAAGTTCCTCAAGAAAGTTCATCTAAAGAAAATTTAGCTCTATCAGTTACTTCCATGTTTGTAAAAGAAGCAGAAATTTCTGACTTATGGAGATTAGATTTACTTGGAATAAGTGATCCAATCGAAAAGCTATGTAAGATGGAAGTAGATCGTCAAGTAAAAGAGCACTTTCTACAGACAGTAACACGGAATAAAGACGGTCGTTATGAAATATCCTTACCATGGGCTGAAGATAAACCACCTTTACCTGATAATTTGTGTTTAGCCAAGAAAAGGTTAACCAATGTCACACAAAAACTACTTGCGAGTAATATTTATGAAAAATATGAGGAAGTACTTTTAGGATGGCTTGGCGACAAAATTATTGAAGAGGTCCCTGAATGTGAAAGGTCCATTTATGGACACTACTTACCTCATCGACCAGTTATAAAGGAGAATAGCACTACTCCAATTCGTCCAGTATTTGACGCATCAGCAAGAATCCAAAACCATCCATCTTTGAATCAATGTCTACACTGCGGTCCAAATCTCATTGAATTAATTCCTGACATACTTTTGCGATTTAGAGAAAATAAATTCGGTGTCTTAGCTGATATCAAAAAAGCGTTTTTGCAAATAAGCATCCGGAAAGAAGATCGGGATTTTTTACGTTTCCTCTGGTGGAGCAATCCAGAACAAAGTGAGCTGAGAATATTTCGTCATGCTAGAGTCGTTTTTGGAGTCAAGAGTTCACCTTTTTTGCTAGCTTCAGTAATAGAATACCATATTAAAAATGATGAAGAATACGACCCAGAACTTAAGCAAAGATTGTTGAGAAGCTTCTATGTTGACAATGTTGTTACGAGTGTCCGTACAGAGGAAGAGTTAAAGAGATTTATTACTTGCTCTAAAAACCTAATGTCTAAAGGCGGATTCGACCTAAGAGGATGGGAACATACAGAAGAGAGAAAGGACTCGGAACACAATAAAGAAGCTGTTGTACTTGGATTACACTGGAACAGATTTTCGGACATTTTAAAGGTCAATGTATCCTGGACGAAAGATGTAAACCTGGAGAAAATAACAAAACGTACTATGCTATCAGTGGCACATAAAGTTTTTGATCCAATTGGTTTTACTTCACCAGTCATGATTTGCCCCAAGATGATGTTACAGAAAACCTGGAAAATTGGTTTAACCTGGGATGAAGAAATTACCGGGGATCTAAAAAACGAGTTTATCGGATGGTTTCGTGAATTAAATATATTGGAAGAAATTGAGATTCCGCGATACATTCAAGTCACTCCAGATAATTTAAAAAAATGTACTCTTCATACATTTTGTGATGCTAGTAATCAGGCTTATGCTGCTGTTGTATTTTTGAGAATAGAAAAAGCTGATCAAGTGAAATTATTCCTTCTGGCTGCCAAATCCCGCATCAGTCCTTTAAAGTGCCCAACTATACCTCGATTGGAGCTTTTAGCGGCTTTGATTGGTGCTAGATTATCGAAATCAGTAACAGATGCATTCAGTTGGGAAAATATGGAAAGATATTTTTGGAGTGATTCCACGACAGTTCTTGCATGGATAATCAGAGAAGAGAACTGGTCAGTTTTCGTCAGGAACTGAGTTCAAGAAATCAGGAGTTTGACTGATCCTTCTTTATGGAAATATATACCCAGTGAAATGAACCTATCGGATCTACCCTCTAGAGGTTGTAAAGCCAAACAACTTGTCTCTCTCAAATGGTGGGAGGGTCCATCGTGGCTTAAGAATCCATATGAGTATAATAAACATATGGATTTCATCTGCCAGAATATAAATGAAGAAGACGTTGAAAGAGAAAAGTTAAAATCTACAAAATTACTGATAAATGTAGATGAAAATTCACAGAATACTTGGTACTATCACTATTTTTCATGTTATGAGAAAATCGTTCGCCTTGTGGGATGGATTCTCCGTTTTAAACACAATACTTGTAATCCAAAGGATAAAGTGAAAGGGGAATTGACAAGTCAGGAATTTCACAAAGCAGAAATGAAAATAGCTTGGATTATTCAGAAAGAAGCTTTTTCCTCTAAAGATTATGAGAAATTGAAAACTCTTGAGACTTTCAAAGATGAGGAAGATATAATACGCGTGAAAACTAAAATTTTGTATAGACAAGACAAGAAGGATTTTCTCACACCTATCGTTCTACCATCTAATCATGAAGTTGCTAAACGACTAATTTCATATTTTCATCTGAAAAATTGTCACGCAGGTCCTCAGATTCTTTTAAATTTGATTAGAGAAAAATATTGGATTTTGAATGGAAGAAGAACTGTGACATCTGTTTTATCTAAATGTACTACTTGTAAAAGATTCAACTCTAAGAACGTGGAATCTTCGCCTATTTCTCTACCAGAAAATCGAGTGAAAGATGCAGCTGTGTTTCAGGTCATTGGTATTGATATGGCTGGTCCTTTGTTTCTGAAAGACAATCAAAAGAGTTGGGTTATCTTGTTCACATGTGCTATCTATCGGGCAGTACATTTTGAACTTGTTACATCAGCATCTACCGAGGTTTTTTTGATGGCTTTAAGAAGATTTATATCTCGTAGAGGAAGATGTTCCATTATATATTGCGATAATGGCTCTAATTTTGTTGGTGCAGCCAACTATTTGAAACGACTGAACTGGAATCATATACAAAAGGATGCAGCAACCAATTCAATTGAATGGAAATTCAATCCGCCAACTGCGGCGTGGTGGGGCGGATGGTGGGAGAGGCTCATCAGACTGATGAAAGATCTATTAAAAAGAGTCCTTGGGCGAGCGTGCTTGAATTATGAAGAAATGATTACTGTATTGGCTGATTGCGAAAGCATTATCAATTCTCGACCTTTGACTTACATGTCAGAGCAAGAATCTATTAAGCCAATTTCTCCTGCCATGTTTTTGAAAGATATTCATGAATATATTGTGCCAGACATTGATGCAGTCGAGGGAAACTCTTTCAAACGAAGGCTTAAATACAGACAAGCATTGCAGAAAAGTTTAAGAAATCGATTTAGATCAGAGTATTTGGGTTTACTTATTCAGCGACCGAATGTGAGAAGAAGCCAACAGACAGTTTCTGTAGGAGACATTGTATTGGTGGGAGCGGACAATAAAAAAAGGATGCACTGGCCATTAGGACGCATCATAGAGCTTATTCATGGCAAAGATGGAAAAGTGCGACTCGTAAAGTTACAAACATCTCATTCAGAGATACTTCGACCAATACAAAGAATCTATCCTCTAGAAGTATCATCTAGTGACGGTGCTGAAAATACGTTTCCTAATCCAGCTGTGAAGGAAGCACAAATTAAAAAGCCTTTGGAGGATAAGTCCTGCAGGGAAATTAGAAAGACTAGATCTGGAAGACTAATTAAAATGCCAGACAGACTGATTTTATGAAGAAGAAATCTTCTAGAGATATCAAAATGAAGAGTTTTGATTATAAGATATAATCAAAAGGTGGGAGGATGTTAGATATTGTCCATGTTTTATTTTATTCTCTCATTTTTATATTTTTAACTCACGTGATGTATTTTTGTTATTGTAAAAAAAAAAAGATTATTGAGATGATGCTCGTGCGCGTGCATCTAGTTTTTTTTTTCTCAGTATTCAAATTTTTCAATGGAATAAAAGCAGCAAGTAGATTTTGTTGTTAGAAATTATTATTTAGTTTTTTAGAAAGCTTAGGAGTTTAAAATAACTTCTTTTGTATGCTTTAAGTTTATTTTGGCGTCCGCAATTACATATATAGTAAGCTAGAGAGTTAAAATAACTTTCTTTTTGTACGCTTAAATAACAGCAGTGAAAGTAGTTTTACAGTTAAAGCGAAAATAAACGACATTTCCGTTCACTATCAGTATGGTTGCCGTGGCGTCAAATTTAGCGACGAATTTGTAGACTTGGCAACAAAATTTGGCGAAAAGGAGTGTTTTGGATTTCGAAGTTTCGAAGCTCTGAATTGGAGAAGAGCCGATATCTAAAAATTTCCATGGGATTCTAGACAGAACTATCGCCAAACCCCATTGCCAAAAGGTTTAAATTGAGAGTATAAGTGAGTGTAATCAATGTTGTTCAGAGAACTATTCTGATCTATTGTACTTCTGAGATTGTGCTCGAAGCGATTGATCTTTGGTCATAGATCAACAAAATTCCTGCTGTGTGGCGTATTTGATGCTGTTTGCTTTGCTTTGATGAAACAAATGACTTTTCTGTTGAATTGGTTCCAGAATATTTGTAAAGTAGCTACGCTTTGTGATACAAGTGATTAACTCCACTTCGAAAATATTTGTTGATTTGACAACATTATTTTACCTTTTTGAGAATATCCCTTAAAACCACAGTTTTGTTATACAGATTCGAGAAGTTATACTAAAAATGTGCATTCATTGTCTAGAATCCTTCTGTTTCTTTACGGAATACTTCCTCACACAAGAAGGTCACCCCGTTTTTCGTAACGACATGCACAAATTCGTGTTTTCTACAGGATATGGTATGATTTTGTTATTGACAGATTAACAAGAATACCCAAAAGTATTTTGACAAATTATGAGATATGAAAGAAAACTGACCATTTTTATGATAGTTTATAACATTTTTGGAGATTTCTTCTTTTATAATTAAAAAACAAAGTTTTAATGTTATCATTGTAGAGGTAAAATTAATTTCAGGTTGAATGCTGTAATGCTCGTGCATAACGAGGAAGTTTTTTATATTGATGTAAAATGGTTGAGACTTACGTCTTTACTCTTCAGCATCTCTTATAAACAGTTAACTTCCAAATTACATGAAAATTTATTAATATAACTGTTTGAACTTACACAAATGAATTAAATACAATACAAACATAGGGAGTTTTTTTTTTTTTTTTTTGTTTTTTGTTATTGGTTAACAAATTAGTACTTTAAACTCATTAAGTAATATAGAAAATTAAATACATATTTTTTTCTTTCATAACATAACAATAATCTAGTACAAATATATATATATATTAGCTCGTTTAAATATAATTTATAGTAATTTTATGTTTACATTTTTTTATAAATTAGATAAAAACATACATTTGATCTTTGCGAAACAGAAGAAAAATTACCATTTTCATACTTTACTTTAATGGTAAAAAATTATCACAAAATTAAATTTCCTGTAACATCTGTTTCATTGGAGTATTTTTTTTTTTTCCTCTCCTTTTTAAAAGAGAATTTTTTTTATACATATATTTAAAAAAAAAACTAAGAAAGAAAAAAATATTTCGTTTATCAGTAGTCCTTTAAAAACTCAGAAATCACCAAATTTCCTTTACTTTGTGTAAATATTTGCTGTAAACCCCAGTTGAAAAAAAAAAAAAAAAAAAAAAAAAGGAATATGTTTTTCTAATATAACATTACGAAGTGTCTTAACGCATAAAAAGATATTTTTGTTAGCACCCCCTGGAAAAAGGGGAAGCATTTTTTTTCGTTTGTCATTTTATATTATATATTTTCTTTCTTTCTCTTTTTGACTTTTAATTAATGTGTCAAGGAAATGATAAACTGAAATATTTTTTAAGGAAACGTATTATATAATTATAATATTAATTAAAAATTAAACTTAGAATTAATTTTAATTATAAATAATAGCAATATATTTAGAAGTTTAATGGTTTTAATTTCTTGTAATTTTTTTGAAAAAAGAAGCAATTGTTAAAAAAAATTGAAAATATATAATGAAAATATTTTTTCAAAATAAAATCATTAATAGTACATAAAAAATCTGAAGTGACTCCACTCGACTTTCCGAATATAAAGTAATTTACGGCTTTATAAATAAATTAAAATAAGAAGAGTCTTTAAATAAAAAGAAATAAAAAAATTGATAGAGTATTTAAGTATTTTTCTGTATATAGTATGTTGTTTAAATTGATGCTATAGTCTTTCAAACAATTTGGGCCCATAGGTCATAATCATAAAGAAATTCTCATTGTGTCACTTTAAAAATCTATAAGTGCTAGACTCATCAAAATCTATACAGTTTGTGCAACGGTGACCTATAGCTTGTATATAAATTTTCAGCTCAATTGGATGAAGTAGTTAGACGCTATCGCACTTTAAATGTCTTAAGCTTATAAGCCACAATGATGAAGAATTTTTGTGTGTGTGTGTGTGTCCCAGTAAAAAAAAAAAAAAAAAAAAAAAAAAAAAAAAACTGTACGTGCTGCATTGTCCAAAATTTATTCAGTTAGTGTGACGGTGATCTAAATTACGTATATAAATTTTCAGCTCAATCAGATATGAATTTTAGACGCTGTCGCACTTTAACGAATTTGAGCCCATAGGACATAATGATAAAAAATTATTCGTTGTGTCCCTGTAAAAAAACTGTATGTGCTAAATTCACCAAAATCTATGCACTTCGTTCAATTATGACCTACGACATGTGTATAAATTTTCAGCTCAATCGAATAAGGCGTTTAAATGCTATCACACTTTAAAAATTTGGACTCATAGACCATAATGATAAAAAAATTTTCTTTCTATCCCTAGAAAAAAAACTATAAGTCCTAGATTCACCAAAATCAATAGGGTTCGTGCTACTGTGACTTATAACATACGTACCAACTTTCAGCTCATTCTAACCAAGTGTTTAGATACTATCGTGATAACTCACATACATACACATATACACACATACATCACCGTAAAAACAGTATATATGAACATGAGGAACCTCAAAACGTGTAGAAACACCAAAATATCAAAGTCGGATTTTTGCATGATTACAATATTTTCCGGAAACTATCCAACGATAGTTTCCGCCTCTCCAAGTTTCATGTTCCCCTCCACAGATTATCTACAAAGTTTGATTCCTTTTCCTACTACAAGTTTTCGTACAAGTTTCTTCTATCAGATGTTCACGCCAGTCCAGTGTTTCAGACTCCTCCAACAGAAGGACTCTAACACTGCTCGACAAGTTTTCTTCACCTTGATGTGACCACCACGCCAGCCTTTCCAATAGCCATCCAAAACTTTTTTCAACGCAATTCGCAGTAATCAAGTGTTACCTCAGTGTTAATGTAGAATGGCTCCAACCTATGAAATATATATTTTTTTTTTTTTTTTTTTTTTTTTTTTATCAAAGTAGCGATGCAACCATAACTTTAACCTGATTTATGATGTATATATTATTTGTAACACAGCTGCACACTGTACAAACAAACATGTAGTTTTCCTGATGATGCCCTGCTTTTCAGGGCGCAAAGCTTAGAAATATGTGATTTTTTTAATTAAATATATGTTTTTTAAAACTTTTATACGTGTCTCAAAGTGTTTTATTTATTAAATTGGAAACGGTACACGTGTCTTTTTTTAAAGGTGTCTCTAAATGGGATGTATTTTTTCTATAAGAAGGCTATATTAGAATTTCTTTGACGCTTACATGCACCAAACTCGGTATGTGACATAACCATTACGAAAACAAATTCTGATTTATTTAAACTTAAAATCTTCTTCACACACACTTGCCTCCAAGGTAATAGCACGTGTTTTGCACCTAAAGAAGAAATGTCCCGTTCTTTCGAAACCGGTAGCGGTTCATTAATTTTATGGTGTGTGAGGATGCTTTTAGGTTTAAACATTGATTGTACACCAGTTCTTTAATTTAGTAAATTCTGACTTAATTTGCATAAATACGCTGACAAACATTGCTAATATTGCTACCCTTTTGTGATTTCCTACAGAAATATATTTCATTATTTATTGGTTAAAATATTATCAAACTGCATCTTTAAAATTTATATTGTGAGAAGCTATGATTAAATTCTTGCGTCTGTTATCTACTAAGGATCACTGTTATATAGAACGATATCGAAAAATGTTTTGTGATGGCCATAGTACACTTGTTGTTTTTCTTTTTTTAGTTTGAACTCTTTGTTATTCAGTTTCTGCTAGTCGATAACTTTTATTATAAAAGGAAAGATAAAAAAGAAAGAAAAAGTTCAATGAGTTTTAAGGGGTTACCTGGGTTTCGAAGGTAAAAGAAAAAATCATATTTCCTCTTTTCATGTATAAATTTTTAACATAAAAATAAAAAAATTGTTCAAAATTTTGAGCATAAAAAACAGCAACATTTATACAATTTTAATAAAATTTATATTAAAAATTTAAAAATTCAACCGATAGGACCTGGTTTTCGGAAACACTTCAGAAAAGCGATGGACATCAGGATAATCATTGATAGCTTTATGTCAAATTTATACATACATATATGTATATATATATATGTACACAGAGTTTCTAAGTTCCTTAATTTATTCCGGAGCACTTCTAGCCCCGCCTTTATTCAACCTCAACTAATTTATAAAATAATTTTCTTCAATATATAATCAGTATTGACAGGTCTGGCGAAATTTTTATTCAATATTCACTAATAATTTTGAGAAGTAGTGTTTCATATACATAATAGACTATCAGTCTTCGAGGTGATAAGGAAAATGTTACAATTAAAAATTACTCGTAATTATTGAATAAAAACTCCACCAGATCTTGCAACACCGTATACAACTACGATAAAATAACAAAAAAATCTGGAGTGACTCCACTCGACTTTCCGAACATTGAGTAACTAACAGTCTTGTAGATAAAATAAAGAAAGAAGTGTTGCTAAACAAACAAAAAAGAGAAAACCATAACAGAGTGTTTGAGTATTTTTCTCCATATATCGCACGATGTTTTATTTAACGCTACTGAACTTTGAGCCCTTAGATCATAAGGATAAAGATTTTTTCGTTTTGTCCCTGTAAAAATCTATAAATGCTAGATTCACCAAAATGCTTATAGTTAGTGCAACAGTGATTTATAATATTCATACAAATTTTCAGCTCAATTGAATAAGGCGTTTAGATGCTATCGCTGGTCTCATAGGCCATAAAGATAAAGAATTTTTCTTTGTGTCCCTGTAAAAAACTGTAAGTGCTAGATTCACCAAAATCTATACAGTTGGTTCAAATGTGACCTATAACATGTGTACAAATTCTTTGCTGAGATTAATAAGGCGTTTAGACGCTATCACACTTTTAAAAATTTGGCAAAGAATTTTTCTTTGTGTCCCTGTAAAAAAACTATAAGTGCTAGATTCTCCAAAATCTATACAGATTGAGTATCTGTGACCTATAATATGTGTATAAAGTTTTTGCTCAATTAAATAAGGCGTTTAGATGCTATCGCACTTTTAAGATTTTGGTCCCTTGGCCATAATGATAAAGAATTTTTCTTTGTGTCCCTGTAAAAAAACTATAAGTGCTACATTCACCAAAATCTATAGGGTTCGTACTATGGTGACTTACAATATACGTACCAACTTTCAGCTTATTCGAACAAAGCGTTTAGACGCTAGCGTGTTCACTCACAGACATACACACATACATACACACATACATACACACATACATACACACATACATACATACACACATACATACACACACACATACATACATCATCGTAAAAATAGTGAAAACGGACTCGTTGGACCTCGAAACGTATAGAAACATCAAAATCTCGAATTCGGATTTTTGACATGATTACAATACTTTCCTCACTATAGTGTTCGGAAAGTAAAAATATTATCATAATAAAAGTGGGAGGAAAAAAAGGCAAGGCTAAAAATATTCCTCAATTAGTTAACACTTTCGCGACCTCATGTTTTTGTCTTTTTTTTAACAGTAAGTTATTCTCTCCAGTTAAAATATTTCAGAACAAACTTTTTTATATTCAAATTTATATTACAAATGGATATACACCATAATTATACTCTTTCTAATCAAAGTATTTTGTATCCATAGCATATTGGATGTAAAAATATGAATATTGTGTGTATTCTTAAGAAATAAATGACATACAAATTGAAAAAGGAACGACCACTTGCAGAGTTAGAGTTTTTCAAATGACGTGAATCTACATCAGCGGTTATCTACGTCAGTATTAAGAAAATTTGGCATTTCTGTATATGTATATTTATATGTGCAACATCTATATGTTACCGAGAAAGACCGAAATTGGAGAATGTCGACTTTCACTGGTGAATGTCAACAAACACCAAATACGTCGGTGAAAGATCGAATATTTCATTACATTCTTGTACATTCGGACCCTCACCGGTGTATGTCGACAATCACAGATATGCTCTGGTGGAGGTCGAAAAGAGAGGAGCAGACAAGGAGGCGACTGGCTGTTTCCCGCCAAATCCTTTGTTCTGCTTGGAGTCAGTCAGCTTTGTCAGTCTTATGCAAAGTTTGATGGTGAGAGCAACGTTTTCTTAATTTTTTTTTCCGATACCCTAGTTTATACAGAATGGATACTGCAGTGAATCGTGATCTTTTTCTTGAAAAGTTAAATGCATTAATTGCGGGTAAACGAGGAGACAATTGTTTTTATTTTTCTCAAGAAAAATACTCTAAAATACTTTCTGAAGTGGTTTCTGCTAAACCTAAGTGCAACATACCTTTGGATTACAGACGATTAAAACGTTTTGACGTTTTAAAAATTAATGATGAAGAGAAGTTAATTGTACCATTAAAACCAGGAGAAACGAATATACAGTATTATGTTACCAATGAGGAATTGTTCAGTATACTATATGAAACTCACACCAGAATAGGTCACGGAGGAAGAACACGTATGCTTAAAGAGTTGCAAAATAAATACAAAAATATTACATATGAAGTTGTAATGTTGTATTTAAATTTATGCAAACAGTGTCAAATGAAACACAGTGCACCTAGGAAAGGTATTGTTGTGAAACCAATGATCAGTTCTGAGTTAAACTCAAGATGTCAAGTTGATCTGATAGATCTGCAGTCAAACAGAGATGGCGAATATAAGTTCATAATGGTGTATCAAGATCATTTAACTAAGTTTGTCCAGCTACGACCTTTGAAAACTAAGAGGGCGGAAGAAGTAGCGTATCACGTTCTTCCAATATTTTTAACATTTGGTGCTCCAGCAATATTGCAATCAGATAATGGTAGAGAATTCAGTAATCAAGTCATATCCGAAATATGCGCTATGTGGAAAGATGTTAAGATAGTTCATGGAAAGCCTCGGCATAGTCAAACACAAGGCTCAGTTGAAAGGGCCAATCAGGATATAGAGAATATGCTAACTGCTTGGATGAACGATAACCATACAAATAAATGGTCAGAAGGTTTACCCTTTGTCCAATTTGCCAAGAACACTACATACCACGAAGGAATACGCCAAAGTCCTTATGAAGCCATGTTTGGCATTAAAGCGAAAAGAGGCATAGCATCATCTGTTTTGCCTAGAGAACAAATCGCAAATATCGAAACCGAAGAACAACTTGGAGAAATTGCCAATACTTTTGAAACCGAAGAACAGCTTGAAGAAACTGATAATACTTCTGAAAAAAATTTGAGTGGTGGTCATACCGAAAACCATATTCCAAAGAAAAATATTGAAGAGGACTTGCAATCTACCACGTCTTCACATCAAGTTCTGACTGAAAAACAAGAGTTAATTTCTATAAAAAGAGCGGCCACGAAAGATAATCTTCTACTGCAAGCAACAAAAATGTTACGAACATCACAAAAACAATTTCCTCCTGCTCAAATTGGTGATACTGTACGAATACAAGTCCCTGATGTCGACCGAGGTCGTACAGATAACCGAAATGTGTTAGCGGTTGTTGTTGGAATAGAAGACTCCGACTTCTATAAACTTGCAAATGAAAAGGGTACCCTCAAGCAGCTTTACACACGTAATCAGTTCGTAATTTCTAAAGAAAAGTTACTTTCCATTGATGAGATTCATTTTCAAGAAATTTCGCTGAGAGAAGCAGCTGCAGCTAATTCGAGAAGCGGTGGGCAAGGCTATAAACGTTGTCATTGCAAAAAGAAGTGCTCCACAAATAAATGCAGTTGTAAAAGCAAGGGCCTCTTGTGCAATTCAAAGTGTCATAATAGTTTCAGTTGTTGCAATAAATAAGATTTGAATCACATAATTTAGTAAGTTTTTTATTACTATTATTTTATTTTCTCATTTAGAACGTACTGTATAATTAAGTAAGTTTTTAACTTCTATTATTTTCCTTTCGCATTTTGAATGTACTGTATAATTAAGTAAGTTTTTAACTTCTATTATTTTCCTTTCTCATTTTGAATGTACTGTGTGTTTTCAGTTCTTAGTCATTCCTTTCAGAAAGAGAGGCGAAAAATTTATCGCGACTGAATTACGGAGAAGAAAATATACATCTCGGACCTGTTCAACATTCACCATTAGTGCATGGTGAATGTCGACATTTACTGGTGTAAGTCAGAAATAAGGGTATTTAGCAAATATTTCGGACATACACCAAGCAACTATGTGTTTGTTGACATTCACCGGTGAAAGTCGACATTCTCCAGATTTCGGTGTTTCACCGTAACATATATAAATGTGTACTTCCTGACTGAGTGAGGGGGTGATTCATCATCGCCCAGGCCAAACCCCTGGACCTAGAAGCATGAAATTTTGTGACAATGTTCTTTCTATGACGAAGGCATCCACTAAGAAGCGATTTTACAAAATGAGGGGGGGCAAAACGTGATTTCACAAAATCCTTCATATCTCAAACAAAAAAACAGATATCCGTAAAATTTTTGCTTTAAAATATAGCTAACACAAATGTCTAAAAACCAGTTTCTGGAATTTTCAAAATTCGGTCCACAAGGGGGGCCGGGGCAAAACGTAATTTCACATGCGTAAAACGTGATTTCGCATAATCCTATATATCTCGAACAAAAAAATAGATATACGTGAAATTTTTGCTCTAAAATATAGCTAATACAAATATCTAAAAACCAATTTCTGGAATTTTAGAAATTCAGCACCCAGGTGGGGCAGCAAGGAGGGGGCTGTGGGGCAAAAACAAATAGAAATACAGTTAGGCCGTTCAAAATTGGTTCAGATAGGTTTTAGAGGCCTGCAAGTCGAATGGGGATATTTTCGAAAGTGTAAAGTTATTAGGAGGGGCGAGAAGGGGGGACGGGAGAGGGGGGGGGCAAAAAAATTAAAATAGAGTTAGATCGTTCATCTATATATATAAAATCGTTCTTCCTGACTGACTGACTGACTGAGTGAGGGGGGGATTCATCATCGCCCAGACCAAACCCCTGGACCTAAAAGCATGAAATTTTGTGACAATGTTCTTTCTATCACGTAGGCATCTACTAAGAAGCGATTTTACAAAATTCGCCTCCCAAGGGGGGGAGGGGGGGCAAAACATGATTTCACAAAATTCTTCATATCTCAAACAAAAAAACAGATATCGGTAAAATTTTTGTTTAAAATATAGCTAACACAAACGTCTAAAAACAATTTTCTGGAAATTTCGAAATTCGGTCCCCAAGGGGGGCGGGGGCAAAACGTGATTTCACATGCGTAAAACGTGATTTCGCATAATCCTATATATCTCACACAAAAAAATAGATATACGGGAAATTTTTGCTCTAAAATATACCTAATGCAAATATCTAAAAACTAATTTCTGGAATTTTAGAAATTCAGCCCACAGGTGGGGCAGCAGGGGGGTGGGCTATGGGGCAAGAACAAATAGAAATACAGTTAGGGCGTTCAAAATTGGTACAGATAGGTTTTAGAGGCCTGCAAGTCGAATGGGGATATTTTCGATTGTGTAAAGTTATTAGGAGGGGCAGGAAAAGGGGAGGGGAGAGGGGGGGGCAAAAAAATAAAAATATAATTAGATCATTCAAAATTGGTATATAGAGGTTTTCGATACCTACAAATCGATTGCGGATATTTTCGAATTTGTAAAATTATTAGGAGGGGCGGTAAGGGGGGCTATGGGCAAAAACAAATAGAAATACACTTAGGCCGTTCAAAATTGGTACAGATAGGTTTCAGAGGCCTGCAAGTCGAATGGGGATATTTTCGAAAGTGTAAAGTTATTAGGAGGGCCGGTAAGGGGGAGGGGAGAGGGGGGGGCAAAAAAATAATAATAGAGTTAGATCATTCAAAATTGGTACGTAGAGGTTTTTGATACCTACAAATTGATTGTGGATATTTTCGGATTTTTTAAACTGTTGGGAGGGGCGGGAAGGGGGCCTGAGCGGAGGGGCAAAAAAATAAAATTAGAGATAGATCGTTTATAACTGGTGAATAAAGGTTTTGATACTTACAAATCGATTGCGGATGTTTTCGAATTTGTAAAATTATTAGGATAGACGGGAGGGTGGCAAAGGGGGAAAATAATAGAAATATGACTTAGAGCATTTTTGGAATTTTTTCCGAAAGCAGTGAGAACCCGATGCGACATTTTTCCTAATCAGATTTTGTTTCTCTTTTTTTTTTTATACTTACAAATCGATTGCGGAAATTTTCGAATTTGTAAAATTATTGGGGCGCTCATATATATGCATTCGCACGTGCGCATCGCGAACGGGTCTACACTGCCGAAAGCAGTGGGGACACGGTGCGACATTTTTCCCAATCAGAGGTTTTTTTTTTTTTTTTTTTTTTTTTTTTCACGTGATAAAAATTAATGCAATTTTGAGAATTCAGTAATTATAGAGATTCATTTAAAAATAGGGACCAGCGAAACGGGCGTTGCCTGCTAGTATATATATATATGTATGTGTGTATTCTGTTCGTAGATAAGTATAACTAGTGTTTGAACAAAGGATTAAAAAAATTTTTGAATTTAATTTTTAGCACAGTTCTATACAAATCAGTACATTCAGTATATTTCACAACACGTAAAGCCGTGTAAAATTAGTTGTAATCGAAAAAAAGAAACCTTTGTTTAAGAAGTATGTTGTCAAGGAGAAGTATGTGGTCAAGGAGAATTTCTGTTCTGAAGAAGTGTGCAAACTGCCAATAAGATCGTTTCATTAGTTCTTGAGAAGTAGTACCCACCGCTTTTCTGAAGGATCTCTGAAAACCAGACCAACCGGCTGAATTTTCTAAAAAATTTTATAAGTATTTATAAAATAACGTTTAAATGTTACTTTCTTATATGTTCAAAATGTTGAGTAAAAAAATTTATTAGATTTAAAAAAAAAAAAAAAAGCAAATAAACAGAGGAAATGTTTTTTTTTTTTTTTTTTTTAAGCCTTTAACATGTAATTCCTTAAGGGTACGGAATTATAACCGACTAGCTGACCCGTCCGGCTTCGCACTGATGAACAAATTTTAGTTAAAGATGGATTGATATGTAAAAAATCAAGAAATATATCAGTTTATATGTTATAGTCAGGCAATATTATTAACTGGAAAGTCAAAATATAATTTTACAATTATTTTTTTTAATTAGTTGTTAAATGTTGGCAATTTTTACTTAATGCTATTTATTTATTTATTTATTTATTTCATAAAAAGAAACATTTCTTTACTCATGAATAAAAAATATTGAAAAATAAACCTATGACATGAAAATGTTTTTGATAAAATTGACGTCATAATAGCTTTAATTATTATTTATTTGTTCATTTCGCAAATATATTTAATTATTTCCATAATTGATTATTATTTTAATAATGTATATTAAAGGAGAAATCAATAATATGAAACAATATTCGTACAATATATACTATTACAGAATCTGGTGTGAAACAACCACACGACTTCCATTACCCACTATTACACGTAATATATACAATTATTTGGAGATATTACTTGCATTTTTTGAGATTTTGGAGTAAGAGAAACTTGATACACGTATAAAGACACATACAACAGAGTTTGCATAGCGAGTTAAAAAATAAGGGGGAAAAAATAGATAGTTATTTTTGTAAACACGAATTTCCGAGATCTAAAACTGAACTACCTAATCAGGATGACCGTTAATATTCCTGTAATAAGCACGTAATACTTGAGAAAGGTTATCTAAATTGGATTAAAGAAAAAATTTTCAAGAATACGTTAGAGCCGTTTTTGAGATACCAACTTTTACCAAAACTTAGCATACTCAATTATTGACCTAAAAACAATAATTACATACAAAAGGATATTTAATAGGAAGTTAACATGGCGAGTTTGAAAAAAATCCGTACAGGCGTTTTTAAAGGAACGCACTTGCGAAGTCTGAAATTGAGCTGTTTATAGAGGACGCCTATCAATTTTCCTGAACTAAGCAACTTTTCAATCGAAAGGGCATCTAATATATTATTTATACAGCAACTTTGAAGAAAATCATTAGAGGTGTTTTTGAATATGGGCTTACGGTCCCATTTCTGGTTTTCGATGACCCAATTCCGGTTTTTCAATTTTCACGAAAATTTGGAAAATTTATCTGTACACCAGACCTGAATCACTTGTGAAGTTTAGTAGTTCTATTTTTATTAGTTTTGGAGATATGACAGCCAGAAGATTACACACACACGTGCACATATACACACACACTGACCAATTGCCAAAACCTATACAATACTTCCACTACCTACGGTAGTAGGGTAATTGAAGTAAACACATACATCTCGTATTTACTACGATAATATACAGATTTTCGTATTACGTTTTCGATCGCCAAATACAAAAATCGCCAATGACGATAGATATCAAATCTATGCTTTGTTTTCAATTAAAATATTGAAACTTTTAATTAAAAATTTATTTTACCAAAATTTATTATAGCTTCTAGCACTTAGAGAGAGACAGTGTAACTTTTGATTATTGAAAGAAAAAAAAAAAAAAAAAAGCAATCGGCTTTTTAGTTCTAGCGATCGTTTTCTACATATGCATATAAACCTTTCTTCTTTTTATATTAGTATAGCTATAGAGCATAGGTATATTAAATAGGTTTCCAATCAACATAATGTAACTCAGATAATTAAATGCTATTTACATTTCAGTAATGGCTGTATGCGCTATGTATATTGAGCTACTTGCCATAACTGTTAGTTGCTAAAAATAGTCGCCAAATAAATTTAAACATCTCAATACGCAAGCGAAGTGTGACAACACTGACCGCCCATGGATGCAAGAAAAAGATTTTCCATGTTAATCGCTCATTGGATTTTTTTTTTTTTTTTTTTTTTTTTTTTTTTAATTAAAATTCTAGAAGAATTATTTCCCGATTTTAATCCTAATATTTGGGTATAGATATGTATTAGTTATTGTATGCATGCGTTAGATTGAGTTATTTTGCTGTCACATTGACAAAATTTTAATTTTAAATTTCAAAACTGTCACCCTTGGCGTTTTTTGTATTTGGCGATCAAAAAGTAATACGAAAATATACATGCCAGATGTATATTTTCGTAATATGTATTGTACGAAATATTGTTTCATATTATTCGTTACACTCTTAATGTAAGTTTTTAAAATAACCATGATTTTTGAAAGGAATTAAATTATATTCGCCAGATAATTTGGCGATTTTTTTTTTTTTTCTGCCAAGGATGACGGATATCAAATCTATTCCGCTGCAACATATTAGTATCTTATATCAGATACTTTATTTAGACATTTGAAAACAAATTTGACTTCAAATTATGATAGAATATTTATCCTTTCCCTTTTAATTAGTTTATTAGTTGGATGTTTATTGTGTAAATATCATCCTTTGAAATGAAATGTTTATGTTTTCAATCGAAAATGGAAATTTGCCATTTTTTTTCTAGAGTTTTGAAATTTAAAATTCCAATTTTATCAATTTTACAACAAAAACAATTTAATCTAACGGATGCACATGATAACTAATACATATCTATATCCAAATATGAGGATTAAAATGGGGAAATAATTTTCCTCGATCTTTATTATTTTTTTACAAAAAATCCAGTTCACTTTTTATATTATTGTTCGCGTGAAAATATATTTTATTATATGTCTAAAAATAAATTAATTCGTAAATCTTTTTGGCAACAATTATAAATTAAAATAAATAATATTATAAAATAGAATTTCTTATTTTATTTTATTTTATTTATTTATTTATTTTTAAATTCCAATTTCGTTTACACACATCAGTTTAAACCTATAGAATAATAATAGAGGAAGAAGGAGCACGCCAATAGTCTTAATGCATACAAACCCCTTCTAGTGAAATGCCAGCGAAAGCTACTTTTGCTACTCTCAATATTGAAGTTTGTTAATAAAGGCTTGTTAATAATCGCTGTTTTTTGTGGCAACACAACAGCTTATGTAGAAACCTTATGCTCCTTCTTCCTTTATTATTATTCTATGTTTAAACCACGGAGTAATAAAGACTCCGTGGTTAAAACATTGATGCTTAGATCATTATATTATATCATTACATATCAAATTAAATTATTAGAAAAATAAACACTTTTAATTCTATAATGACGTCAGATTTAACGTGTAAGTTTAACAATTAAAAAAGCTTTATATGAAATTCAATTTAATGCACGTGCAAATATATTTCTTTTCTTTTCACGTCAAGATATTTTAAAAACGAAATGAATATGTAAATGTTTCTTTTATGTTGGCAGCAGCTAATTTTTTTAATATTTCATTATTTCCATTTCTATTACGGCTTCTATGGGGATTTTAATTAAAATGCTCAGATTTTAAACTAAAATTTATTTTATCAAAATTAAATACAGCCTATAACAATATGGCATACTGTAGCTTTCGGTCGGTGAAAGAAGTTTTTAAATCGGTTCAGTAGTTTCAGAGATTACCCTCCACAAACAAACAATTTTTTGCGCTTTATATAATGATATAGATTTACAAATCAAGACACAGCAAGGAGATGGGATTGGGTTTACAACGGTTTGACAATCCGAACGTCTTAGGCTAGGATAATATAGGTCTTTCTAAGGGGTTCTAACTCTTATTCTCTTGAGTTTCGGGGAAAACCTCGAAAAAGTGCGAATGGCTATGTTGGCGAGCGTTACCTGGTTCAAATACGGTACCTCCTGTCTATCAGCTTTGACAAAAATACCTCTGGACTACTGACGGTGTCTTATATTGAAAGAAAATTATTCGACTTTATACAGAATGAAATCTCATGCGACGAGAAAAGACCAAAATTTCTTCACTGGAGTGGATCAGATTATACTTATATATATGAATTCTGTTCGCTGCAGGTACAGAAAACTATATTTCCTGATAGAAGCAATTATAATTCCGTACTCTTTAAAATCTCCTTTTTTTTTTTTTTAACAGTATATTTACTGTAAATATAGACATTACTTTTATTTGCTCATCCTTTATAAAGAGGGATGTTTTATGTGTGCAAACAAAGCGATTAATTTTGTAATTAAAAAATAGGAATAATTAAGCTTTTATGGATTTTTTAATGAATATATCTTTGTCAATAATTATTCTATTGTTATGTGTTAAATGGAACTTTTTAATCGAAGCACGTGAAAAATAATAAAAATTGCGTTAAACTAAAAAAAAAAAAAAAAAAATCATATAATATAGCTCAAATAACATCTGAGTCAGATTTCATTGAAATGTATAACAAATAAAATGAATATAAAGTTTAATTATATTAAAAACATTAGCAAGTTCAAATCAAATGTCGTTGTCAGTACGAATAAACTTTGAGCTGCATCGATTTATTACAACTTCCTAAAACTTTTCTTCGCTTCTTTATTTTATACTTGATTTATGTGTATTGTTTCTGGTTTTACAAAGGTTTTATTTCTTCTTCTTCTTCTTCTTCTTTTTTTTTTTTTTTTTTGTATAGTGCTTCATTTGATATAGCGGTCAAGCGTTTAAAACCAAGTCACGTTGAAGTAAAAACTGATTATTTGCCGGATTTCTTTTAAAAAAGTACGTGAGGATAAAAAAATACGTATGGAACTCTTTTAAAAAATACATCGAAGAGAAATGTTATATATATATATATTTGTAAGACATTTCTTTGATTTTGGAAGGATTTATTTAATGAACTGCACATGTAAGCATAATTGCTGATAATTGCAAATTTAATTGGTTATATTATATTGGATGATCTTTTAAGTAAGTTTTTTTTCCTCTGTGTTAAAAGCGTTATTTTTTAGTAATTATTGTAATTTATATGTATGTATAACAATCACATTTATAACAATCCCATATTCCTTTTTTTTTTTTTTTTTTTTTTTTTTGTAAACCTAAATTTAATTTCTCAAATGATTGTTGTAGAAGAAAAATACGCATTTTATACAATTAATTCAAGATGTTATGATTTAGTTTCAGTAAAAGTTTGCTGTCAGCAACATTCTAATTTACTTCTTTATTTCATTCTTTTTTTTTTTTTTTTTTAGTGCACTAAGCTATGTCTGAACTAAAAAATAAATAAAATTATTATTTCTATTATTTCTATTATAAGAAATTCGCAAAATTTTATGATTTTAATTAATTTCTCGTGTACATTTTTTTTAAATTTCTAATTTATACAGATAGATGCTTCAGTTATCGCAAACGAATTAATCGAGATGTATGAAGAAAAATGTCATAAGCAATTTTTAACGAAACATATATTCAAATGTGATAATGTGCATTTCTAACTTCATTTCGTCCTAAATGCTGTTAACTCAGAAAAGACATAAAATTTAAGTATCCGAGGATATCATTAATAACTCACTAAATTTAATAATTTTAATTAATTATTCAAGTATTACGCTTTTTAAATTTTAATAAAATTTCTCTCATGAGATCTAATAGTTAATTGGATTATTTCGAGGTTGTTAAGAAACGGTAATGTAAGGATATCTGTAAAAATTCGTTTTCTCATTAAAATTTAAAAAACCAGTTCTAATTTGAGTAGCCAGTATTTACACTTTTGTAGAGTTTTAATAAAAATGGAACTCCTTCTTAGTTTTGATACATCATGTTTTTTCTTGTTATTATTATTATTTTACCTTTTCGTTCATGTAATATATATATATATATACACTCACACATATATGTCTATGCACGTATATAAACAAGCAAATTGCACTGAAATCTATATAAAATTTTTATTTGATTTGTATATTAATTCATTATTTTTAAAATACGAATATTTTTTTTTTTTTTTTTTTTTTTTTAAGTATCACCTCAAACATTCATGTCTAATTAATAAATTACAGCTTCAAATAAAAAGTATTTCAGTTAAATTAGAAGCGACCTCCTTAATTTATTCTGTCACATCTTCCCTGTTCGCTTTAGTTGAGATTCATTTTGACGTAACTTAATAACATTCTGATGAAAGAGGGAAGATACAAATACAGGTTGCCTCAGATTTTCCCTACATGTTGTTTTCCGAAACTCGTTTATGCTCTTGAAGTGTTAACTCCTTCGAGTGTGAAACTACATATCCGTAAATGTAAAATTTCTACAGAGTATAACTATTTAATTAGTATTTTCAAGAAATTATTTAAATAATTTAAACGGGATTTCACAGAAAATTATGAAGCACTGGTAGCTTGGATAACCTCAGCTTGATTCGTTGTCATTTGAAGCAAAGTATACTGAGATACAGATGAAAGCAGTGTAGAAATATCAAATAATTACCTTCATTAACTTTGATAGCTTCAAAGATAAGATAATTACCTCTCCCCAACTCTTACTATTTTCAACTGAAACGTAACTTTAAATTCATTGTTACTAAAGTAGTAGTACTGGAGAATCAATTTTGCATTTTATCTCCAACTGAAAAAATAAAAATAAAAATAAAAATAAAAAAATTATACAGACACGACATTACTTCATTATTTAAAACATGAAAATCTGACATTGACAGATTTTAATTTAGTGTCAGAGGCCTACTGCTAAACTTGTTAATATCGACAAATTCTTCTTTAGTTAATTCGTGATGATCTAAATTCCATGATAAAGTTTTCATTAAATCAAACCAATGTGTTTCAGCTGCAGATATTGTAACAAATAACGTTGGAAGTCCAAACTGTCTTATAACAGCAAAACAACGTTTTTTCTCTTTTTCCCAATGAGGGAGAGGTGTGCCTTGGGGGGGACTCATGTCAAAGTTGGGCCTTGGGGGGGACTCATGTCAAAGTTGTACCTTGGGGGGGACTCATGTCAAAGTTGGGCCTTGGGGGGACTCATGTCAAAGTTGTACCTGGGGGGGACTCATGTCAAAGTTGTACCTTGGGGGGGACTCATGTCAAAGTTGGGTCTGGGGGGGGACTCATGTCAAAGTTGGGCCTGGGGGGGACTCATGTCAAAGTTGGGCCTTGGGGGGACTTCATTCAATAAATCCCCATTCAATAAACCGACTGAAATAGGCCCTTAGCACTATTAAGAGTGTATTATAAAAATTCGACAACGCTGTACCGACTGAAATAGGGGTACCTTGGGGGGGACTCATGTCAAAGTTGGGCCTGGGGGGGACTCATGTCAAAGTTGTGCCTTGGGGGGGACTCATGTCAAAGTTGGGCCTTGGGGGGACTCATGTCAAAGTTGGGCCTGGGGGGGACTCATGTCAAAGTTGGGCCTTGGGGGGACTCATGTCAAAGTTGTACCTTGGGGGGGACTCATGTCAAAGTTGGGCCTGGGGGGGACTCATGTCAAAGTTGGGCCTTGGGGGGGACTTCATTCAATAAATCCCCATTCAATAAACCGACTGAAATAGGCCCTTAGCACTAATTAAGAGTGACGTATAAAAATTCGACAACGCTGTACCGACTGAAATAGGAGTACCTTGGGGGGGACTCATGTCAAAGTTCTGCCTTGGGGGGACTTCATTCAATAAATCCCCATTCAATAAACCGACTGAAATAGGCCCTTAGCACTAATTAAGAGTGTATTATAAAAATTCGACAACTGTACCGACTGAAATAGTCCTCTAGCACTAAAAAAAAAAAAAAAAAAAAAAAAAAAATTCGCTTAACATTTTCGTTCCAAAAAATTCACTGAGCTGAATATATATTTTTTTTTTCAAAACTCGTAGAATATGTAATGACTTACTAATCAAGATTAATCCTTCAACAAACTATTTCTTCATTCGATTATTTTGCCTAAACTATTCAAACTCTTTTTATAGGTTTCCTAACCTACCAGATCAAATCATGCTATCAGAGTCAAAGACCAAAAATCTAGATCAAAGATCACCTGCAAATCAAAATGAGGACTCAGAAACTAACTGTTTTTCCGCGACAGGTACGCAGTATTTTTCCATTCAATCGCAACTACATTGTTTATTTCTTCTATATTCAACAGAAGGAAGTATTGAACTCGTAAAATTTTCGCTTCTTGTTTTCGATGGATTTACGCGTTTTGAGAGGTGCAGAATAAGATTTGACCATTTTTAGAAAATGTCTGCGTGTGTGGGTGGGTGGGTGGGTGGGTGTGAGTGTGTATTGTCTGTGTGACAAAAATTTTGTTCTAACTGTATCTCAGGAACTACTGCTCAGAATTACACATAAATTTATACGTAGTTGCACCTTGACATAAATTAATGCCTATCAAGCCGCTTAAAAGGTAGTGCCGCTATAGAACGACTTCCGAAATTTTAGGAGTCTTTATCTAAGGAACTAATAGAATTGCATATAAATTTATAAAATTCTCCTTGCCATAAATTAATGCCTACCAACTTTTGTTGCCAATCGCTCAACAGGTGGTGCTACTATATAGCAATTTCTGCAATTTAAAGGAAGGGTATACATCAGGTTCTATTGCGCATAATCAACCTAAACTTGGTATGTGAAAAGGCCATTATGAGACATTATGCTGATCCAGTTTAGTGCATATCAGCCAATATGTGGCGCTGCTCTATTACATATTTCTCTGAGAAAACTCAGTATGTCATCTGCCCTGTAAAAAATCACTTGTGTTGGATATTTCGTGTAATACCTCACTCATATAAAAAATAGTCTGCATTGATAATTGGAAAAATAATGATAAATAATTTGTACTGAGTAAATTTGTATAAGGAAATACAGAAGGAAGTTGCGTGATAGCCACAATATATTAGTTTTAAATATCTCTTCCAATTTTAGTCAACATATTGTTAGAATACTATAACTCTAAAGAAACTTATAATTTCTTTTTTTTTTTTTTTTGAGGAATTTTTAAACATTAAAATAAAATTTGAACAAAATCGAAATGACTACTGTTATGAGCGACATTTTTCAAAAACTTCCTGTTATTAATTCATATAACATTTAAAACAAGGTAGAAAAAGTATTCGGTAGCTTATAAACACATTCAAACTACAAGTATATGTTACATCGTTTAACATTTAAATGTATTTTAATTGCATAATGGCACTTTAAAATATGTTTTGTTAGTATTTATGGAGAAAGAAAACTTCTGCAAAATAGATTGCTTGTGTGTTTTCCTGTACATTATTAAAAAAAAAAAAAAAAAAAGCATCAAAATTATATTTTGTTATTAACTATGACAGAAAAAGTATCACAAAAACATCCTTATAGCTCTGTTTTTTGTTTGTTTCTTTGTTTGTTTCTTTTTTTAAGAAAGATTGTATTAAAAATTGCGTTTGTGCAGCCCTGTGTATCGCGTAAAACTGGTTTACACACCGTACAATGCACCGTACAGTGTACTGAAAAATTCCTCTTATCATTAAAAATTTATATTGAACAATTTTCATTTATATCGCATAATGTACATGAAAAACTTTACGAGAATGTTTCAACCAATAAATTCTGTATTTTACGAGGGAAAAATTTTTATGTATCTGAATAATGTATATTAATTTCGTTATATTGTGTGCACTTATAGACATTTAAATATGCATGAAACTGATACTTGTCACAGGCCATAGTGCAATGGAAATATTTTGTTAGTCTCTGTACACAAATCAGTATAGTATTATTTATACCATTTCCAATAGAGAACATGGAATAATTAACTTAAATAGCATGTATCAGTTTAAAGGCATTCTATAAAATATTAACAAAAATTGGAGTACGGACAGATAGGCGAATATATTAACCGAAATCATAATCGATCTTATACATTACTGGAAACTTGTTATAAACATTTAACACACCTAAAAATGTAAAGCTAACAATTTTCGATCATAGCGCTAATTGTATATGAATAATTTTGTGAAGCATTGTAAACTTTAATGTTAATCATATCATATTCTGTAGAAAAAATTTTTAGTGTATATTAATAATAAATGTCAATTTCATTATCCATTATCTATATTAATAAAATCAGAGTGTTGTCTGTAAATTTGTCAGAATCAAAAAATTTTGCGATATCTTCACGTTTCACACACCATGAAAGTCGAAAATGACTTCAGAAAATTTTGCCTGTGTGTGTGTGTGTGTCATCGTGTCTGTATGTCGCTTATTTTGTCCGGGCATCACTAAGAACGGCTAGACGGAATTCAACGGCGCTTGGCAGAAACTTAGAACGTTAAATTATATCTATCAACTTTTCAGAAATTCCCCCCCCCCCGTTCCCCTTGGGGGGCAAAAGGCAAAAACACGTTTGTCCGGGCATCACTTGAGAACGGCTAGACTGAATTCAAGAGCGCTTGGCAGAAAATTAGATCTTTATCCAACTTAAAATTATATCTATCAACTTTTCAGAAATCCCCCCCCCCGTTCCCCCTGGGAGGCAAAAGACAAGAACACGTTTGTCCGGGCATCACTTGAGAACGGCTGGACTGAATTCAACAGCGCTTGGCAGAAACTTAGATCTATATCCAACTTAAAATTATATCTATCAACTTTTCAGAAATTCCCCCCCCCCGTTCCCCCATGGGGGCAAAAGACAGAAACACGTTTATCCGGGCATCACTTGAGAACGGTTGGACTGAATTAAACAGTGCTTGGCAGAAACTTAGATCTTTATCCAACTTAAAATTATGCCTATGAATTTTTCAGAAATTCCCCCCGTTTCCCCTTTGGGGGGGGGAGAGAAAAACACGTTTGTCCGGGTAACACTTGAGAACGGCTGGACGGAATTAAACAGCGCTTGCAGAAACTTAGGTCTTTAACAGAAACTTAGGTCTTTACTCAACTTAAAACTATATCTATCAACTTTTCCGAGATTACCCCCCTCCCCGTTGCCCCTGCGGGAGATTTTCGGCGGGTAATTTTGAAAATTCCTGATTTGTGTCGAACTCTACCAAAAATGGAATAAAGATGTTGAAAAAAGGCTATGCGACTTTCTTAGGATATTTTCTAAAACACATTTTTGATTTTTTGTGATCTGCCAATTTTTTTCTTTGGGGGGGGGGGGGGAGAGGGGGTATGTGTTACAAAGGGCAAACTCGAGACACCCTTTTTTAGCGCTAAATTTGTCTTGGAAAATTTACGAGAGCTGCGGTCACGAAGTTTGGTGCTTGGATTTTTTATATACAACCGCCACTAAAGAAACGGGATTTATCGAAATACCCATTCCCCCCCGCGGGACAGAAAGCAAAAAAGCGTTTATAAGCATAACTCGGCTCCAAATTACATCACGGTGAAGACATTGCACATGATGAGACTAGACATAAGTATAAATGACACATTATATACGATTTTAGAATTCTTGATTCTTAAAGGAGAGGGGGGGGGAGGGGAATTTATAAGAAATTTCGGATTTTTTAGTAGAGCTGTACTAAAGATATTACAAAGGTATTGAAAATAGCTACGTGTATTCTTTAGAATATTTTCAAAAACACATTTTCGTTATTTGTGATTTTCAATTTTCAATATATATATTTTTTTTTTTTTTTTTTTTTTTTTTGAGGGTGGGGGTTGCAAGTTCAAGACACCCCCCCCCCCCCTTTAGCGCTAAATTTGTCTTGGGAAAGCTATGGGATCTGCGGTCACGAAATTTGGTGCGCAAATTGTTTATAGGTATCTAACACTTATTGTAACGATATTTTACGAAATTCACCCACTTACCCCCTTGGGGTCGGGGGGGGGGGAAATAAGCACGTGTAAAAACACGTTATTCTGTTTGAATTCGCTTTACATTATCTTAGAATGATGAGTTTTGGTGTGTGGATGTTCATTAGGTGTACGCATTATGTACTTTGCTGAGATTTCACAAAACTTCTAACTTAGCCGCTGGGGAAGGGGAAGTAAGAAGCGGGTAAGTTGCTGCCGAAGGCAGTGTGGACGCGAAATCCTCACGTTGCGAGCAGGAAAAACCTCTATGGAATACAGAGGAAACTTTAATTTAGATTATTAATAATGTAATGGAATTTTGACAACTCATTTATGTATAGTGCTCAGCGTAGCGGGCAAAGCCTGCTAGTACAATATAAAGCTATTAAAATATTAATTACAGAAATACCTTTCATAAAACACAATGCTTTGAAATTCTTCTGGGTGTTCCTGAAAAAATATCACTGAAGCTTTTTACACCCCTTTATACAGGGAACATGCCGTTGTGATCTAGAATAACGTATATCAGTTTGAAGAAAGTTTGTGAATGATTGCGGCGCAGATAGATGGAAACACAGACAAACCCAAGACAAATCGAGGTATTAAACACTTTCCACGATTGCCAAAACATAATACCTTGATTTATTCAACCATATTAGAATTAATCAACCCTTTACAAACCTTTTCAACTTCTTATATTACTACGTAAACTGTGCAGGAGATCTCACAATCTTCTGTAAAATCTTAGAACTGATCGCTGCTTAACACCAGTATAGATATAATTTGAAAAAGTGATGGTCCGTTAGTGGAGTCTGTTTTTCTTTTTTCTTTTTTTTTTATGTCATCGGATGGTTGGATGGATCGTTGGGTTTTACGTCGCACTAGTGCTGCGCAGATGGGCATTTGGCGACGGTCTGGGACACACCCCTAGAGGTAGTCCGGAGACATGCCATCACAATGTTGATCCTCCACGGAAGATATGGCTCTCCCGCTTCGGTGACCCCCAGAGGTATAATTTTTATGGTAACATGGAGGACATTGCGGCCACAACAGATTTTACGTGCACCAGCCACCATTAGTGTACACGACGGTCTTTGGCCGGCTCGAGTACTGAACCCGCAATCTTCCAATTACGAGGCCGGCGTTATACCGACTGGGCTGCTGCGGCCCTTTATGACATCGGAAAATAGCTATATTGTTTGTTTCCCAGATTAATTACATGTTCCGCACCGTCCATCCAAGAAAAATTTTAAGATATTTTATTAATTATCTTTTATTTACTTATTTATTTATTCATTTTATTTTATTTTATTTTTTACAGCAAAGTGGACAAAGGTGCCCAAGTCTAGCTTACCATGATCCTCATTATTGGACACCTGTTCTATATTATACCAACAAATTCTTGTTAGGACTCAGGGCCTATTAGTCTCAATCTGGGATTTTTGTGTTTTCGTTTTCGACAGTTGGACATTTCTCGAAATCTAAAATTTATCGAAAATATAATTGAATAATTTGAAAGCGATGTTATAATTTGAAAAAAGAAAAAAAAAAATAGCCGTATTATAATGACTTAAGATTTTCCGGACTATATGTGTAGTTCGATATAAATGTTTTCTTTATTATCTCTCTCATCTTTTAAAAGTAGCTTTTTACTCAAAAAATATATAGAGGAATGTCTCTTATTATGGGGATTCAACGGTTATGTGCACCCCACCATATATTTTAACAAAATATACAGACACGACATTATTTCATTATTTAAAACATGAAAATCTGACATTGACAGATTTTAATTTAGTGCCAGAGGCCTACTGCTAAACTTGTTAATATCGACAAATTCTTCTTTAGTTAATTCGTGACGATCTAAATTCCATAATAAAGTTTTCATTAAATCAAACCAATGTGTTTCAGCTGCAGATACTGTAACAAATAACGTTGGAAGTCCAAACTGTCTTATAGCCGCAAAACAACGTTTTTTCTCTTTTTCCCAATGAGGGGGAGGTGTGCCTTGGGGGGGGGGGACTCATGTCAAAGTTGTACCTTGGGGGGGACTCATGTCATAGTTGGGCCTTGGGGGGACTCATGTCAAAGTTGGGCCTGGGGGGGACTCATGTCAAAGTTGTGCCTTGGGGGGACTCATGTCAAAGTTGTACCTTGGGGGGGACTCATGTCAAATTTGGGTCTGGGGGGGGACTCATGTCAAAGTTGTGCCTTGGGGGGGGACTCATGTCAAAGTTGTGCCTTGGGGGGGGGACTCATGTCAAAGTTGTGCCTTGGGGGACTCATGTCAAAGTTGTACCTTAGGAGAATTTTTTATATTTTTTAAAAACTTGTAACCTTCGTTATGAATAATCAAATTATCTACAAAATCTTCATTCAATAAATCCCCATTCAATAAACCGACTGAAATAGGCCCTTAGCACTATTAAGAGTGAAGTATAAAAATTCGACAACGCTGTACCGACTGAAATAGGCCTCTAGCACTAAAAAAAAAAAAACTAATAGTCCTCCGTCCTAAACTAAATTCTGCTTTTGCCAGAATTTCATCAAAATCTTTTTTTATTATTATTATTATTATTATTATTGAAAGAAAAAGAAAAGAAAATTAATAATAATCAGTATCGTTACAAGCGATATCGAAAAAGTTTTTTTTTTTTTTTTTTTTTTATATATATATATATATATATATATATATATATAATTTTGAATTAGGAAATAATAAGTGCGTGAGAAATATGAAATAAAAATAAGTAAAAAAATGAATTTAATGGTTTAATTTTTATATAAAACAAGATCGCGTGCTATCTTAAAAAGTAGATGTAAAATTTAAAGTTTAATTTTTTTGGCAACAATTATAAATTAAAATAAATAATTTAATGAAAGTTTAGAAGTTAGAATTTCTAATTTTTAGGGCTGAGGGCCTATTAGTCTCAATCTGGGATTTTTTCGTTGT
Source organism: Salticus scenicus (assembly GCA_963930645.1). NCBI lineage: Eukaryota > Metazoa > Arthropoda > Arachnida > Araneae > Salticidae > Salticus > Salticus scenicus. The sequence goes on along the minus strand of OZ005656.1, from coordinate 68,738,378 downwards.
CGTTTTCGATAGTTAGGCATTTATCGAAATCATTTTTCGATAGTTGGACATTTATCGAAATCTAAAATTTATCGAAAACATAATAGAATAATTTGAAAGCGATGTTATAATTGGGAAGAAAAAAAAAACTAATAGTCCTCCGTCCTAAACTAAATTCTGCTTTTGCCAGAATTTCATCAAAATATTTTTTTTTTTTTAAGAAAAAGAAAAGAAAGTTTATACAGTATCGTTACAAACGATATCGAAAAAGTTTTTTTTTTTTTTTTTTTTTTTTTTTTTTTAATAATTTTGAATCAGGAAATAAAAAGGGCGCGAGGAAAATGAAATAAAAATAAGTAAAAAAAATGAATTTAATGATTTAAATTTTATATAAAACATGATCGCATGCTATCATAAAAAGTACATGTAAAATTTAAATTTTAATTTTTTTGGCAACAATTATAAATTAAAATAAATAATTCAACAAAAGTTTAGAAGTTAGAATTTCTATATATATATATATATATATATATATATATATTTACAGGGCGCGAAATTTCCGCTCGCCAGCTCGCCATTGGCGAGTGGAATTTTTACTGTGGCGAGTAAAAATTTGGTCAAGTTATAAAAAGAATTCATACACGATACGGTGGCAAAAAACATTCTTTTTATAGATTTAAGTATAACAAAACCCTGCCATTTATAACCCCATATTTAACCTCTCTTTTTTAGACTCTCGGTGAGCCGTGTTTGTGTGTGTGTTGCCTGAGATCGCCCCGGCCTGGAAAAAGAAAAATGCATAGTGCATACATAAAAGTTTTGATCTCTTCGGCAGTTTTGTTTCTCGCATTGTTATTTCTCCAAGCAGAGTGAGAATTGTCGAGCAGAGAGTTTCTTTTCCCGTCGCCCACTATCCGGGAGAGGAGGTAGGGGAAAGATTGTCTATGCGATATTGCCTCATGAAAATGAGCTCGAGTTCTTTTTAAGATACTGCCTGTGTTTAATTTGTCGAATAATGATCAAAACACAGTTCATATTTTTCAGATTTTTTTACTGAAACGCCAATGATTTGCGCTAATGATTTGTAAGCAACGATTTGATAGAAAAAGCTATTCCGAAATGGCTATTTCAAATGACAACTATGAACGAGTTATACACATACAGTGCAGCCACATATCCTAAAACTAACAGTGAAGACGCGTTCAAAATGTTGGAGGGATGCCACCTTGACTGATAGTTTAAAATTTGGAAAACATCCAATAAATCCGCGCTCTGTGTGCTATTGCTCATTTCTCTGAGTCATCCCTATTTTAGCATTGGACTCGTTGAGTTAGCACTTGCGCAGATGCTCCCATGGTTTCATGAAAAGTGATCGAAAAATACATTCCGTCTGATTACAAAAACAAAATGGACAATAAAGACATTTCTAATATAAAAAGTTTTAAGTAAATAAATAGATAAACAAGGAAGCTTAATATTTCATAATAAAACGATTTTCACAGGATATTCTTTGACAAAGAATTTTTTCTTCTACTTTTTTACTTCCTTATACAAAGTATAAGGAAGTATAGTAATCCTGATTTGCGAAATGGATATTGTATTTCACATTGCTCAAAAATGAATGATCGCTGAATGTTGCCAATTTATACGTGTAACTCTCATGATGTCTAGTTGTACATCTGCAAGTGTCGTCTTAACACGAGCTCTCATTTTAGAGATATTAGTGACTTTACACGATTTTTCGTGACATCTGTGTGTGTGTATTTCGCATAACTCAAAAACGGTTGGACGTAGAAAGTTGCGAATTGGTACATAGGTTTCTTATAACATCTAGTTGTGTACCTCCTTTTTGGATATTGTATTATTTTCCGTTTTGGAGACATTCAGGAAAATTAGGTTTATAATGACCAAAAATACAAAGGTTTGGTCATTATCAAAAAACGGTAATAACTCAGAAACGGTTTGGGCAAATATTGCAATCAATTTTTAACTGACTTCCCGACTAACTAGACATCTGAAACTTTCAGAAAAACTCAGAACACGTTGACAATGTATTTTTAAAATATTTTTAGCCAACTGTTTCGGATATCTGCTGCCTTCAGCAGCGTTTATATGATTAAAGAGAAAAATTATTTAACTAACTTCCCGACCAGCTAGACCTTTGAAACTTTCAGAATAGTGCAGAACACGGTGAAAATGCATTTTTTTTTTTTTTAAATATTTTTAACCAACAGTTTTGGATCTCTGCTGCCTTCGGTAGCTTTACCAGTACAAATCTTGCAATCGATTTTTAACCGACTTCCCGACTAGCTATACATTTGAAATTTTCAGAAAAGCTCAGAACACGGTGACAATGCAATTTTTAAATATTTTTAGCAAATTGTTTCGGTGTCACTACTGTCTTCAGCAGCGTTTATATGATTCAACAGAAAAATTATTTAACTAACTTCCCCACCAGCTAGACATTTGAAACTTTCAGAATAGTTCAGAACACGGTGAAAATGCATTTTTTAATACTGTTAGCCAACTGTTTCGGATCCCTGCTGCCTTCGGCAGCGTTACCAGTACAAATCTTGCAATCGATTTTTAACTCATTTCTCGACTAGCGGAAATTGGCATTTTTCAGAAAAGATCAGAACACGGTGACAATGCATCTTTTAAATATTTTTTGCTAACTGTCTTCGATCAAATGACAATTCTTTTTAACATTATGTATATATTTCTAAAGGTGTATAAGGAAGTCATGTGGTGTCCACAGCAGATTTTTTCTTTAATGACTCTTTGCATTTATGTTATTAGATATTTTAATCTTTTTCAAATCTCAAATACAATACATTATAATGATTTTTAATTATAGATGATTATGAAACATGATGATGTACGACACACTTTTAATATTAATAAAAACCTAACTATTTGAAAAAGCCTTTCAAATACTTAGGAAAAAATAAAAAAAACCTAAAATACGTAAAAAAAGAAGAAAAAAAAATGACAACCCTATATTGTGGCGAGTAAATATTTTTTTCGGCGAGTGAATCTGAGTTGAAATTTCGGGCCCTGTATATATATATATATATATATTTTTTTTTTTTTTTTTTAATTAAACTTGAATAAGATTTAGCAAAATAGTGAATCTAATATAATGAAAGGTTATTTACATAAGAGTACGTACTTACATTATTCATTTATTTATATTTAATGTGATTTGTGCTTACATTATCTATTATTTGCGGCAATTCATGACGGTTGTACGCACTATAATGTGGTGCAATTTTTTTCCACCCCTCTGTAGATTCCGTTTTAATTTGCCTTATTCTGCAAAAATGTCCCTAGAGCTTGGTTTTGCTTAAATTATTTACAAAAAGATTTTTAAAATGGCAAGCCACACCAATTGCTGATAGGTTTTCTTCTGAAAGCTACTTGACAGAAAATATCAGATTCAAACCTAGGTCACACCTTGCCTATTAATTCCAAAGCTTCAGTGTTTTTTTCCCAAAATTCGCATGAATACACAGACTAAAATCCCTTAGAAAGATCCCATGTGGGGCAAAATACTCTAGGCCCCCTAGAGTAAAGAATTGATTGTACCTCTCACCCATCCACGCTTAGAATGATAAATTTCTAGGACAATTAACTGATGGAAAAAATATGCATATTTGAAATATCGAACATTGCTTGAAATGTAAAATCTGAAACTTTTCATTTTGCATGATAAAGAGTGAGCTTCTTAGAAATTATTGGAGGAGACCAAGCTCCATGGACCGATATAACTCTATACCTATGTCTTAAGGTATTCAATAAAACCAAAAGAGTATGAATTCTATTGACACTGGTTGTACATATTTTTATTTGATTTTGGGTATTACACTTGGTTTACACGTGGTAGGGAATCACTTAAAAAACAAATGAGTATATATTTATGTATATATATAAATTATTTATATTTATGTGTAAAATAAATTAGGTCTCTAAGTCCCTTTTTATTCAATTTTGGTCCCTGAAGTCCCTTAATTTTTGAAGAAGGTGTGTTAAATGCTCCGTGATGTGTCATAGATAAGATTTTGTAACTAAAAGTCTACCTACAAAAAAGACATTTAAAAAGCACAAAAAAGCCAAGTTCAAAGAAAGAGAACACTAGATTAAAGTTGTGTCTAAAAAGGGTGCGATATCAAATTCCCAAGCTTATATTCTAATACTTATTTAATATTCCCTTTTAACTACATTTTCACAGGTAAATCAAGTACCTTATGATATGTTGATAGAAATCTTTCTGTCCGGTACTAATTACATCATAGCGTGTTTCTGAATTTTTTTTTTTTTTTTTTTTTTTTTTTTTTTTCTTTTTTAATGCATGATGGGCTTGGCGGCCATCTTACAAAATTTTACGTTAATTTGAATTCTTTTATAAATCTCAGCAATTATAGGGTGAGAATGCACCAAACGAAACACTATAAAAACTTAAATTGATTCAACTTGTGTGCATAACTTAAGCTTTTTCGAAGTTTTCTCTTTTTCAGGACTATTAGTCTCAATCTACGGATCTTTACGATAGTTGGACGTTTATCGAAATCGAAAATTTATCGAAAATATAATTGAATAGTTTGAAAGCGATGTTATAATTTGAAAATAATAATAATAATAATAATAATAATAATAGTCTTCCGTACTAAACTAAATTCTGCTATTGCCAGAATTTCATCAAAATCTTTTTTTTTTTTTTTTTTTTTTTTTTTTTTTAAGAAAAAGAAAAGAAAATTAATATTAATCAGTTTCGAAACGGATAGTAAAGAAAAAGTTTTTTTTTTAAATAATTTTGAATTAGGAAATAAAAAGTGCGCATGCAAAAGGAAATAAAAAATAAAATAAGATTTATAAATGGACAATATTTAAGTTCGTGGACTCAGTTCAATGATATAATAAGAAAAAATGACGACATTAGTCTAATGAGATTACCTTTAAAAAATAATAATAATAATAACCTACTTGCCTAAAGTTAAAATTTCAAAAATTAGTTTTTGACAGTGCATAGTTAAAAATTATGTCCTACATTTTACCATAACCAATTACAGAAATTTAGTTCGCTATATTTCATTTCACATTTAAGTAGTAAGCAACACTAAAACTTAGAAAAGTTTACTATAAAAATAAATGAGTTGCAACTAAATTTGCCTAATCAGTATTTTTTTTTTTTTTCCTACTTTAATCTGAATATTTCGGTCTCTGTTGAATGGAATAACCATATTATTTTAATTTTATCATAAATAGCATTTTTGAACAATGCACTCATTATTGCTATTCAACAATTGTACGAACACCTCCAACAATTGCGTATAAATAATGTGAACAATGCACGAAATTTTATTTCTTTCAACAATCAAATGCTTAACTTTTTAGCATTACCCTTCAGTCTAATTATAGACCTTATCTGAGATGGCGTATCCATTCTTAGGTGTTCTTTTTGTGATTTACTTTTTTAAAAAGTTTCTCACATGGCTTTTTTTTCAATTTTTCGAGTATACTGATATTGATGCTCGGAAAATTTACATATGTCCAGTCTTCTATGCTGGATTGTTGGAGTTTGATGATATTCCAGACGACAAAACTATTCATCCATCTGTTTCTAAATCAAATTTTTCGGCCAATGTTTGTTTTAAAAGTATTGATACTGTTGATCAAAATGAAAATCAACTCAATCCAATAATTAAAGAGCCAAATTACATTTCCGAAATAGTTAATAAAAAATATACTAATAAAAATTGGGTTTCAGAAAGAAAGAAAGAAATGTATATTCCAGCTTTAAATAGGGGCCGTCCTTTCAAGCATCCCAAAATAAAAAGAATGCCAAAAGTTAGAAGTCTGCCAACTATTTTTGAATCACTGTCTGAGACTGATAATGACGAACCGTTTGAAAGCAAAGGGAAATCAGTTCTTTCTCAGACAGTGGACGCAACCAGTAAAAATAACCATGTTTCTGTTTCATTGCCTGGGACTGATACTGACGAACCTTTGTTTCAAATCGAAGGGGACTCAGTTCTTTCTCAGGCAATGGGAACACTAAATGAAAATGAACAAGCGAATATTTCAGAACGACTAGGTAAAAAAAAGAAAAATAAATTCCGAAAAATAAGGAAATTTTTTAAAACATGGTGTTGCTGTTGTTGCATTCCCAGTGTAAAGGTTTAAAATCATATGGGATGTTTGATTGCAGTACGCATGGGGACTGGAATATCAAAACTCCTCTGGCAGTAGGCAAGGGGGCCTGCCTTATCAAAACTCCCCATGAGAAACGATGCATGGCGACCTCCTCGTGGTGTTTCTCGGGTTACGCTAACAGCCATGCGTTTAATGTAACATATAAACTTTTTTGTGTGCGTGCATCTGAGTGTGAAGATGCGTACGAGCATTATTATTTTTATTATTATGATTATTATTTTTTTTAACATCATTTTTTTTGTATTAAGGTGAAATGATAAATTTCAGCGGAGAATAATTTGTATTATTTTCTAAACCACGAAAGTCTAGGCGGTAAGGCAGTCGAAGATTCGATACACGCCTGCTTAAGCTTTTTAAATAAAATCTATGTGTAATAATTTTTGGATCAATTATTATTATTTTTTTTTTTTTATCGAAACTACATATTTTTGCTTCTATTCACCATCAGAACTTTTCATCTGATACAGTTCTTTTTCAGTTTTAGATTCTTGCTTGAAAAGAATTCTGCAAGTCTTTTGTTTTTTTCTCATAGATGTTCAATGAAATAACACAAAAGGTAATTTTATCACCCTTGGTGAATTTTTTGTTTTAATTAACTAACTTAATAGTCTCTAAAGTAATATAAAACAGCAGCCTACATAAAAAAAAAAAAAAGAAAAATCCTAAATTTTCATAACTTCAAAAATAACTCCAAATAAAGTTATATTAATTCTCCGAGAGACAGGGTGTAACAGATTTTCTTAAAATTAACATCATTTTTTAAAAAAATAATTGAAAAAAAAATTATTTTGAAAAGTCAAAATATTAGAATATTTGTACAAGTGGTTCAAGATATTAGAATATTTCACATTAATTCTCCTTTAATTATCACCAACTCATAACAGGTGGCATCATGGATTAAATTCAGACGATTTTATTTAAAATCAGTATTCCTTTTGCAGTTTGTTTGCTTTTTCGTCTTAAAATGGGTCGTGGGAGTGGTATTCCTGAATCTGTTAAACTTCGAATGGTTGGTTTGTATCGGCACGGTAAAAGTCAATGTTATATAGCGAATTATTTACATTGTTCGCAATCAGGCGTTAGTAAAATACTAACACAATACTCAAAAAATGGAAAATTTCAAAATAATTGGCTAAATAGCGGCCAAAAACCAAAAACATGTTAAAACAAAACCAAAAGATGTCAGTAAATTGAAGCGTATAGTTAAAAAAAAAACTGTTTTAAAAGTATGCGATTCTTGCACCGAAAATGGAAAGAAGAAGGAGTTGAAGTTTCTGCATCGGCAAAATCCATAAATTTAAGTTTGAATCTCGTGTACTGAAAACAAAATCTCTCTTGACTGCAAAACAAAAGAATATAAGATTGAATTGGTATAAATCAAGACGTTTATGGAGCGAAGAAGATTGGAAAAATATATTACTTAAAGATGAAAGTATGTTTTTTGTTTCATATGGTAACCAAGGTATTCGAGTTTGGAGAATGAAGCAAGAAGCATTTGATAAAGAATGCCTTAAACATTCGGTAAAATTTGCTGCTTGCGTCATGGTTTGGGGTTACATGAGCGCAGAAGGAACTGGAAAGTTAAGCATCGTCTACGAAAAGGCTAACTCTCAGATATACCAAGAAATTTTGGAATATTACATGATTCCATCATCAGAAGACTTATTTGAAGATGAATTCATCTTTCAACAAGATTTAGCGTCACCGCATACCTCGGTGTCAAATAAGAATGTGTTTCGCCAACGCAACATTAAGGTAGTTCCTTGGTCACCAAACTCACCAGACATTAATCCCATCAAACACTTATGGGGTATAATAATAATAAAAAATAATTCCTAGAAAATCCTCGTTCAAGTAAAACTGAGTTAGTGCCACGTAAAAATTCCATTTGGGCTGATATTGATAGAAATGTTTGTAAACACCTTGTATATAATATGCACGATCGATTGTACGCTGTTATTAAAGCTAAAGGGAATGCTATAAAATATTAATTACCGTTTACTTCATATTCATAAGGTAATATTTTTACGTAAAATAAAATATTTTAACATTTTGAACAAATCGAACTTTTATTTCAATCTTGCGGATAAATATGATCCAGTATTGTGGTTTAAATACACAAATATATTTAATATAGTAAATAATTAGAATAATATTTAATTTCAATAATTAAAAATACAACAAAAATTGATTTAAAAAAAAGGAGGGGCGAGAAAAAAGAACATTTTTATTTACTGAGGTAAGGTGGTCCATGGTCCAACATGTTTCCAAAAACAAAAATAAGGTATCCCATGTTCTTGGATTTCAAATGTGTATTAATATAATTTTTATTATTATAAAAAAGTAAACAGACTACAAATCCATATTAATAAAATCAGACTTTTGTCAGAATTATAATATTTTGCGATATCTTCACGTTTCACACATCATGAATGCAAAAATTACTTCAGAAAGCAGAAAATAGCTTCCCCCTGGGCGGGGAGGGGGGGTCAAAAACACGTTTGTAAGCAAAACTCGGCTCCAAACTGCTTCACAGTAAAGAAATTGTACATGGGGTGACTAGACATAAGTACAAATAAAACGTTATTTGCGATTTAAGAATTTTTTATTTTTGAGGGGAGGGAGGGGGAAAACGATTTTTGGTGGGAAATTTCACTAATTCCGGATGTCTGAGTACAACACTACCAAATATGGAATAAAGACGTTGAAGAAAGCTATACGACTTCCTTAGGATATTTACAAAAACACATTTTTCGTTTTTAGTGATTTGCGGCTTTTTTTTTTTCTTTTTTTTTTTTTTTTTTTTTTTTTTTTGAGGGGGGTTACGAGGGGGCAAAATCTGGACACCCCTTTTAGCGCTAAATTTGTCCTGAGAAATCTATGGGGGCTGCAGTCACGAATTTTGGTACTTGCATTATTTATATGTATCCGACACCTAAAGTAACGGAATTTATTAAAATCACCCCCCTCTCCTTGGGGGGACAGATGGTAGCCTTTGTAAGCATAACTCGGCTCCAAATTACTTCACAGTGAAAAAATTGCACAAGAGGAGACTACACATGAGTACGAATAAAATATTATCTGCGATTGAGGAAATTTTTATTTTTAAGGGGCAGGGAGGGGGGAGATCAATTTTTGGCCGGAAATTTTGCAAATTCTGGATTTTGGAGTAAAACTCTACCAGAAATGGAACAAAGATGTTGAAAACAGTCATGCGTCTTCTTTAGGATATTTCCAAAATACGTTTTTGATATTTTGCGATCGGTCTTTTTTTTGGGGGGCAGGGGGGAGGGAGTGGTGATATATGTAACGAAGGGAAAATTTGAGACACCCCTTTTTGCGCTAAATTTGTCCTGGGAAATATATGAGAGTTGCGATCACAAAGTTTGGTGCTTGGATTGTTTATATATATCCGAACCCTAAAGTAACGAGATTTATCGAAATCCCCCTCTTTCCCCCAGGGGGGGGGGGGCATGCAGCAAAACAAACTTTTGTAAGCATAACTCGGCCCCCAAACTACTTCACGGTGAAGAAATTGTACACGAGGAGACAAGACTTGCGTATAAATAAAACATTATGTGCGATTTTGGAATTCTTGATTCTTACGGAGAAAGGGGATAAATAGTTTTTTTGGGGGGGAATTTCAGAAATTCCGGATTTTTGAGCAAAGCTCTACTAAAAATGGTACAAAGGTATTGAAAACAGCCATGTGACTCCTCTAGGATATTTCTAAAAGAACATTTTCATTTTTATGTGATTTTAGTTTCTTTTTTTTTTTTTTTTTTTTTTTTTTTTGAGGGGGGGGCGTTACCAAGAAGCAAATTTGAGACCCTTTTCTTTAGCTCTAAATATATCTTACTTTTTAATTCTAAATTTGTCTTATTTGTCTTATCTTAAAATTGTCTTATGTATCCGACACTTATTGTAACGAGATTTTACGAAAATCCCCCTCCCCTTATCCCCTTCGAGGTCGAGAAATACGTGAAAAATTATGTTACCCCGTTTTAATTCGCTTTAAATTAGATTTAATCTTAGAATGGCGAATTTCGATGTGTAGTTGTTAAGTATACGCACGTACTTTGGTGGGATTTTTCCACCAACTTACAAGCTGGGGAAGGAGAAGTAAGAAGCGGGTAAATTGCTTCCGAAGGCAGTGTGGACGTGGATTCTCGCGTTGCGAGCGGGAAAAACCTCTACCGAACACAATGAGAACTTAGGTTATTAATAATGATATGGAATTTTGACAACTCATTTAAATATATTGCCCAGCGAAGCGGGCAAAGCCTGCTAGTAATTAATAAATGAAAACAAAACGTCCTCTATAATACAAATTCAACTTACTACACTACATGCAATTAATAAAATTACAAATATATAGCAGCTAATATACAGACTAAAATAATTAATAAATAAAAGACTTTTCTCTATAACACAAAATCAACTCACTACTCTAATAATTAAAAAGTTAATAAAAGAAAAACGAAAACGAAAACGCAGCAGACTTGTAAAAGTTATTCAGCAGAGCTAAAATATAACTTCCTGATTTAAAAATGGTTCATTTATATTGTACAATGTTGTAAATTATATTGTTTGTGAGATAACATGTGTCATCTGGGGGATATATATAGGAAATGAAATAAGAAATATAAATAGCATTAAAGTATTTGAAAATAGTTCTATTTGCCATAAATCTTCCTATTATTGTTGAATTAAACCTTCAGATTTTTTTTTTCTTGTAATTGGCAGAAATTAAATATTAAAAATTTTACACAAATCCATACTTTAACAACGATGTCCTCTTTTCTCCCTCGAAATTCATAATTTTCATAAATATACTTAAATGAAGAATATTTTTGAATCTTCTATAAAGAATAATTTATCTTTTAATTCTTGAAGCACAAAAATTAAAACTAGCTTTAAAAAAAAAAAAAAAAAAAAAAAAGAATGAATGAAAGAAAGAAAGAAAAAGAAAAAAAAAATTTACTTATAAGGAAAGTGGAAATGCATCACTCTTTCATAAAGAAACAGTTTTTTTCTTTTTCTTTTCATTTTTTTTTTTTTTTTTTTTTTTTTTTAAATATTATTCTTATTAAATTGTCTAACTAAATTATATACGGAAATAACCATTTTTTCCCCGAGTACTACGACAAATATTTACACAAAATAAAGAAAATTTGCTAATTTCTGAAAATTTAATGAATATTTGCTTAGCAAATGCATTTTTTCTCCTTTTCCTTCCTTTCTTTCTTTCTTTATTTATTTTATTTATTTAATTAATTATTTTTTTAAGTATATTAAAAAAAAAAACAATTCCCTAAGACAAAATAAAAGTAACAATATATAGTGGCATAAAATTTTATTTCGTAACATGATTCTATTAAAAATACACAATATCCAATTGTGCGTGTGTGTGTATATATATATATATATTATTTATTTTATTATTTTATTTTATTTTATTTTTAATTCTCACAGTTAATTCAATATGTTTTTCTGCAGTTTTGGGAAAACTAAAATAATATTTTGAAAATTTTTCTTAAACGAGGAATATCTTTCTGTTATAGGTAACCATTAGTTATAATAATAATAATAATAATAATAATATATATATTTATATATATATATATATATAAGATAAAATTTAAATATAGGATGGAGTAAAACTTGAATTATTAATTATATAGAACTAGAACAAAGTTTTTATAAACCAATGCGCAAATGCAGCTAAAGGAAAAGGGAATATAAAACTATAGGAAATGGAATAAAAAATATAAATAGCATTAAAGTATTTGAAAATAGTTCTATTTGCCATAACTGAGGACCAAACTTCTTTCCTGGATTTAAAAATTAATATATATATATATATAGATAGATAGATAGATAGATAGATAATAACTGGTTTATTGGGATTTATGATAAAAGGCAAGATTTTAACTTTAAAGTTTGTAATTTAAAAAATTGGTTATCCTGTATTAGTCTTAAAGTTTTAAAAAATATTATGCTGACCCAAATAAACAGAATTAAAATGATTTGCAATAACAATTTATACCCGAATCTGGCTTTGAAAAATCTTAAAAACATACTAACTGTTAACCGCTATCCTATTTTTGTAATCAATAAACATTTCAGTACTCTTCATCACAATTCCACTTAAGGTTTGTTGTTCCATTTTGGGCGACATTTAAGTGCTGGTAAGTGGCCCTACAAGCTGAAGCGGGTTCTATGTTTATAATGGGGGGTGGTTTTCAATTTTCCATATTCTAATGACTACTCGAGTTTGTCCTGATATGTATTTATATATTCTTGTATTTTATATTGATGTACTATATTTTGTACTTGGTTTCTGAATTTAATTGCTTTTTATGCTTTGTAGTAATTAAAATTTGTTTGCTGCATGGTCTTCCTTCCATGTGTGAGAAGTTGGGGGCGAGAAACGTGTTATTTGGTTAAATTACCAGCTTTTCGTCAGAAACTTCTCATTTTCCTTTCCCTACATGGGGGAGCTCCCCTGATGAAGGCCCTCGTGTGTTTTGGGATTAATTTTTCATCTGGCTTTAATTATTTTGGATATATATATATATACGTTTAGTTTCCTGTAATAGTGTGCATTTCTACATGCGTTTAAAGAGTGATCAGCAATGATATAAAAAATTATATATAAAGGATGGATACTTTAGCATTTTAAAAAAATCTGGAGGGACTCCACTCAACTTTCCGAACATTAAGTAATTGACGGCTGTATAAATAAATTAAAATAAGAGAAGTCAGTAAATAAACAAACGAGAAAATTTTAATAAGGTATATGAGTATTTTTATCTATATAGTATGTTCTTTAAATTAACGCTATTGTCCTTTAAATAATTTAAGTCCCTAGATCATAATGATGAAGACTTTTTTGTTGTGTCCCTGTAAAAATTCATTACTGCTAGACTCATTAAAATCTATATAGCTCGTGTGACGGTGACCTATAAAAATTATATAAACGTTTCACTCAATCGGATGAGGCGTTTAGGCGCTATCGCTCTATAATTTGAGCCCATAAGCCACAATGATAAAGAATTTTTCTTTGTGTTCCTGTAAAAAGACTATAAGTGCTAGATTCTCCAAAATTCATTTAGCTCCAGTGATGTTGATTTATAAAATGTATATAGATTTTCAGCTAAATAGGATATAGCGTTTAGACGTTATCCCGCTTTTACGAATTTGAGCCTATAGGGCACAATGGTAAAGAAATTTTCGTTATGTCCCTGTAAAACTCTATAAGTGCAGACTCACCGAAATGTATACAGTTCGTTGCACTGTGACCTGTAATATATACATGAATTTTCAGCTCAACTGGATGAGGCATGTAGACGCTATCGCACTTTAAATACACTGCATAAAAAAAGTAGACGGACACTTACTTGTAATACTTTAAAGCCGTTTATTTCTTTAATTAGAGATATGAGGTTAATTTCTTTAATATAATTATATTCTTGAGACATCATATATTATTATTTTTTGGATATAGATTCAATCCTTTTGAATTATGTAGTGGAAAAATTCAGGAAACAAAAATGGGGCATATTTGCACTGTAATTTTTCTTAAAAAAAGTAGACGGACACATCTTGTATCTCTAAAATAAAACGTTTTTATTAAAGGGTTCGTCTCCCACTTGCTTTAATAAGTTCGTATACTCTGTTAGGCATCGAATCAATGAGATTCTGAACCTTTTTTTGACAGAAAATTTCCCAAATGTTTGTAAGAGCTTCTTTGAGCTGGTGAATTGATTGATACTGACGTCCACCTCATAAATTTTATGAACAAGTATAGCCCAAATGTTTTTTACAGGATTCATATCCGGACTCTTGGCTGGCCAGGGTAAAACATTGAAGTTTTTCTCATGAAACCATTTTTTAACGTTGTTAGCGGTGTGTATTGGCGCTCCATTTTGTTGGAAAATCCAGTTTTCTCCTTCAAGATCACACGCAAATGGCAAAAGCTCACTGCTTAATGTTTCAATGTAATCTTTGTGAGTCTGCTTCTTACTTAGGAACACTAAATTTGTCCTTCCACCACAGCCAACAGCTAGCCACACCATCACGCCACCACCACCAACTTGCCGAGTAGAGTACACTTCGTCTTATTTCTCCAAACTGTGCCAATAATATTGATATCCATCTAGGCCGTCTAAATTAAATTACTTCTCATCTGAAAAACTACAGATTTCCATTCTGTAGTCCCAGACATATGGTTTTGAGCCCACTGTCGGCGTTCTGTCACGTGGTGATCCTTCCAGCATGAATGATGTTTTCTCTTCTTATATTGAAAGAGCTCTGAGTGCTTAATGTAGTTATAAATTGTCTGAGAAGTTACGTTAGTAATTACTGTGCTTATTCGAACTCTAGGAATTGATGCTCCAGTTTTTTTTCAGCTCAGTAAAAATTTTTCTTTGGTCTCATAGCGAAAATTTCTTTGGCCGGCCACTCTTTTTCCTTACGCCATGGGTTTCAGGAGCACGTAGAAAATCGCTGATGCTACTTTTGCTTATTAGAAGTAGCCTACTAATTTCTCTGACTCCTTTATTAACATTTTTCAGCGCGATAATCTGTCCTTTCTGGTAATCAGTTAGAGAAATTCCTCGTGGCATGGCGCATTCATCTCCAAGAAATTTAACTACGTAAAACCATCTTGTCAAGCACGTTAACAATTGATAAAATGCCAAATGTACATTCCGCAAGAAACACTCACTTAGATAATTGCTGTTTTTGACCAGTGTCCGTCTACTTTTTTTAAAAAAATATATTGTGCAAATGTATATCTTTTCTCTTTTCTGCATTTCCCTACATTAAAATTATAAATAATTGAATACTTTTATTTGTCTGTCAAAAATATGAAGACTGATAAGTATAAACATGTTAAAGAATTTTAATTGATATTTCCTATTAAACAAAGACGGGGTTTTAAAAAATTGTAAAGAAGTGTCCGTCTACTTTTTTTATGCAGTGTAATTTGAGTCCATAAGCCACAATGATATAGAATATTTCTTTGTGTTCCTTAAAAAATATATATATA
This sequence comes from Salticus scenicus, assembly GCA_963930645.1. Lineage (NCBI taxonomy): Eukaryota > Metazoa > Arthropoda > Arachnida > Araneae > Salticidae > Salticus > Salticus scenicus. Next base: position 68,723,131 of record OZ005656.1, on the reverse strand, counting down.
ATTGCTACATAGTATAAAATTCATATAGTTAGTGGAACAGTGATCTATAACATGTATATAAATTTTCAGCTCAATCCGGTATGGCATTTAGACGCTATCGCACTTTAAAGAATTTGAGCCCATAGGACATAATGATAAAGTATTTTTCGTTGTGTCCTTGTAAAAGTACTATACGTGCTAGATTCACCAAAATTTATGCACTTTGTGTAACGGTGACCTATAACATGTATATAAATTTTCAGCTCAATTGAATAAGACGTTTAGACGTTATCGCAGAATAACTTGTAGACCATAATGATAAAGAATTTTTCTTTGTGTCCCTGTAAAAGAACTATAAATGCTTGATTCACTAAAATTTACATATTTTGTGCGAAAATGACTCATAACATGTGTATAAATTTTCAGCTCATTCGAATAAGGCATTTAGACGCCATTGCACCTTAACGAATTTGGACCCATAAACCATATTTTCTTTGTGTCCTTATAAAATAATCTGGTGTGTCACTCACACGATTTTATCTGACCCTGAAATTTAATACTATAAATACAGGTTGGAGATTAAGAGGTAAGATAAAGTGTACTGTTATGTAAACCTATGTTAAACAATTCAAATTAGGCTTCGGAAGAGCCTAATATGATAACTAGCCACGAGCCACGCAATATGATAACTAGTTCTGTGTGAGGGGCTACCGCCCCCCTCAACCCCCTTTTCATAAATGCACCAACATTTATATAGAATTTAATTCTGTTATTAAAATTAAAAGTTTACTTAAAATTATACTGACAATTTTCACATGCAACATTCCTTGAAACTGATCAATATTGATCAAACTTTTCCAGCAACGCACGCATATTAACTTCAAAATACAACATTTGGATCTCCTAAACTTATTCGTTTTTAAGTCTCTAAGAGACACAGACAAATATCAAACGTTAAAAAACTTTACTACGATAATCAGGAAGCCTCAAAACGTGTAAATATACAAAAAACAAGCGATAAATATTTAGCTTAAAACATACATTATTTACCATATCTCTATGAGGAATTTATTTCAATTCCCGAACAGCTTTCCTGGAAATGGTAAAATATTATTATTAAAGCTCATCCACTAACAACAAAAAAGAATGTTATCGCTTAAATATTTGCAGCTCTGTATATCTTTCGAAGATTAAATACAGACCACATAGTGCATGTAAATATAATTCTATAGTAATTATACATGGCCGAGCCTGAAATATACTTCCATCAATTTGCAACGATTGTCGCAATTTTATCTAGGTCTTTTGTGTAGCCCTGTAAACGAACAGTCAATGATTTCCCTACCCTATTCTACATGAGACATGCTTTTATGCATATAATATAGATATATATATATTTGTTTCATTTAGTTTATTGCAGTCTATAGATGTTAAACTCTACTTACCTGCAATTTTCCGCATAGACGTAATGCATTTGAATACTTTTGAGTGTCCCTGTACACGAACCACCTGCTTCATCTCAACGAAAAGCTTAGTGTATCATCCCTATATGACACACATTTGGAATAGTAAGTTTGGAATTTCTGCTACTATTTGTTCTTGAGATATGATGATATCACACAGACACAGACACACAGACAGACAGACACACAAACACACAGACCATTCGCTAAAAACATGATTTTCGTATTCAAGGGACCTCAGAACATGGAAATATAACAAAAAACTCACTTTCGAAAAGTTGACCCTTAAACAAATACTTTATCTACCTTATGGGTAAGAAAAAGTAAAAATTATAAGTACTAGATTCACCAAAATCTATAGAGATCGTCCTACAGTGATTTATAACATACGTACCAACTTTGAGCTCATTCGTACAAAGCGTTTAGACGCTATCTTGTTCACTCACATACATACACACAGATACACACAACGTAAAATTAGGAAATTTGATTTCGGGGATTCCTCAAAACGTGTAGAAACACCAAAATCTCAAACTCAGATTTTAGACATGATTACAATACTTTCTTCACTATAGTGTTCGGAAAGTAAAAATCTATAAAAACTCTATATTTAAAATTCAGTTAATTCAAAAGGGTAAATTTATACAAAAATGTTAATAAATGTGTACATAATTTTTTATCGTAACAGCCTCACAAAATGAACTAAAAAATGCAATAAATATTTTATTTATTTATTTATTTTTATTTATTTATTTATTTTGAAATGATTATATAAATCTTATTTCATTTCCATAATTTTTATCTTTCTGCGTAATTTTTTACATATGCTTTTTTAATAATTTATCTGACATTGTACCATCTTTAAATAAGATTTTGTATAATCGAATTTAGGTGCTGTTTTGCTCTCTAAAACTGCAAAAAGAAAAAGAAAAATATGAAATCAGAAAATAAATAATTCATTTTTAGAAGCTTTTTATTAAAACTGTATTTTGTCATCGTGCCTTTGTGTCACGCTAATAAACAAGGCGCTTCAAAGTAAATGTAAGCAACTCTCTTTTTATCGCTCATTGGCACAGATGGTTAGAGCGTCAAGTTGATAACGTGGTGGTCGTGGTTTCGATCCTCGAAGGCCGATGTGTTACATTTTTATAGATAATTAATAGAGAAGGTATCCATTGATGAAAGAAAATCTTCCATTGTCTATACAGTATCCTAAAAAATTTTGATTAGTTTATTTATTTTAAGAAGCTTTTATTTAGTTATTAAAACGCACAAAATAAAAATTTAAGGTTTAAAAAAAAAAAACTGGAATCATTTTTATTCTGAAGCCCTAAAGCATAAAATAAAAATTCGTTCTTGCAGAGACATGCTAGGAAAAAAATAAAAATTTCAACAACAAAAAAATTTTAAAGGAAAATATATAGATATTTCACTTTTCCAAAAAAGATGAAATTTTTTAAATATTCAAAATACTTTAAAAACATTCGAGAACAATATTCTTTTTGTATGTCTTAGATTTATCTAGCATGATCTATGACTTTCGGTTAAAGCATCATGCTTATAACGCGATGGTCATGGGTTCGATCCTCGCAGGCTGATGTGTTACTTTTTTGCTGATGATTAATAGAAAAGATGTCAATTGTTAAAAAAAAAAAAAAAAAGTCTTTCGTTGTCTACACAGTATTCTAAAAACTTTGATTGGTTTTTTTTTTTTTTTTTTTTTTTTTTTTTGTAACTAATAAGCACAAAATAAAATGTTAAGTAAAAAAACATTTTTTAGCGTTAGAAGCTTTTTATTGTGGAGCCCTAAAAAGCATAAAATAAAAATTTACTCTGGCAAAGACATGCTATAAAGAAATAAAGTCTCAACACTAAGAAAGTTTTAGAGAAAATATATAGATATTTCACTTTTGTGAGATGAAAATTTATAATTATTCAAAACATTTTAAAAAGCTTTCAAGACCTTTGATATTTATGGCTTAACTAATAACTATACAAAACTAATAACTAAGAATACTGGTCTCGAATGCTTTTTAAAATATTTTGAATATTTATAATTTTTTATCTCGCAAAAGTGAAATATCTATATTTTTCTCTAAAATTTTCTTAATGTTGAAACTTACCTTTCTTTATAGCATGTCTTTGCCAGAATAAATTTTTATTTTATGCTTTTTAGGGTTCCACAATAAAAAGCTTCTAATGTTAAAAAATGTTTTTTTCACTTTAATTTTTATTTAATGCTTATTTAAAATAAACTAGCAAGCTTCGCCCGCTTCGCTGGGCACTATATTTAAAGGTTTTCTTTTTAATTGAATAATTGAAACGTTTAAATAAATATATTTCGATTGGCGACTATTTTCTTCACAGTTTTAGTATGAGATCTCCTTGACAATATCAAACATTTTTTGAACTTCTCGAATCTGTGCAACAAAACTATTATTAAAACGAATATTCTCGAAAACAGTCAAATAGAAATGTTAATTATTCGAATATTCTGGAAACAGCTGAAGCTGTTACTCGTACAGTAAAAGTCACTATTCGATGAATGATCGAATCAGAGAACGCACGTAAGTCGTTTAATCAGCAATTACTATAACGCACGTATGTACGCTTCACGCACATGAAAAAAAAAGGGTCACTGAACAGCCGTACACCGATGTGCATGAATTTAATAACACACGAAACTCGGATCCGCGGCTATCACTATCACGCATGTTAAAACCAAAAAACATCACTGGACACCCCTACCCTGCTGTGCATGAATCTCAGACCACACGAAACTCGGTTCCGCAGCAATCACTATCAAGCATGTTAAAAAAAAAAAAAAAAAAAACTGGACAGCCCTACATCGCTGTGCATGAATTTGAAAACGCACGTAACTCGGTTCCGCAGCAATCACTATCACCCATGTTAAAGGCACCCCTCCCCCCCCCCCCCAAAAAAAAAAAAAAAAGAAAAGAAATCACTGGACACCCCTATTTTGCTGTGCATGATTGTGAAAACGCACGAAACTCGTTTTCGCAGCTATCACTGTCAAGCATGTTAAAACCAATAAAACATCACTGGACACCCATACCTCAAATCAATGAAAATCAAATAAACCAATCAAATATCGCTTAATTCCTCATAACGTAACTCTAGTTCAACGTAAAATGCACTCAAATCAATGAAAATCAAATAAACCAATCAAATCTCTTGTAATTCCTCAAAACGTTGCTCTAGTTCAACGTAAAATACACTCAAATCAATGCAAATCAAATAAACCAATCAAATCTCTCGTAATTCCTCATAACGTAGCTCTAGTTCAACGTAAGATACCCTCAAATCAATGAAAATCAAATAAGCCAATCAAATCTCTCGTAATTCCTCATAACGTCGCTCTAGTTCAAAGTAAAATACACTCAAATGAGTGAAAAATAAAATTAACCAATCAAATCTCTTGTAATTCCTCATAGCGTAGCTGTAGTTCAATGTAAAATACACTTAAATAAACCAATAAAATCTCTCCTAAGTTTCTCCATTTTGCGCCATTATAGAAATGGGAAGTTTTATTTTCATATTTTTATTAATTAAGAGAAAACTAATCAAAAATTCGAAAATCTGACTTCGATGTGCACAATGACCCTTCGGAGGGCGCCTTTGTGTTAAATCACGTGACTGTCCGAGCTATCGTTTTCGAGAACAGTGAAATATACATATATATATATATATACAAATATTGCTCACTTAATAGTATAAGATAAATAAATAAAAATAATAAATCATTACAAAAAATAATTTTAAAAAAATATATATGTGCCTATTGACACTTGAATTGATTATTGTTATTATGCTGATATATTTATAATAAATGTTATCCCTATGCAAAGCAACTTTCTAATATTTATTTATCTTGACATAAATAATTCTTCACAAAAAAGTACAAAAATACCAGCTAATTTGCATAAAGAAGCTTCTTAGATATAATTGTACTTCCTTCAGAACATATTAATTAATAATTAATAGTCGATTTCATTAATCTTCGATAGTTTGCGGGTGTAATAAAATCAAGAATATTAGTATAAAACGTAATAAGATATTTCGTGAAATAAAGCTTAATTTACTGTGGTAACTCAAGTAAATGTTATTTCTATTTATAATTATGTAATAATTTCATGCCTATCTGAGTGATTAATTTTATTGGATCGTTATTTGTCTTAAAGTCAATTTTTGTAAACTATTTTTGTATATTCATTACTGTTTAGGAAAAGCGAATTTTGAAAGAAAAAGTATTCGATATTGCACACATATTAAAATGTTGGAATAATAAATTTTCAAACATTACGGTGTTCATGTTTCTTTGTCTTTTAGTAGTTTATTACTTACTACAGGGTGGGCGGAAAGTAACTCCCTATTTTGAATTTGGAATAGCTATTGATGTTATGTGTAGATTGCAATGAAAGTTACTTTGTTTTGTAGACCGTAGTGCAACATTATTTGTAATATTTTTTTTCTTCCTTTTTCATATGTCTAATGTATGACGGTGGCTTGATGAGTGGTTCACTGGACGCTGGATAGGCTGCCAAGGCTCCACAGAATGGCCTGCGCGTAGTCCAGGCCTCACCCCATGCGATTATTTTTTATGGGGGGTGGGCTAAAGAAGAAATGTACCACAGCAAACCTCAAACTGTTGGTGACCTTGAGAACAAAATCCTTGCAGTCATAAGTGGTGTTCCTGATAAGTTCTTGCGAAAGGTCGTATCAAACGTGCCTGTTCGTTTAAGACAGTGTATAGAAAATACTGGGACACACATTGAATAGTAACTTTTGTAATTATCACGCCGTCACACAATAAACTAAATGTGTACAAAAAAATGAACTTCATACCTATATTCGTTTAGGAGAAAAAAATTATTTTCAGTAGGGAGTTACTTTCCGCCCACCCTGTACATTCAAAAATTTTAGTGCCTAAAACACTGATTTTTCAAAAGCTGTACTTTTACGAAAAATCATATCAAATATTTATGTTTAAAACAGAGATATGAATTCCGTTATATCAACCACTATTTCCATACAGAGAGGTCCTTATTGTATTTACATAATAATTTTTTGGGATTAAATATGATAAAGTTAACAAAAAGCAGCAGTAGCAGAAATAAGTTAAAGCTCTCATCCCTGTTACAAGTCTGCGTGAAAGCCGTAATTTCGTCATCTTTAAGAATTTAACTATAGCTCCTATCAAGTGGTTAAAAAAACACAATCATAAAGTTATTAATTAAATTCATAAATGTATTATTTACGTTTTCTTGTGATATAAAGTTTTAACTGGAATATCTTGTGGGTGTAAGGCACGAAAATTTTAAGAAAATCATCATAACAAACTAAAATACAATTCAATTCATTCAAATATATTTTAGAAAGTTTTTGATATTTTATAGTTGAAATTTCCAGGATTCTATACACAGTTTAAAACCTAAAAGCTATTATAACAAACACTCTATTTCTAGGAAAAACAGGGAAACGTGATTAGTCAACCATCATTTGATAAATTTAATTGATTAAAAGTCGCTTGCTTTCAAACAATTTTGTAACAAGTATTTGCACTAATACAAGAAGTATTGTGAAGCAATAAAAATATTTTATTAAAATACCACTAAATCAAAACTTATTTTTCAAAAATTCTGATGATTCGACAACAGACATAAATGTTAGTCAATAACAAATAACAGCAAATAATCATTTGATCTGATTACTACTCAAAATTATGAATGTTCCAGAGAAAGGTACTAAAAAATTCAGAAGAAAAAAGGAAGAGTTTTGCTGATAAAGCCATCTAACCACTTAGATTAGCATAAGCTTGCATCTTATCAATTAACCCTCGCTTTCCCAAGATCAAGGCGTTACTGCAGAAAAATATCTTTCAGGTGCCACTTGGCACGTTTGGCGAAAATCACCAGCACCGCACCTTTTCGTATCGTTTAGAAGTTGCAACATTCCACTGATTACGTTTACTATCACTAGCAAATTAGCGCACTTTTTGAATGAGGCGCTCTTAATTAAATTTCAACTACAAAATCGGGTCAAAATGACCCCATCTTAGGAAAGCGAGGGTTAACTTACTAAAATTTTCCGATCCATTCATTACAGCGATTTACAAGAGTTCTAAAATAAAATCTTTTTCATTCACACGTTTTAAAAAGAGTATTGACGTAATTTCTGGAAAGATCCATAACTTATTAATCTGTCTCCTTACCGCCATTCTATCATACATATAGGGTAGGTGCTCCAGTGATTGGCATGCTCCAGTAATTGATATCTATCCCGAAATAATTAATAACTAGGAAAAATAATAAAATCATATATTTTACATATAAGAATTTTAACATTTTACGTCAAACACTGGAGCATAGTGTGCTAATAACTGGTAAAATGAATAACTGTCAAACACTGGAACATAGGGGGCCAATTACTGATAAAATGAAAAACTGGCAGTGTCAATTACTGGAACATTGAGTGGGTGTCAAATAAAAATTCATTAAAAAAAATTTATTATTAAATGTATATATTTTAACATATACGTGGTTCTAGATGTCTTTCATACCATATGTACTAACTTAAGATTTCTAAAAATATTTTCTAATAACTAGAAAATTAAAAGCATCAAAGATTGCTCTAAAAGTGTCAATCACTGGTGCACTTACCCTATTTTCAATTTTCAAGATTAATAATTTTGATTGTGCTGTTATGTGCAAGAAACTATTTAATAATTTCATTACGTTTAATTTAATATTATTAATAAACAAAGACCAACTTTATATTAAGAATTCTCTGGATTATATTTTAATTCCAGTAAATGCACCAAATTTTTCTTCTCATGGAGAATGTATTTATCATTTCCTATTCATTTAAATTAAATAAACTGCAGACTTCGGTAGCTTGCAAAATCCATGGGGGAAAAAATCAATTTTAAATAAAGTTTGTTCACAAACAAATTGAATTTTCGTTCTTCTTTAACCAATTTGTTTTGCGTGTAAGTGTAATTATCTTTTGAAACAAATTACACTCAGACAAATGAAATATCTTCTTATTTTAAGGTCAATAATTAATTCTGGAAATGAATTGTAAAAGAAATCAAAAATAAAATAAGTTGTTTGGAAAATTATTGCGAAATGACACGTTCTTAAAAATACCTGTTCATTAATTAGATGTTCTCTTGAATAACGTTACAGAAGTAAGTAATCAAGAATATTAAAGTTATATTAGCTATATGCCGCAGTGAAGTCGTTCCTTCACATATATGAGTTTTAATTATAACTTTAAATAAAGGCAATAAATAATTATTATATTTTCAATAAATTAAATAGCTAATAAAAATAGATAACTAAATTCTAAATTACTTTTATTTATTCGCTTTTGTCTATAATAAATATCTTAATTCTAATAATACTTTATCCCTTATGCTATTAATAAATCGTCTGAGAACAAAAACATATTCCTTTTAAATGACATCTCTCAGAATAATAATCTTTCCTAAATCATTTAATAAATAAAATATAAAAAATATTATTTTATTTATAAACCGTTGGATATATAATTACATTTTCATTCTTTAAAATTGCGCAAGTCCACTTTGTTATAAATAGATTAGGCTATAATTTACATTATGATATCATTAAAGGGTAATTATATTTTTTTTATCACAGGATGTGCAATAAATCCTAGTCTGAGTGTCTCCCTTAAATAACGGTTTTCTGGCGATAATATTTGGCACAAGCATTGGCATAAACTGTTGTAACGAACTTGATAAATTCAAAATATTTATATTAAATTGTTCTAGAAACAATGGAATATCTTTGGCTATAAAATTTGGCACTTTTTTAAAATTCTTGGCGTAATTCAGCAGTCTGATCTTAATTCCAATAGAGTCAACTTCAGAATTGGCTCTACAACTGTTGTTAGCATAACATGTAACCCCGTAGCTCTCTCTCTCACCTCTACTTTTTGCATTCTCGTACTTATGGTCTATGTGTACTGCCACTGTTAAGGAACTTTTGATTTCCAAAATAAATACATTATGCAGCGAACAAGTTGTCTTCTTTTATTATCACGGCAATCTTTTCAGCGGTATGGACCTGGAAGATTAATTGTAACGTTTTACTGCAGAATCCCGGAATTCTACTTGACACACTTTGGTGCTAGACCAGCGACCAACCAGTTCGAGATGCATTGGTGAGAGAGAGGGGCATTTTTGTTTAAAATGACTTTATGAGTTAATATAAAATCATTGCTGCTTTTTTTTTAAGAAGATAGAAACTTATTTACTACAATTTTTTAATCTCAATTGAGAGATATATTTTGATCTATGACTCGTCATATTTTTAAATTGTGAGAAGAATCATTGAAAATATCACTGATTGGAGCACGGCTGTGGATTGGACGCATCGTGTCGACAGTTTATCCTCTTCTGATAATCTCTTCGGGAAATACTGTGTATGGGACAATACGCCGAGAATGGCAGCCTGTGTTTTTAAGTTACGCTCGACCCATCTGCTCTCCGATCTTTCGCTCTGTAACGCAATGAGTTTGCAAGTGCCAGCCGTAGTTTCTTTCTGCTTTCATCAAGAGATTTCCAGATGCGCTTCTCCAATTCCCGTCTCTGGCTCATGTGAAGTAATTATTGCTCCGGAGTTAGTTTTATTTAATAATGTCAGTTACAATTACTGAACGACATTTTCGTACTCTCCTTGGGATATCGTTTTTATGTTTCACTCATCTTGAAACAATGGATCAAATATTATTCTCCGTAAATAGACAATAAAGAACACGTGAATGAAAATTTTATATATCGAGTGAGAAACAGAGAAGAAGAAAGAATTTCGTTTAATATGCGTGTGAATTTGTGACGACGTTATTGAATATAAAAATGTGTAAACATACTTCTTGCCGCGCATTTCGGAAAATGAAGAAAAAAACATTAGTTACGCTGGTGATAAATTATTTTACATTCTTTTATAGTGGTTCTCTTTTACATCGTTCTACAGAAAAAAAAAAAAAAAAAAAAAGAAAAGAAAGCCCAAAAAAATTATAATTTTATTGTGTCTTATTTTCATGGAATATAATTTCATTTTCAGATTAAAAATCTTGCCAAGGTATGGTAAGTGTTTTCCATATTTTTACTCTTAAGAGACTTGCTTTTTTTAAATTTTATGTGTAATATATATATATATAAATTTGCATATTATAGTATTTTATATTTTTCATATTCATATTTTCCTTTTTATGCTAATACCGATATACAATGCGCGATGATAAATTTTTAGAAAGGAAAAAAAAGGGGGAAAATAATAATAATAATAATTTTTTTATTGTTTTTTTTTTTTATGTGTAATTTTTATACAAATTTGCATTACCTTTCAGTACATTTTTTATTTTCATATTCAGATTTTCCTTTTGAAAAATGTGTATTATTCTGTTTATTGCCAATAATTGAATTTAATTAATTTTTTAATTTAAGAACTAAACACGAAGTTATTTCTCATGTTGGCGTTTTCCGGGCAGGTTGGAAATACACATACCTTTTTTTATATACCTTTTAGAGATGTGTCGGCGAAAATTCGTTTTTGATATCAGTCGATATCTAGACACTTATTTCTCATCTTTTCACACACATATATATATTTTTTTTTTTTTTTTGTTCACTTATTTTAACCTGCTTGGAACTGCCATTGCATAACAAATTAATAAATAAATAAAATAATTAGAGTGATAATTTCAGGTATTCCCATACCTTTCTTTCATAAATTCATATTTTTCATTATTTTTAAGGTCATATTTTGAAGTAAAATAAAAAAAATATATTTTAGAGAATTTAGTTGATTTTTTTTCTTTCGTTTTTTTACTCAGTGTATTACATGTATAACTTTCACACCTTTACATAAATGATTGATATTCATTTTTTAATTTTAAAGATAATAGTTTTTTTTATTCTTATCATGGTTATATTAAATCAAGGATAGTTATAGTTAGTTTCTTAAAATAAAGGTCTGTGTAATTTTGTGCATCACTGTGTTTTGGATGCTAGCTCCAATGCACAAGTGACTGGTTCGATGTTCAGCATCATGTTCTTTCATCTTGAATTCTTGGCCAAATTTTTTTTTCTTGATGAAGGGGCCTGTGTTGTATGCCTTACCTTGCACGATTTTGCATTGAGTTACATAATATTTTGTGGTTACAATAATTCATTTACATAATATTTTTTACTATTTAAATTTTACATAAATTTAATATTATTTTACAGAATCGAATAGAATGGCTTGTATTTAGGGTATTTTTTTTCTCATTCTTTACTAATATTGTTTCTATAAAAAGATCTTTCTCACAATGCATAGGTACATACTCACGCGCACATTGACAGAATAAATAAATAAATAAAATAAAATATTGAAGATAAATATTAATTAATTTATTGTATCTCCAACAATTTTCTTTTTTTAACACTATATGTATTCAGGACAATATGTAAATCCAGTACATAATATATTTTATGAATCTATACTGGCCGTATCTTGTTGCATGCAAATGTCCTAAATAAATTTAACACACAATTTTCCAAATTTACATATTTCTTTTCTCATTTTTTCGGATATTATGTACATTGACTTTCATGTAAACCTAACAAATTTGTTAGTCTTGAACATAAGGTTCAATGTTTTATTTATTATACTTACCAGGCATTCTTAAATAATCATGTACAATCACTTATACAGAAAGGGAGTTGGTTGTATATCTTAGATACCTAAACACATAAACATAATTTTATTCTAATATTATTTTTGGTTGTCGTATATTTTTCAAGTTTTAATTTTTATAATAACATAACACAGTATTTTCTTTGCCCATTTTAACTAAAATGTTACATTTTGACACAAATGTTTTAATTATTATTTTTTCTAATTTCATAAACTTTGAGAAATTTTATAACACATTCTATATTTTTGTCGGTTAGATGATATCGTGTAAACCCAGATATTATTATGCTGGTCGTGAAATTTGACATCTAATTTAATTTTACATTTCACACATTTCTTTTCACATTCGTTCAACTTTGTAAGATGACACCTATCATCATCTTCTAAAATTTTAACTCTTAATTACCTTTCATACGAAATTTATTTTATATGCATAATAGTTTTATTTCGTTCATCTTTCGTGCAAAAAAAATTTAAGAGCAATCGTGATATGATAAAAAAAAATAAATAAATAAAAATAAATAAAGAGAAAAAGGAAGTCTGCTTGATTTTTTTTTTTTTTGTAACAGAAATAAACATCTCGCCGTTCTGAAGTTTTATTTATGTTTTAATAATAATAATAGTTTTTTTTTTTTTCCTCATTCAGTTCAAATACGTTGATTGCAGAGGAGAAATTTTTTTATATTTTTACTGTACATATGATATATTTTATCGCATTTATTCGATATTTCATGTTTGTTTATTGGTGTTTATATTCAATATGTCTATCATATATATATAGGAATATTTCTCTTCTATTGCTAGAAAATAATTATGACAACAAGATATATAGTAAGCTTACTTTAACGTCGAATTGGGCCCACTGCTGAATAATTGCAGTTAAAAAAAAAAAAGAAAAAACATTTTATGGCACATGTGTGAACAGATTATTTTACTGTTCTTTTTATCAGCTGATTTGGTGAAATTTTTTATTCACCTTTTTGAAGTGAGATTACACTTCTTGTACTCGAGTCTTTTTATTATTTTACTGAGCAATTTATATAACCTTTGAAGCTATTGAGTATATCTACTTTATGCGCATTTTCATTTTTATTTTTGAGGCCGCATCTCAGCTCATCTCAGTTCATACATGCTCAGTTCAGTAGATAATACTGTTGTTTTAGTCATGACTTTTTTTTACTTTTACTTTTTGTTTATAATTTTCTGTGCACGTTAAATTCGCAATTTTAGCGCTTTCATCTGCGGCAATGGAAATTTATTTTTGTGGCATTTTTTTTTTTTTTAACTTTTTCAATTTTAATATTTCTTGGAACACTTACAGACATATACTAAATTTTTAATAGTTCTAATTATTTCAGTTGATATTCATTTTTTACAATATTGTTTAAATATTATAACATATCACCCGTTGGATTATATATTTTTTAATTACACATATACACATATACCCTTTAAACACAATTGTGTTGCTCTGGTTGTCAGTATATTAATGACTTCTATAATCTACGGATTTTGACCATTATATTGGTTTCAACACCTGTAATTGTGTAGGGGATTTCACACTTTCACAACAATTTTTGAAGGTTATGTTTTATTGGCTTTCATAGACACTTATAATTCATTAACACATGTTCTATAAATATTTCGGGTGACAAAAATAAATAATAAAAATAATGAAAATAATAATAAATAAAAAGATATTGATATAAAATTACTTACTAAATTTTAAATAAATAACATGAGGATGTATGTGACTTTTGGAAATATTTGGATTGTATATTTTTCCTAATTATATTTTCATTGGTTGTCAAAATTTCGTTTGATGCATTCAGGGATTCTTTGCGTGAACACATCACCTCTGTCACAAGATTCATTTTTAACAAACTCACACTATTTTTTCATCTTATTTGAATAACATGATCAGTTTATTTTAACGTTTGCAAACACTTTATAATTAATAATTCTCACACACACACACACACACCAAAAAGAATATGTTTTTTTTTTTCTTTCCTATGTTTCTACATGTGTTCCTGTATATGTTCTCTTTTGGGTCGGAATTTCATTGTATTATTGGCTGGTTTCTCAGTTTGTCAGTCATAATGCAAATTTATCCAATAATATTCCATTATCTTTCACATGCATGTTTTCCATGCTTTTCTTCATTATTCTCAAACTTGGCCTCACAACCTAATGTTTGACACACACACACTCACAAAATTTTATCTGACCTATTTAGTTGCTATTTAGTTGGTTCACATTTGGGGATAATTACATTTTCTTTTATTAAATTTTTACACGTATTTTTTTATAAGACTAAGTACAATAATAATAAACACATACACAAAAAGTAAATAAAGGTATTTTTGTCAACTTGCAGCAAATTCTGTTATGTTTTTAGAGCCATTTTTTTTTTTTTTTTTTTTTTTTTTTTTAAGAATTACATAGATGGTGAGATTTCCGTACATAGTCTGTACGTTTAAAAATTTTTATTTTTGTCAACAAAAAAAAAAAAAAGTTTTTTTTTTCTTGTTTAAAGAGTAAAACTCTTGCAGAAAATTTTCTGTCAGCTTAAATTAAATATTTAATTATTTAAAATTTCTTAATTAAAACAATTCCTTTTTGTAAGGTTTGCACCACAGATGTATTTTAAATGGCCTTGAAATCATCTGTGCATTGTAAGAAGTAGTCTGTGCAGTATGTGGCTGGTTCACTTTTTTTTTTTTTTTTTGTTACAGACTATTTCTTGCTGAGCAGTATTATGGAATTATCTGTATAACATACAGTATACTTTTTAAAAAAAGATATTCAATATTAATTGGGCTCGATAAAATAATAGTTCAACTGTAATTATAAAAACAATAGTGTATTTAGATTTTTTTTTTTTTTTTTTTTTTTTTGCTGTTTTTGACAATTTTTATGAGTTATATTCTTCTCACCTATTTCAGGTATACTCAGAGTTTATGCATTAAAAATTAACTTTTTATTGAGATCATATATATATATATTTTTTTTTTTTTTTTTGAGTAATTCAAATGCTAATTCATATATTAAAATTTTGTTCAGGAAAAGGAAATTATTTCATACGAGTAAATTTTAATTTTTTTTTTTTTCTTTTGAACAACACAAGCTATTGAAATAAAGTTGGTTCATAAATTTATGCAAAAGAAAATAAATTATAAGGCATAAAAATAGACAAAAGTTAAAATAAAATGAAATAAATAATTTTTCTTGAACTCTTACATGTGCGCTTTTATTGTGACATAGGGCTAGATTTTTTTTATTACACTTTTTTACACATACAAGGGATATTTCATTATGTCACTTTGCAGAATGCTGGTTGTCATTTTTGCACAACATGAAGCCTCTTCTGCTTCACACATATTGTTCAGTACGCTATGTTCAGTTAGGCATCACAAAACCATCATAGCTGTCATAGCTATTGTTCCATTATACACTCTCTGGCTCACTTTGTTAGAATTTAATTTTCACGTGTACGATAATGGTCTTTTTAATCAAAAATGTTTGATTTTTTTTTTTTTTTTCCTATTAATGCAATATTAAATTTTTTTTTGAAAATTAAAATACAAAAATTATTTGTTTTTCATATTTCTTGTTACTGATTTCCTTTTCCTTAGTATCAACCATACATACACTCTAATGAATGATTATTTTTAATATTTTACACATGTTATATATCATATTTATATAATTTATTGATTATGTGATTTGTTTCAGAATGTCAGTTTAGCATCACGATGATTGAATATGTCTCATTGTTCCATAACTCATTATTATTGATTTTTTTTTCAAATTTATAGTTATATGCCACAATTTTTTTTATTGTTTAACAAAAGGTTACTTTACATGTTCCACAATGGTATGCAGAAATTTTTGGAATTGTATTACACTGTTGTGAAGGTGAGAGAGAGCGTTTTATTTTTTATACTTTTCGTCCAATTTGACGATTTTTTTTCCCTCGTCGCTGGGGAGAAATATGTGAAGTCGTTCCTTCACATATATGAGTTTTAATTATAACTTTAAATAAAGACAATAAATAATTATTATATTTTCAATAAATTAAATAGCTAATAAAAATAGATAACTAAATTCTAAATTACTTTTATTTATTCGTTTTTGTCTATAATAAATATCTTAATTCTAATAATACTTTATCCCTTATGCTATTAATAAATCGTCTGAGAACAAAAACATATTCCTTTTAAATGACATCTCTCAGAATAATAATCTTTCCTAAATCATTTAATAAATAAAATATAAAAAATATTATTTTATTTATAAGCCGTTGGATATATAATTACATTTTCATTCTTTAAAATTGCGCAAGTCCACTTTGTTATAAATAGATTAGGCTATAATTTACATTATGATATCATTAAAGGGTAATTATATTTTTTTTATCACAGGATGTGCAATAAATCCTAGTCTGAGTGTCTCCCTTAAATAACGGTTTTCTGGCGATAATATTTGGCACAAGCATTGGCATAAACTGTTGTAACGAACTTGATAAATTCAAAATATTTATATTAAATTGTTCTAGAAACAATGGAATATCTTTGGCTATAAAATTTGGCACTTTTTTAAAATTCTTGGCGTAATTCAGCAGTCTGATCTTAATTCCAATAGAGTCAACTTCAGAATTGGCTCTACAACTGTTGTTAGCATAACATGTAACCCCGTAGCTCTCTCTCTCTCACCTCTACTTTTTGCATTCTCGTACTTATGGTCTATGTGTACTGCCACTGTTAAGGAACTTTTGATTTCCAAAATAAATACATTATGCAGCGAACAAGTTGTCTTCTTTTATTATCACGGCAATCTTTTCAGCGGTATGGACCTGGAAGATTAATTGTAACGTTCTACTGCAGAATCCCGGAATTCTACTTGACAATGCCGCACATTTTTCTTAAAGAAAATGTCAATAAATGGCGCAGAATAACAACAGCCCATAAAATAAATACACATTAATTCATAAATTTATACTCATTTGATTATGTAATCATATAATTTATTTTAAAAGAGTTTTTTTTTTTTTTTTTTTTTTTTTTTTGTGTGTGTGTGTGTGTGTGTGTGTGTGTGTGTGTGTGTGCCAAAGAAAGTTTATTTTTAAAGTATGAAACAATTTGTGAGCATTTTATGCATGAGTCATCAAACCTTAAAATATATATCAAAAACAATGTAATTAACAGAAATAACCCTCAAATGTTTTTACGGAATGTTTTAATCAAAAATATTGTGAAATGCGATTAATGCGTTTTTAACTTGTTTTGAATTATTATATTTTTAACCTCATAAAAGGATAACCATATACATTTGAAAAATATGAATATTTTCGCTTATAATGATGCAATATAAAAATAAATAATTATATTTGTTTAGGTCAAAGAAGACGTCCCTGTTAAAATTTGCTACAAGAAAACATGATTAAATAATTATAATTCACAATTAATACAAATGCTCTGTTTCACAAATGCCCTTGTCTAGAAATCTTAAATAAAGGATATTTACATTTTAAAATAAGTCACATTTTCTACAAAGTTTCTCTCTAAATGAAAACTTGAAAGAATAATCAGCTTCCACTTGAATGTGACTTGACATTTAACTCTTTTTTGCTTTCTGTCACACAAAAAGTATATTTAAAAAAACATTAAATACATTGATAAAAAACAAACACTAGAAAGTAATGAAACTGGATTTAAATAAAGTTTAAAAATAAGTGAGACAAATTTTCTACAGACAACTGTTTCAGTTAAAGTATTTATTTGTTTGGTTTCTTTTTTAATTAGTTTTTCCTATTTTTAGATTTTTAAAGTTTTCTTTCTCTCTCTCTCTCTCCCTCTTTATTTTATTTTATTTTTTTTTTTTTTTAATTAGTAAAGAGGTGTTACAAACTGTTTAAAAATTTACGTATCATCAATCTGTTTCTAAATTTAATTTCTTCCAAGCTTTCTTAAATTTTAAATTTTATTTAATTGCCTAATTTTAATGTATTTGTATGAAATGTTTTCGGAATTCGATACAGTTTGGCTAAACGAACAAAATCTTCGTCAGCATTAAAAGCGCAAAACTAAACACTGTTTACGAATAAGCTAATTCCCACATCAAATCCTGATATTTAATTTAAATTTATATCTTGGAAGTGTAGCTCATAAAGTAAACTTTAAGTTCACTTTCATATAAAAACAAAACTGCGCTCTCCTAAACTGCGCTCTCCATAAAGCTTATAATCATGTTCTTCTTCTTCTTTTTTTTTTCTTTTTTTTCTTTTTAAGAAAATTATAATGTAAATCTGAATCATAAAAGTTTTAAATTACGTTCGAAATTTGTCTGTTTTGTGTAAACTAAATAAATAACTAAATAAATTGCATATCCATTTAATATAATAATTTAACACTCACTTTAATTCATTTGGTTAGTTATGTATTAGTTTTTATATATTTTATTTTTTTATTCATGAGTTTAAATAATGCCAAGCGAATATCTTTAAGCTTTTAATTCCTTAAAATTATACAGTTTTCCTTAGTAGTAATTTATAACCTTTTATCTCTAAAGACTAAGATGAAATAGAGTTCAGATCTTATCATTAAATTAAATTGCTAGTGACGGTTCTAAGCAATTTAATTTAATGATAAGATTCAATTCACGTTCTAAGGAGTTTTATCTACAGCAAAACACCCCTAAAATTTTTCTTTATAATTGTTGTGTTATGGTATTTATTTTGTATCAATTTCATTTTTTAAATATTATTGAAAAATAAATAAATTTGACATATGAAAGTACGATGATTTGTACTACAACATCTCAGATTTTTATAACAAAGATTTGTGTTCAAGAAAATAAAAAAAATATTAGCTCCAATTTTTGCTCATACCATAAAAGCATAAGAAAAAAAGCATCAATAACGCATGGCAAGCGGTTAAATAGAATATATTTCATGAAAATACAACCCTATTTGAATATCACATCCAAACAGTAATCCAACTCAGCCCAAGTTTTCTCTGTTAGCATTGAATGTGGAAGTGGTTAAAGAGCATATATTTCGTAAAAAATACAATAATATTTTTAAATATGTGCCTTATATCGCTGGAATCACATTCATACGGTAATTCAAATCAATTCCTGTGTCATTCAGGAGCGATTATGGAAAAAAGTGCGTTATTCGCATGTAAAATACTTTAATTTCTGACACGGGAGAAATACTTTATTCTTTGTACTTCATACGTTCCCTCAAGATGAAATCAAGAGGAATTAAGTCTATGGATCAAGGTAACAATAGCAAAACTATATGAAACACCATATAAAAAAAACATAAGGTACAGCGACACCTGTAAACAAAATTTGGAATTATATTTTTAGGTTCTTTTAAAACAAATTTTATCCTTTAAAAAGAGTTGCAATACTCTCGTTCAGAACTTATTTAATTTTATATTAAAATTTAAATATGTCAGGACTTTTAGCTCGTCTTGTACAACTCAAAAGTTATAGATAAAATAAATATTTTATCATGAAAGGTTGTTTGCGTTCAAAAGAGATAAACTAAACTGCATGTTAAATTCCTCAATTGTTGCAAAAATACGATAAATTTTATATTTGTAAAAGTTTTCAATCAATGTTTCAGCTTATTTTTGTTAAATAATTTTATTACTTCGATTATGTCCCTTACTTTTGCAACTTTTTTTTTTACCTTTTGTATTTGTGAACCTTTTCTCTTTTATCACCATATGGTTTTTTCAACACCTGAGTTTATCACCATGTGACAAAACAATGTCATTATATGATTGTCGTGGATGATACCAAGTGTATCAAGACACATCTGTGAAACATTTACATTAACAGTGGCTCATTTTTAATATTTGTAGATGTATCCGCGTTATGCTGAATTATTGTACCATCTACTGACATAAATTAGATTATTCAAATTTTTGGAAAATATAACAATTTTCCGATACAAAATTTCTTTTCTAGGAATGTCCCACAGAATTTTATGCGTTTTTTAAAAAGTTAAATTACGTTACTGTTTGTACTTTTGAAATTGCAATTTTTTCCTTTGAATAATCCGCAGGTCAAATAAATCAATTTCACAACAGAAAATTCATTTTACAAGCAAGGGTATATTAGATCCTGATAAAACCGTTTTAAAAAAAAGCTTTCGGTCTTAATTAAAATATCCTTTGTGAAATTGATTTCGCAGATCTGCGGATTATACGCAGGAAAATACAGTTCTGATTGCATTGCATTTAAATAAATATAGCAACAGATAACAATTTGAAAAAAAAAAAAATTAACATTCCAAACAAATATTATAAATTGCAAAAATGCACAACTATTACTTCAGGTCCAAATAAGTAAGAACGGTACAATAAAAATTAGGTACAAAACATAACTGGAAAAGCGAAAATTTCTCAGCAGATAATATTGGGAGAAAAGTATAATTTTGCAAAAAAAACATCATATATTACAAAAGAACGCAACTATTATTTCTGGTCCCAATAAATAAGCAAGACTCAATTATCAGGCGAAACAAAATTGACTAAAAAGTAAATAGCAAGCAATAAATTGGTCATAAACAATACATACATTATACAAAATATTCAATAGATTTGACTTAATATTTACTATAGCATCCTAAATAACATGAAAGTTCTCATCATGAGTGTGTCAAATTGCGTCCCAGATTAAGGTCTAGGGCACAATTTAATGCACCTTAACGTCTCATCAATTATGCCTTAGACTAATATCTGCAACATTGGCTACGGTAGGTACAGGCAAAAAGAGCCTATGGGGTGATCCCAACCCCCCCATCCCCCAGCCACCACCACCAGCACCGATAATTTTGAAATTTGATCAAAGTTTACCTTTTGCCGATAATTTTAGTTTAAAAAATAAATAAATAACTTAAATAATGAAATATTATGACAGAAACATTTTGTTTTATAAAATTATAACAACCACTCTCTCTATCCCGTTAAGCTAAATTGCTTAGAAACTAATACAAAAATGTCTCTTCCCACCCCCTGTATTTTTTTCTGCTGGTGCGTATGTGTCTGAAAATTATACAATTTAAATATCTTAATATTTTGTATAAAGTATTTTTGGTGCTATTTTGCAGTATTATCCCCATATTATTTGAGAAGTAATAATATTAGCCTGTCTCTCTCACTTTTTATTTTACTAGTGCATCTGCTGATCAGGAATCTCAACGTCTCATTTGCATTACTAAAATGTTCTATTTCTTTTTTTTTATGCCATATTATTTAAAATAATTTACATTAATATATATATATATATATATATATATATATATATAATAATAATAAACTGATAACAAATGAAAAGCAATTCCAGAACACATGGGAGGTCTTCTTCAGGGGAGCCGCCACATGTAGAGAATTGAAAATGAGAAGTTTTTAGATTAATGCTTTGAATTAATTCATTAACAATTTCCAACAGGGTTGAAAAGTGTTAATGACTTCGGTTTGCCTTTCCGTCTGTCTATCCGCACTTTAACTCCCGTAAATATTCTTCGAAATTTTTGAAAGTGATATATGTTATTCAAGTTCACTACCTGATGTTCCCTATTAAAAATGGAGTGAATAACTTTACTGGTTCTTACAGTGTTGACAAAATTATAAGACACATATCTAATTTGTCAAATAGTGAACGAAAAGATTCAGAACTTAAAAATGTTTTATCAAATACGTCAAAAACATAAATTTATTCCGTTATCATATATAATTATTTTATAATAATAATATTTTCATACAATTTAAAGAAAAGACTTAAAAACATAATGGACAAAATTATAAGACATCAACCGTTTTTTCCAAATACAGTCGTCAACATAATTAGCAGACACCAATGGTCTAAAAGAAAATCCGCTAACACGGTTATTCAATATTTGGTGAGCCGCCATTGTTTTTTATAACATGAAAGATGCGATTCTGCATCGAATCTATCAATTCTAAAAAAATATCGCAAGACAGTTCTTCTCAAGCACATTTTATAGCATTCTTTTGGTCTTCGACACAAACTGCCTCCCATTTCGGTAAACCGTACGAGCTAAGATCCCCCACAAGTTTTCGATAGTATTTAAGTCTGGGGAGGGAGAAGACCACGGGAGAACATTGATACTTTGCTCTGAAAGCCAAATTTTTGTTTCGTGTGATGCATGAATCGGCCCGTTATCGTGCTGGAAAGTGTAGTTTTAACCGCTAAGAAGTTCACCGTATATGGCTAGTTGATCTTTAAAAAGATTCTTATAATTTTCGGAATTCATTCTTGAATGCATAAAAACAATATCCGTTTTCCCTTGAGCCGAAAAACCAGCCCAAACCATTACTCAGCCTCCACCCATTTGGTGGCTCATTAGTACATGAGAAGACATCCGTAAATCATGCCAATAATATTGAAACCCATCAGGACCATCCAGTTTAAACTTTTTTTTCATCAGAAAATAACACAGAGTACCATTTGGAGGTCCAGGCCATAGTTTGTTTAGCGAAGTTTAGACGCTCCATTTTGTGCCGGCTTAGAAGCGGTGGTTTTTTTCTTCAATTTTTTTATATTTCGCATAGGAAGTATTATGCAACACCCTGCTAATGGTTCTCCTTGAACAATTCAGTTTCAAAGCATTTTTAATGCCTGTAGTGGTCATCTTATTCTGTGTAGCGAGCGAAAGCACATGGCGTCTGCCTCTCAAGGACAAGCAAGGAGTACGTCCAGATCTTTTAATCACCGATCCAATAATTCATCTTTTCAAAACATTTCTAATTGCACATCTAGAGCGTTTAATAACTCTTGAAATATTATTAATTGAAGCACCAGTGCTATTTAATCTCCAAATTTCGCGAATTTCACTTTCTTTTAATTATGTACCTCGTGGCATGTTTGTAAATGCATGAAGTCGATTATCGTCTGCTTTAGTTAACTGCTGACGTCATAACAGCGTGCAGAAAATTTTCATATTGCACATTATTTTCTGAAAAAAGCAGATGTTTTAATTAAAATGTTAGGGTGTCTTATAATTTTGTCCATGGTATTTTCAAGTTTTTTTATTAAACTCTATAAAAATACCATTTCTGTAAAACAATTGCGTGTGATAACAGAATAAATTTATGTTTTTCACGCATTTGATAAAACATTTTTAAGCTCTCAATCTTTTCTTTCACTTATATGTCAAATTAGATAGGTGTTTTATGTCCACCACTGTATATAGAGACACCCGAAAGTATTCCAAAGCATTATGTTCTATGAGCGATATTTC
Organism: Salticus scenicus; assembly: GCA_963930645.1. Lineage (NCBI taxonomy): Eukaryota > Metazoa > Arthropoda > Arachnida > Araneae > Salticidae > Salticus > Salticus scenicus. Next base: position 68,699,678 of record OZ005656.1, on the reverse strand, counting down.
TATAAATCATATTTTAATAATTTTATTTTCACAAATTTTAATGAAATTGCAATACGTCATTCAAGTTCACTATTGAATATTCCCTATAGAAAATGAAGTAAATATCCTACTGGTGTGTGTACAGGATCACCCAAAAGTATTCCAAAGTATTGCGTTCTATGAATGGTATTTGTATAAACCATACTTTAATACATTTACTTACACAAATCTTAATGAAATTTAAATATGTTATTCAAGTTCACTATCGGATGTTTTCTATTGGAAATGGAGTTAATATCTCTACTGGTGTGTGTACAGGGATACCCGAAAGTATTCCAAAGCTTTGTGTTCTAAAATAGATATTTCTATAAACCATATTTCAATAACTTTACGTCATACAAATCTTAATGAAAGTGAAATATGTTATTCATATGCACAGAAATATGTGTCCCATGGCTTATAGTATGATTAGCAATGAAATTTGCAGGGCTACACAAAAAAATTCAGTTACATTAAGGGTTATTAATCCAAAATTGCTGGAATGACATTTTCATTTACATTAAGCATTTTTAATACTTTCTAAGAATTTTTAAGTGTGAATATGATTTCAATTAATGTATTTGTCGGTCCGACTGTCTACTTGTCTATCTGTCTGTGTGCCCATCTACAACGTCCGTAAATATTCTCAGATATTTTTCTAAAAATAATATATCTTATTCAGGTTCATTATAGAATGTAAACTATTTAAAATGACATTAATATGTTCTGTACAACTGGTTTGTGTACAGACATACACCCAAAAATGTCAATGCGTTCAATTTTAAGTGGAACATTTTTATAAATCACATTTAAATAACTTTCTACTGCAAAAATTATAAATTGACATTTATTGTTAATATGCTAAAATAATATTTTGTATACAACAGAATAAATTCAGCGTTCAGATTTACAGGGTTGCACTAAAATATCCAGATACATTAAGGGCTGCTTTTCCGTTTTCATTCAGCCTTTTTAACACTTTCCAACAATGTTTAATAATGATTTTGAATTCAATTATTCTATTTGCTTTCTCCCCTGAAGGAGACTTCCATGACTTTTAGGATTACTTTTCATTTTTTATCGGTTTATTATTAATTTATTTTCGTTTCATATTTCCTATTGCTTAATTTTGCGCATTGGTTTGCATATACTTAGTTACAGGTTTTTATAAATTTCAAGTTTTTCCTAATTGGTTCTCAGATTTCAATTTCATATATGTGTTTACATATATATATTAACTGGGAGGAAACCCTCCAATCCCATTATTTATAGCTTGAAGGAACCGACCAGGGCATAAGCATAATGTCCAATACGTACCTTCACGTGGTGCAACTGTTAGTAATGCCTAGCATTATGAATCATCACGGATGAGCTCGCACCATTGGCCAACGTGGTGTGACTTAGCCAGTTCCTCCTTCATATTTCAAAATGACTGTTTTATATGTACAATGGACTTCAGTTCCCGGAAGCCGGAATGTCCCTACTCTGGGTAGCAAGCAGGAAAGCAAGAAGGCGGAGGGTGCGAAGAATCACCGGGTAAGCTACCAAGGAAGGAATATATGTACTTCAAATTGCAGTTACTTGAGCTCCGCAGATAAACTCTTCGAGCTTGAAGAAGAATTAAGACATATTACATGGGAGATTGTAGGTCTCAGTGAAATTAGAAGAAAAGGTGAAGATTCTCTAGATTTGAAGAGTAAAATTTTCTTTATTATCAAGGAACTGATAATGGAAGATGCAGCGGAGTAGGATTTTTGGTTAACAAGAACTTAAAAAACAGAGTAAAATGTTACAAGCTTTTCTGTTAGAGTTGCAACCCTCACCATCAAGCTCTCTAAGCGTTATAACGCTGCTATAATTAAAATTTATACTCCAACCAGCACATGTGATGACCAGGTTATTGATAAATTCTATGAAGATGTTACGAAGGCCCTCAGCAAGACCAGAAGGCACAACCTTAAAAACATTATGGGAGATTTCAATGCTCGAATTGGTACCAAACATTCAAATGAAAGTGTAGTTGGTGCATTTGGAAAAGGAACTAGAGATGAAAGAGGCCACAGACTGATTGAATTTCCAGAATGTGAAAAGCTTTATGTCATGAACTCATTTTTTAAAAAGAATCCAAAGACGAAATGGACATGTATGAGTCCCAATGGAGGAACAAGTGAAATAGACTACATTCTAACTGACAAGAAATATACTTTTACTGGTTGTGTCGTGATAAATAGACTTAACTCTGTTAGAAATCACAGACTTGTGCGTTGTAAGGTAAAGTTCCAGGTTGCATTGGAAAGACAGAAACTGGTGCAAATTCGAAACGAGAGAATTAAACCACAGCCTCTAAAAGCTAAAAACAATAGTTCCAGGTTGAACTAAAGAATAGCTTTCAATTGCTTGAGGATACTGAAGACGTCAATGAATTCACTGTGAATTGTGTCAGTGTTGTTCTTGAATCAGCAAAAAAATCTTGCTGCTTCAGAAGAAGATTAACCTGTTAAAAAAATCTCAGAAGAGACACGACAGTTTATGGAAAAGAGAAGAAATAAGGAAATATAACAATGAAAATATTACTGAAAAAGTTAAATTTTCAGAACTATGTAAAACTCTGAGGAAAAAGATTGTAGAAGACACCAGGAAATTCAACGGTATTATAATCTAGCAAGCCATTGAAGAAAATTAAGGTTTGAAGACTACAAAGAGAAATCTGGTGCTTTGTATGAAAAGAATCCTTGCGTTTAAGACAAAAAGTAGAAATATCACTCGGAATCAAAAGCAAATTCTAAAAGAAACAGCAAATTTTTATTAAAAGTTAGGGATGGACCGGATATAGATTTTATCGAATATCCGGCGTTCCGGATAATTTTTTTTTTTGCCGGATCTGGATATCCGACCGGATATTTTGCAGCAAATTCCTTCCCTAGTGCACACATGAAATTTTTAATTTTTTAAAGGCACACAATAATTAAAAAATCTGGTGTGAAACAATCACACGACTTCCATTACCCACTGTTACACATATATGCATTTTTTGGAGATCATGTCAGCAGAAGATATAAAAGTGGCCTAAAGAAGTAGAAACCTAACATTTTTCTGGTAAGATAAACTTTATACACACGTAAAGACATATAAAACGAAACTTACACATAGCGAGGTAAAAAATAAGAATAAAAAATGGCAGAGTTATTTTTTGGAACACCAATTTTCGAGATCTACCTAAACTTCTGACCTACCTAAACAGGGTAGCTGTTAATTTTCCTCTAAGAAATGGATTTATATAACAATTTTCAAGAAAATCGTTAGAGCCTTTTTTGAGATACCAATTTTTACCAAAACTCAGTTATTGATAGGGAAACAATAATTACATACAAAAGCATATTTAAAAGTGAGTTAATATGACGAATTTGAAAAAAATCAATACAGCCGTTTTTAAAGGAACGCCCTTCCGAGACCTGAAATTGATCTATTTTTACAGGACGCCTATCAGTTTTCCTAAACTAACCAACTTTATCATTCGAAAGGACCTCTAATAGAGTGTTTTTATAGCAGATTTGAAGAAAACCGTTAGAGTCGTTTTTGAAATACGAACTTACGGTCCCACTTCCGGTTTCCGATGTCCCACTTCCGGTTTCCGATGTCCCACTTCTGGTTTCCGATGTCCCATTTCTGGTTTTTCAATTTCCCCCAAAATTTGGAAAATTCATCTGTACACCAGTCTTGTTTCAATTCTAAAGTTTCGTAGTTCTATCTTTATTAATTTCCGAGATATAATAGCCAGAAGATTCCCCACACACATACACACACACATACATACTGACCAGTTTCCAAAAAACATTTTTTGAGCTCAGGGATCTTAAAACGTGTAAATCAGGTGAAATCTCGATATCGAATTTTCAGACCGAAAACAATACTTCCATTACCTATGGTAGTAGGGTAATGGAAGTAAAAAAGATATTTGCAATTGGTTTTTATGCAACTGGATTCCATTCGCATACATGAAAATGTAAATACCATTGGTAATAAATATAGACAATTTTAATTACAATAAAAACTAGTATGTTGTGGCCACCACAAGACTTTCTTCTATATTTTCCTATATACATATTCAATCAGTAACAATATTAAAAAAAATTACGAATTTTTTCTAAGTTCTTTTTTTTTGTTAAAAGTAATACATATTCAACCAGTAACATTATATATATATATATTTTAAAAAAAAAAATTAAAAAAAAAACGATTTTTTTTTCTAAGTTTTTTTTTTTTTTTTTTTTTTTGTTAAAAGTAAAAAAAAATCAATAACTTTGTTTTAAATTATCACAGATTAAAAGTTCAACCATTCGTTTTAAAGGTATTGACGAGATCTTTCGAAAGATACCCATCTTGAAAATTTACCACTCCCGGGGGGTACTTCAACCCCCAGGGGGGGAAAGCGATGCCCCCACATGCACAGACATTTTTTCCTAGTTACTATTACTATTATCAATAACTCATATTAATTTTACAATCACAAGTTAAAAATAACTCTCATTATGTACATTTATACGAAATTTTGTCCTATACTGCCATGTTAAAAATTTAGAAAAAATGTGATCAGAGCGCCACCTGTTGAGCTATTGATCCCCAAATGTAATCAGCACCAGTTTATGTCGGGGACCAACTAAATACCAAATTTCGTTAAATTTCGTTTAAAAAAAAAGAAAAAAAAATTTTTTTTGTTTCTTTTTTGTTAAAAGTAAAAAAGATCGATAACTTTGTTTTAAATTATCGCAGATTTATAGTTCAACCATTCGTTTTAAAGGTATTGACGAGATCTTTCGAAAGATACCCATCTTGAAAATTAACCCCCTCCCGGGGGGGGGTACTTCCCCCCAGGGGGGGAACCGGTGCCCCCACATGCACAAAATTTTTTTCGTAGTTAACTACTACTATTATCAATAATTCATATTAATTTTACAATCACAAGTTTAAAATAACGCTCATTATGTACATTTATACGAAATTTTGTCCTATACTGCCATGTTAAAAGTTTACATAAAATGCGATCACAGCGCCATCTGCTGGGCGATTGATCCCAAAATCTAATCAGCACCATTCCATGTCAGGGTCCAACTATATACCAAGTTTGGTTCAATTTCATTCATCGGTTCGTGAGATACGGTGAAAAATACGAAATTTTGCGATCACAGCGCCACCTGCTGGACGATTAATCCCCAAATCTAATCAGCACCATGCCCCGTCAGGTTCCAACTATATACCAAGTTTGGTTGAATTTCATTCATTGGTTCGTGAGATACGGTGAAAAATACGAAAATTTGTCCTAGACTGCCATGTTAAAAATTTACATAAAATGCTATCTCAGCGCCACCTGCTGGGCTATTGATCCCCAAATCTAATCAGCACAATGCCCTGCCAGGGTCCAACTATATACCAAGTTTGGTTCAATTTCATTCATTGGTTCGTGAGATACGGTGAAAACACGAAACCACAAACAGACACACAGACAGACATTTTCTAAAAACTATCAATTCGTGTTCAGGACATCCCAAAACGTGTAGATCCTTCAAAAAACGGAGGTCGAAAATTTTCGCGAATCCAATACTTTCCCTATATTACATATAGAAGAAAGTAAAAATGTGAGTATTCAGCTGTGGGAATTATAAATAATATAAATAAATAGACAGATATAAATAAATAGACAATCTATATATATAAAAGAGTAAACTCACTAATTTAACACAGCCATGGCGATTCTATGGGAGATAGAGTCAGACATTTATAAGCATAACCTGGCTTCAAATTACTTCACGGTGAAGAAATTGCAGATGGAGAGACTAGACTTGAGTAGAAAAAAAAATCATTTTAAGCGATTTTGGAATTTTGAATTTCTAAGGATAGAGGGGTAAAAACAATTTTCGGAGGTAAATTTTGCAAAATCCAGATTTTCGAGTAGAACTCTACAAATAATGGCACAAAGATATTAAAAAGCGGCCGAACATTTTCTTGTCAATATTTCAAAAAACGCATTTTTATATTTTGCGATTTTTGATTTTGTGGGGAGTTACGAGGGGTAAACTCGAGACTGCCCTTTTAATGCAAAGTTCGTCCGAGAAAATCTAAATGAGTTGAGATCAAAAAGTTTAGTGAGTGGCTTATTTACGTGTATCCAACACCCACTGTAACACGATTTTCCCTCTTGCGGGCGGAGGCGGGGTGGGGGTGGGGGAGAGGCAATAAACATTTTTCCAAGCATAAGTTTGCTACAGGTAATCTCATTAAGATCAATTGTTATGTGTGGGTTGGTTATGCGTTCCCAACACACACTATAAAGGGATTTTACGAAATTTTCCTCTGCCGCCCCTCCCTTTAAGGGCGGGAGGGAGGCAAAAACACACTTTTAAGTGTAACTCTGCTCCAAATTATCTAAAGATAGCGATTTTTTCATACGTCAATTGGTGTTATGCGTACTCAAGACGCATACTAAAAAGGGATTTTGTGAAATTTTACCCTATCCCCCTTGTAATGAAAAATGGAAAAACTTCAGAAGAGGACAAAATCACTGAAGATATTTTAAAAGAAGCAGGGAATGAAGCCATTGAAATTCTTACACGACTATTCAACAAATATATACCAATATGTGATGTTCCAAAGGACTAGAAAAATACCATCATAATACTACTTTTTAAAAAAGGAGAAAAAGAAGATATTAGAAACTATCGTCCAATCAGCCTGCTCTCAATTTTGTATGAAATTCTGATGAAAGTTCTGGCAAACAGCTTACAGAAACAATAAGATGCAGCACAACCTAAATAACAAGCAGGATTTCGAAGAAGTTTTAGTACCATCGACCATATTCATACAATTAGAGAAATTATTGAAAAAAAAGCAATGAATACGAACTGTCTCTGTGTGTGGCTTTTGATGATTACGAAAAAGCTTTTGACTTCGTATCATCACTATCAGTTATGGATGCATTAAGCTATAATATTAGTTTGGGATATATTCGCCTTATTGGAAGCATTTATAAAGAAGGAACAGTCAAATTAAAACTTCTCAAAACGAGTAATGCATTCAAAATTAGAAAGGGTGAAAGGGTGTAAGAAAAGAGGGCACAATTTCACCCAAACTCTTCAATGCAGTACTTCAAGAAGAACTAAAAAAATTAAATTGGGAACAGAAAGACATAAAAATTGATGGAGAGTTTTAAATCATTTGAGATTTGCGGATGATATTGTACCTCTTGCCTCCTCATTTGAGGATTTGCAACAAATGCTTCAAGAATTAAACAAAGAAAGCAGGCTCGTTGGATTGAAAATGAACCTCACCAAGACAAAAGTTATGTCAAATTCCTTCGTTTCACCACAGAAGGTCACTGTTGATATGGATGAATTAGAAACGGTATGCATGGAGAGCATTTGGAAAAAATAGCGCTATATTCAAAAGTGACCTCCCAATTTGTTTGAAAAGAAAAGGTTTTGGTCAGTGCATTTTGCCTGATTTAACTTATGCTTCAGAAACTTGGTAGTTAACATGTAAAGCTATCCAAAAACTTCAAACAACCCGGAGAAGCATAGAGAGATACATTTTAGGATTCAACCGAAGAGACAGAAAACGAAACACTTGAATTAGGAAGCAAACCAAAGTTACTGATGTTATTTCTAAAGTGAAGAAGTTAAAAGCCCGAGAAGAAGTGGTGATAGATGGACCACAAAAGTCCGATTTTGGATACCAACAGGTAAGAAAAGATCGAGGAAGAGACCACTGTATTGTTGGAGAGATGAAATTGTGAAGTTTGGAAGAGCAGAATGGAGAAAAATTGCAGAAAACAGGGCAGTTTGGAATGACCTAAGAGAGTCCTTCATCCTACAGTAGATTGATAAAAGCTGAAATAGATGATGATGATGATGATGATGATGATGATGATGATGATGATGATGATATATATACACTGCTCAAAACAATTAAAGGATATTGCGGTTTTATGTGGATTTTGTGGCTGGGAAACTTTTTAGCTGATTGATACATGGTTGACAGACGTAGTAGGTTATATGAGAATAAATTACACATGTTTGGCAGAAAAAAAATGCATTTTATTGCGCATTTGTGTGCAAAATGAAAAAAACACAATTTTTGCATATGAGAAAAAAAAGAAAAAGAAAAGGTGTTTTCTTCAAAGGAAATCATTTTCAGTAGAGGGTATGGTTTCCACGGACGGCCAGCAACGTTGAACACCTTTGAGGCATGGAGTCAATGAGGCTATTAATCACGAGTTGGGGGTATTCTGTCCCACTCTTCCAGAAGAGCTCTTTCCAGTTCTTGGAGAGTTTGTGGGGGTGGTTGGCGGCCAGCAACTCGTCTTCCTAGAGCGTCCCAAACGTGCTCTATTCGATTCATGTCTGGAGAACACGCTGGCCATTCTATTCGTACGATTCCTTCCACGAAAAGGAAATCCTCCACCAGGTTAGCACGATGTGGCCTGCAGTTATCGTCCATTAAAATGAAGTCGTCTCCGATTGCTGCAGCGTAAGAGACTACAATAGGTCTGAGGATCTCATCCCTATATCGGCGACCAGTCAGAGGTCCATCTCGAATGATGTAGAGGTCTGTGCGCCCGTCAATGGAGATGCCACCATACACCAACACTCCCCCACCGCCAAATCTGACACTTTCGTGCACGAACGCAGGATTATTCCTACTGCCACGGCCCCTCCAGATGAAAATACGCCTATTATCAGGCTGAACAGAAAAACGGGACTCGTCAGAAAAAAGAACATTGCTCCATTCATTTCTCCTCCAGTTCACATGCTCTGTTGCCCACTCCCTGCGGTCGCGACGATGCCTTGATGTTAGTCTAACGCATACCATCGGTCGGCGAGTATACAGACCTACACCATGGAGCCGGTTTCGGACAGTCTGTGTTGAAACCGTGGTGCCAGTAGCCGAGCGAAGGTGTTGTTGGAGAAGAGTAGCGTTTATATTTCGGTGTCTCCGAGCCGTTAACACTAAATAACGATCTTCATTGGGCGTTGTTGTCCGTCTACGACCTTGCCCTGGTCTTCGGCCTGCACTTCCAGTCTCCAAAAAACGGTTCCAGATCCTGGAAATCACACTTTGTGACACTCCAATGGCTTGCGCTACTTCGGCTTGAGTTTGGCCCCCTTCTAACCTACCAACAACTCTCCAAGCTTCTGAATCGGTTAAATGACTTCGCTGAGACATCGTACTCATCGAAACAAAGCAGTCACTGAATGCCGATCATCCTTGTCTTCATTGTCTTTTATTCAATTGAAAGTCAAATTTCATTCGCTGCCGCTGAAGCGACGTTTTTGACGTCGAACTCAAAATTAGCATACTCTATATTTTGAAAATCAGAAAAATTTGCATTTGTGATTCTCTTCTTCCATTTTCGGCAAAAAAAATTTCGCTTATATCTTTATTTTATATAAAACTTACAATATCCTTTAATTGTTTTGAGCAGTGTATATATATATCTATATCTATATCTATATCTATCTATCTATCTATCTATCTATATATATATATATATATATATATATATATATAATTCGCTATATTATCATATGAGTTTCTGAGAAGAGCAGCTGCGCCCCTCAACTCTCCGTTTCATCTATCTATATAGTAGTTTTCATTCTTCATCTTTTCTTATCCCTCTTTCTATCCATGAATTTTAATATTTGCGTTGATAAATTCATATACTTTTTGATGCAAAAGATTATATAGCTGTTCTGAGCAAAGGGGTTAAAAAAATATTTTTAAAAGCTTAATTTACCATCCGTGCATGTAATATTAATTATTATCATTATTATTTATATATCACTGTTAAAATACTCATTTTATTATAATAAAACTGCATTGTTTATTAATCATGTTCTTTTGAATCTAAACAAAAAAAGAAATTTTATTACTAAACCTGCCTGCAATGCAGAATTTATTTTCTCGTTGTTCCTTAATGTAAATGTCACAGTTCAATTTCACACAAACTAGTGTTTTATTGAAATCTAACCGTATTACTTCACGGTACTATTCTTTTTCTGAAAAATATAATATTAATAATACATAAAATAAATTAATTTTTGCGATTACTTCATTGTTTACGAATTCAAAAATACATTAAATTTTTCTTTTCTTTTTCTGTCATCGTGGAAAAATAAGAGAATTAATAAATTACAACACAGTATACTATACAGAATGTAATGTATTAAAGCACTTAAAAAGGAAATTTTTCAAATCATGAACTTAATAGAAAATTTGTAAGAAATTCTGCCTTAAAAGATAATTTCTAATTAGCTAAACCAACAAAAGAATGACTTTTATTATTTTTATAATTAAAATTACTTACAGCAGATGAACCCAGCTTTTAACTTCACTGAAAATTGTTAAAAAGGAAGTATTATTAGGGGGGAAAAATACATAAATGATGAAAGACGAGGATTCAGGCGAAATACTTGCTTCAATAAAATTTTGCATCGTTAATTTTTGTAATGGCTTTGGTTAATTTCACTTGCTTGTTTATTAAAATATTTTTTTTTCTTTTGAAACCAAAGAACATTTTTATGAATACAATTTAAAATAGCCTAAAAAATTATTTTATTTTCGAAGCTTTATTTAGTGTATGTTAAAACTGTATCTAAACTAGGGCTGGATTATTTATCAATATATCCCCAAGTATCGATATTTTTTTAATATCCCGATAACAATATTTAAAATCTAGCTCCGCCAATATATCCCTTTAACGATATTGCCGAGTGCGCACCCGAGTAAGCGAAACTCGAGCGAATGAAACCCGATCAGCCAACATATAACAGCTAACGAGACCCGAAGAAAAAAAGCGCCGAATATCTTATTCTAATACTCATTTTCTACTTTCCTCTAATTACTCACTGATAAACTAGAAAAAATAACCCCACGCCAAACGATCTCCATTGCCCATCCTTCATAACCTCAAATCTAAACATCACTGCTTTAAAAAGGCCACCGCATAATAAAAAAAATAAATAAATAAACCAGTATTTATTGAAAGCCATCTGCTTTGATTATCCCTTGAATAAGCTGACTTCGTTCAAGGTCACGGTTCTACCCCTTCAGAAAAAATTCATCAGACATACTCCAATATCACAATACATTCACTATTAATACGTATTCATACCTATAATCAGCAGCTGTGTTTACTAGGAAAGAGATCTGATGTTAGTCGAAACGATATATCCCTATCCGAGATATATATTATGGGTTCTGAGTTCTGATATATTACAATATATTGAATTCCCACTCTACATTCATGCATATCGTAGGTGATGGAAACCACAGAAAAGGCAATATGACGAATGAAAACAATATCTTATGTTTTAGCTCCTTTCCTGCTATTGGTTCATTGATATCGGTCTATTTCAAAGTGTCGATATAAAATGGCCAATAACATGCTTCAACATGTGTTTAATAAAGATCATCAAAGCCGAACTGATACAGTGATGCCAGATTAGGGATTTTGTCCCCATTTTGGAGAGTTTTGAGGCTTCTGGGGACAATTTTGGAGACCAAATGTTTGTGGGGACTTTCTGGGGAATTCTAAAATTTTTGGGGACAAATCTGGGGCGTTTTTCAACTTTCTGTCAATGTTGGTAACGTAATGATTTATCCCTATGACTAGAAACTTTCAATAGCTTTATTGTTATTTGGGGATTTTTTTCTAAAATTGCCTTCATTTGGGGAAAAATCTGAGCTTAAATCATAGAAAAATCTGCTTGATATATTTTTTTTTTTTTGAAAAATTTTTTATTTTCCTTTTTTAGTAGAAATCAAGTTGGGGATTTTTTCGAAAAAAAAAAACCGTAATTTGGGGAAATTTGAAGACCTGTTTGGGGAAATAATTTTCGACCATCTGGCATCACTGAACTACTAGAAGAGTTTTTTTGCAAATTTTCTTAGCGTTTAATAAAAAACTTCTGAAAATAAAAGCAATTATGAAATGTAATTTTTTTAAATATTATTTTATTATTATTAAATATTTCGATAAAATATTTTTTTTTTTATTAAGACTGTATATCAGTAAGATAGCTCCCTTTCTCCTTTTCCATGTTATCCAATGGGATTTTCGTTGCTTCGTTTTATAAAAATATCTCATTCAAAAATGAAGTTTTTCGAATTCTGTTTTTTGAATATTACTCTTTGAACGGGTCGCCTTTTAGCTTAGTGAGCAATTTTTCGAAAAAATTAATTTAAATATTTTATTTCAATAAGTAAATTATGGACTCTAAGTGTGGATCTCTAAATAAAATATTTAAATTTATTTTTTCGAAAAATTGCTCACTAAGCTAAAAGACGACCTGTTCAAAGAGTAATATTCAAAAAACAGAATTCGAAAAAGTTCATTTTTGAATAAAATATTTTTATAAAACGAAGCGACAAAAATCCCATTGGATAACATGGGAAGGGAGAAAGGGTGCTATCTAACTGATGTAAAATAAAGTTTTATCGTCAGTAATTTTACAGTGACAGTTTCTTTATAGAATTATATAATATTGAATAGTTTATTACTTTTTTTATGTAGCATTTATTTTTTCTCTTTCCATTTATTTATTTATTTATTTATTTTATTTTTAAAACCGTACATGTTAAATAAAATTGGTTTAAATGCAAAATGAGTTACTTTAAGTAACAAAATGAAACTTCAACATAATTTTGTTTAAAAAATATAATTTTTATACTGACAATGTATACATACATACACACACACACACACACACACACACATATATATATAATATGTAATTCAAATTTCAGTTATTGTGAAACTATTACGAATGTGAATTGAACATATATATTTAAAAGATATTATAATGATTTGGTAAGAGGATACAAAAATAAAAATGACAAGTAACTGACATTTAGGATGCATATAAGAGTTTTAAGTAAAAAATATTACTCTCTACGACCAAAAAAGGTGTATTCAATGGCAATTCTGAACTATTTATAATGGCAATTCTGAACTATTTATAATGGCAATTCTGAACTATTTAAAATGATTTTCATTTTTATTTAATACCTACATCTTAAGACAATTTTCTGAAGCTTTATTTTTAGAAGAATTATGAATTTTGATATACTTGGTACAAATAAAACACAGATCACATATTAGCTGTGTTAAAATATGATTTTAAAATAATTAAAGCTTAAAATGGGAAGAATAGAGGATAAACTATACAGAGGTATACTAAAAAGCAATAGTATAAGTTATAAGAAACAAAAAACATTAATTCACTTTTTATGATTTTTTTTTAATGATAAGGTTATGGTAGTAATATACCAGAAAATACATGGAAAACACTCTTTACTTGTATACTTTAAAATTCGTGTGCATATGTCTTTAAAAAATAACAAATGTCTATTTTTTCCTGCCTTGAAAGAAATATCGCAATATATCACTAATATCGATATTAACTTGGTGATATATCGCGATATTTAATTTCTGATATCGTCCAGCACTAATCTAAACAAAATGCCTGAATAGGTCATGTGTTTTATAATTTACAAAGTTTTAAATAAAAAAGCTACTTTTGATGAGTTTTTTTGTTTAATTTTTGTTTACATTAATTAAAAATCATTTTTTAGTGATATTCACGACTATCTGACGTTTTTGTGAAACGTCTTCGATACAACAAAATGCAGGAGTTTCAGCGCATCCAGTGCATATATGTATATATATACATATATATATTTTTTCCCCTTTGAATCTTAACAAGTAACGTTATCTGTTTTGTGCAAAAACAATTCTCAGTATAAGGCCCGTAAAGCTAAGGTCCAGTAGTAATTAGCAAAGACAATATGTAGATTACGAAAAAATTCATCTTATAAAATTAATCATGTCCTTTTTCAAACAGAAGCGTTAATAACCAATGATTATACGTCATTAGGGCTTAAGGATTAAAATGTGCTATTAGGAGAATAAGCAGCTTCCAACGAAAAAGAAATATGTATAAGAACAAGTAATATACTCGTCACACATAAATTGCAAAATACCTCTCTACATTAAAATTTTTAAATATATATAAATAGCGGGACTTTTATCTTACAATAAACCCCCCCCCCAAACGTTTATAAACAGAATAGGATGAAATGAAATTTTTCAGATTTTCAAAGCTTATTAAGAATTCCTACAAGTTCAATAAGCAGTTCGATCCAATATATTTATCTGTGTACCTATTACATTAAAGAGTAATTATCTGGTTATAAAGACAGAAACGGGTTACATGTCTGTAGCTAAATTAAATACGACATGATAGTGAGAAAATAATTGTTTGTTTATTTTAGGAATTTTATTTATTAAAATGTTATCGTTTAAATAATTATTTTCTACACTTTAAGGAATGCAAATTAAATTTTAGGTTGTAATAATTTTAAAAAAATGAAATTAAGAGCATCTATGAAAATTTTTACTTTTCTAAAAAAATTTTTTCTTACATTTATATTAAAATAACGTATTGTTCTTTTTAATACATCAATATCAAAACCATCAGTCTTAAGCATGTTTCAGTTTCTTTCTTCTATTTTTTTTTCCTTTCTTTTTTCATTTTTATTGAGCGTATCGAATACAAAATATTCTTTGTTATTTTTTTGCTTTGTTACATATCCTTGGCAATAAAATCACTTTGGCGATAAAGAAAGTGGAATAATTAAATTTCAACATTATTTCTTAGAATTAAGCAGAATATTTGCAAAAAATAAATTTATATAACATTGAAAACATAATCACATAGAAAAGAATTTGAAATATGTAAACAATTCCTCTATCGATTATTTTTTCATCCTACTGGAATGCCCTATTTTGATCTGTTGTAGTTGGATACGTGTCAACATTCTGCTACTAAAGTGGCAGAACTCCAAATATGTGTGTGTATGTATTCTATAATTTGCCGTGTGCAAACGCTAGTATTTAGAAATTAATTTAAATAAATTCTGAATACATATAGATCATCTAGACATGAGTTACCGTCTTTATAAAGAGGATATTAAAGAAGTATCTGGTAAATACATTAAAGGCAAGTTGAAAGGTAACGATGATAATTAGGACCAAATTAAGCTTATCTGTCGAGTTAAAAGCCGAAGTTACACATATTCCACTTCACCCTATATTTATATTAAATAAATCACATTTCAAATTAACAAAATATTTTTATCATACTTGAATTTTATAAATCGTACAGCGGTGAAGAAAAACCACTAGGAACATTAGATAATGTGATAAGCAGATTTCTAATTGCATTTTCTGTAAAAATACACTCGAGAATAATTACTTCTATGCACTAAGCTTTACTTCTCAAAAATACTGCCTTAGTTTTTCCCTCTTTTTCCGTGCATGCTTGTTTCCAATTATGTTACTAAAAGATAATTTCGAATGAAAGAAATGATTTGTACTTATTAACTCAGACCCCGTTTCATTAACTGGTTTAAAGATACTATATAATAAATTTATTATTCACTTAATTAAGATATAAAGAGACACATACATATATATAATTATTCAGTGATAAAATGAATAAGAAGAAATGATTCAGTGATGATTTTTGATCGACATTCAAATATGGAGATTTTTTTATTTTTTAAATAAAATTAATATATTTAATTCTAAGAAAATGAATAAAAATTCCTTTCTGCTTATACTGAGATGGGGAGACCAGATTTTTTTAGTTAAATTTCAGGACAACTCTCGCGGTGTTCCCAAATTTTGGGGACAAAATAAATATATCACCTTAAATTGTAAAATTTTAGCAATTTTTATATATGAAGTACTTGAAAACCCTTATTTCAGCTTATTTATTATACATATAATAAATTATTATAGTAATACATTAATAACTTTTTAACCGGCGTCCTCAAAAGTGTTCTAATTTTTAGGTGACGAATATAGTTTTCGAGGACTGTCCTCGAGATTTGTGGACAGCGGTTACCCTAACTGAGAAGAGTATATTCCTTTATTTTGCAGTAACGGAAAATTGTGAAAGTTTTATGATTAATTTGTTTTCATTTGTTTTATTGATCTGAAGTCTTTAACTAGTCGTATTTTGAAAAAAGATACTGGGATAAACTTGCTAAAAACTTTGTTGTGATGTTAACCCCTTAAACAACCTTTTATGTTTCAACTTTTGTTTAAAAAATATCCATTTTTCGACTATTTTTTCGGTTTTTTTTCAAATTTTGCAAATTGTCTTAAGCACATGAGTACTTTCACTTTTTAATGGTCTTACAATTTCATGTCAGTTGCTTGTTGTCATTGCTGAGCAGCGATGATTGCTCCTCCCTCTTTTTTTCTTATAGGTGAAGATTACTGCATTGTATTTAACCAAATAATTTCTAATTAATATCGCAGTTAGAAAATGAAGATTTTCAAGTGATTTACCACAAGATATGAATTAATGAAAATTACTAATTGAACCCACAATATATTTAAAGTTAATGATACTTATAAAAATATTATTTACAAAATACTTATGTACAATTTAACATTTTAGGGTAGCCAAAAATGCTGATATTTTCCAGACTTTCGAAGCCGCTAACGCCATTCTTTGTGTTTTGCAGGTGACGAACATGGATAAACAGAGTCGCGTGATACGAGAGTTTCTGTTATATAAATTCCATCTGCAGCATAATTTCACCGAGGTATACAAGAAATATATACTAAAGGAAATATTCTGTAAATCATGTAATGGCTAAAATTTGGTTTAAAATGTTTAAATATTGTATACTTGGCTTTGAATAGGAAAACCATACGAAAAAATGGAACATAAGGAACATAATGACGCTCATTCTTATTCCTTACCGAAAACAAAACAATTGAAAGAGAATTCGGAGATACCACATATATCACAAATATTTGAAAAATACCACAAATTTACTGAATCTCCAGATTGAATCAATGTAAAATTTGCCCTTGTTACTAATTAAGTTTCTTTAAGAAACAATACCACAGACTTTACTCAATTTAATATAAATATTAACAATCTCTAATTTAAAGATTTGTGTATGATCTTTTCGTTATTTCATTCTTAAAGAATCATATATTGCTTTATTTAATTATTTTCCTGTATAGCTCTTACAGAGCAGAATCACTTAGATATTGTTTGATGTCTAGGCACTTTCTTTTACTGACATTGCTTTACCAACGAAAATTCATAATTAAAAGGAATGAAATATGTCTGATAAGATCATTTCAAGATTATTTAAGTGCGTACCGTTAGACTGAGCTTATTGTGCTTAATTTTAGAACGTGCTATGTTAGTAATAAGAATCCTCTTCAGTAATTGTGTTGTATGGAGTTTTTAGATTAATAAACAAGTGTTTGAAGTCAAATGATAATGATTTAAAAATTCCATTACTTATTATTTAATTCATGAAAAATTACGTTTACTGTTTTATTGTTAACATATAATGATTCTTACTACCTTTTAATACAGTTTATTGAATTCAAATTTAAAATTATCCATTAAAGGCAGCGTCCTCGGTTAAAAACAGATAATAATATAGCATAAATATTCATTGTGGTTTATAAGAATTTTTTTTTTCTATTTGCTGAAAGTTGGGGACAGCACAATGAGCAATCCCACAAATCTGCTATTAATTATAATATCGTGATTTAGATAACCTTCTTAGACATTTTTCAATCCTCGCGCATACATTTCTTTTTTTTGTGTGTGTCAATAGGGAAACATGCTCACAGTTTGTGAGACATAGCGGTATAAAAGAATGCGATAGTGGTGAAAAAGTTTATTTTTATTGTAATAGAAGTGGTTTACAGAAGGTGCTAATATGATGAAAGATAATTCTGTAAATAATTACAAAAGAAAAATTGTTAAACAAAAACGTTTTTATCCTGATACTGAAAGATCAAATGATGATTGACAATTTATTGTAAATAATGTATAGCATGTAATATAAGAAGATAATCTGAATTTTATATATGATTTTACTTTGTGAATTATATGAATGATTATAAAACGATTATAACTTGCGAACTGACGACGGAATAATTTGTAAACAAACATGCTCTTTCCTTGTTAATAAAACTCGCCAAAAGAGCGATAAACAGCCAAATACAGTGACGTTAAGATAATTTTCTACGCATGCGCGACTGGAGCTTTTCCTCTATCCAAGTTCCAGTTTTTTTCTGCTGTTAATCATTCTATAATGAAAATCGTGATATTGTTAAAAGATAAAGCATTGTTAGTTAAGCTTTATTATGAGAAGTCCCAGTGCACAACGTCG
Organism: Salticus scenicus; assembly: GCA_963930645.1. Taxonomy (NCBI): domain Eukaryota; kingdom Metazoa; phylum Arthropoda; class Arachnida; order Araneae; family Salticidae; genus Salticus; species Salticus scenicus. The sequence goes on along the minus strand of OZ005656.1, from coordinate 68,681,387 downwards.
ATTAATCTGATGAATGACTCCCGTCACGTTGAACATTTATAGTTCTAGCTGCATTGTTGAATGTACTGCACCACTGTAAAATAGTAAATTTTACAATTAAAGCGCCATCTGATAGGGAAAAAATAAAATATTTTGGAAAGAAATCTTTTGTTGCTTAAAAAAATCCTAAGTTTTTCGGTGTATGTCAGTGAAAACATCATAGTTCTACGGTTTGTACTTTTAAGTAATATATTTTTAATTTTTTCTGTGACTTTTAGATCATCCGGTATGTTCGATTTCCACCATACAGTCATATTCGATTCCTAACATATCGAACTCCGCACTCATTGACACTTTCGATTTAACTGTTTCATCTCAACTTTACTTTTTTCTGTTCAACAGGTACGAACATCTCAACTCTACTCGAACAGAAACCAAAAAGAACAGTTTATTCTTTTTTCCATTCGCACGGTAGCTTGCATGCTATCTTTCGCATTCTTATTTTCGCAGTTATTACTTTACGCATTATTATTGTTTATTACTAAACCGCAATGATTTATCGCACCTTATGTTGTCAACGCATTTAAATCTGTGTTTATGTTTAATATAGTTTTGTTTTGTGAGTGAAAGAACGAGTGTCTTTATTATTATCTTCACATCACATCAAATTACGCAACATTTTCTGGAGGCACCGGCGAGATTTTTGGTGAACATGTGTGAGTTTTCGCTAGCTTACAAATTTGGATATCCAAGCGCAGCTATTAAGGAATAAAACAGATAAGTACTTATTTTCCTATTTTACAAGTTTGACTTTGGTTTTTCGCATTACTCCATTACGTAGTAATGGCAAGCAAAAAGAACAATGACGATGACAGTAATGAAACTGTTGCTTTAGAAGATGCTGAAAAAATAGCAAAACATTATCGAGGCAGAGCGAAATCTGCGCTTACTAGAATTATGAATTTCATAAATAATGAAAATCAAATTTTTCAAAAACATGATCTCTTAAATAAACTTGAAAAGATTGAAATTATTTATTCTGATTTTGATAAAGCCGATTCTGAATTACCTGATGAAATTTCAGAAATAGAAGAATTTGAATTGAAATATTATGAAACCAAAGCCAAGCTTCAACAAAAACTTGAAAATTTATCTGTAAACATGCAAACAAATATTTTAAATTTTCAAAATCCCCCCATTAATACAAGTGCTATAGCTAGTAATTTTCGGTTGCCTAAATTAAATATTTGTCCGTTTTCTGGAAATTATAAAGATTGGATGTCTTTTAAGGATTTGTATATATCATTAGTTCATGAAAATGTTAATTTATGTAATGTACAAAAATTTCAATACCTAAAGGGTTTATTAAAAGACGAACCGGCTTCTATTATTAAACACATTCCAATATCTGAGAATAGTTATCTAGAAGCCTGGGAAAAATTACTTACTAGGTATGATAAGAAAAAACAAATTATTTCTGCACTTATTAAAACCTTTATGGATCAACCAACTGTAATTCATGCTAATGCATATAACTTACGTAAGATAGCAGATACTTCGGATGAAGTAATTAGGGGATTAAAAACTATTGACACTAAAGCTACTGAAAGAGATGTATGGTTAATTTATATTTTATTACAAAAACTTGACCATAAATCACGTGAAGAATGGGCACAATATTCCGCAAAAATTGATTTTCCAACTTTAGAGATCTTTTTACAATTTATTAATGATAAATGTGCATCTATGGAATTATGTAATGAAAATGAGAGTAAAGAGAATGAGTATAAACAAAATAAGGATAAACAATTTAAGTTATCTAAGTTTCATTCTAACGTTAATTACAAATGCATTTTATGTAAAAACAATAATCATTTCTTGTTCAAATGCTTTAAATTTAAAGAACTTCCTGTTAAGGATAGAAAACAATTTGTTAGAAAGAACTCATTATGCAGCAATTGTTTATCTAATAAACACTCTATCGCTCAATGTAATTCCACTTACACTTGTCATTTTTGTAATGAAAAACATCATTCTAGTATATGCGATAATAATTTGAAAACTTATACAGCTTCGGCTTCATCTGCTGGTAATAATTTTGAAAACTCTGAGAATCGTACAGAGCCATCTGGCATATCTCAATTCCAAACAAGTACTCATAACCATTCTATACAAACATCTTTCGCTTTACTTCCTACAGCTAGCGCTTATATTTATGATTCAATGGGTCAGAGACATGTGCTAAAAATTTTATGCGATTCAGGCTCTGAAAGTTCTTTTATCACTGAATCATGTATGAGTATTTTAGGTTATGAGAGAAAAAATGCAAGATTTCCCGTCAAAGGGTTGGCAAATTCAAAGATTGCAATAACTAAAGGTTATACAGACATTAATTTAATTTCCATTCACGATTCCGATGTCAAGTTATCCATGCGAGTTTTTATATTAGATAAATTAACAGCTCCATTGCCATCAGAGAAAATAAACAAGGAACATTTTTCGCATTTAAAAAATATGCAACTGGCCGATCCCAAATTTGAAATTCCAAGTAAAATTGATATGATTTTGGGATCTGATTATTTTTTTTCTATTTTACTTCCTGGTCAAACAATTTGTACTGAGAATGGTTTAATTGCTCAAAATTCAATTTTTGGTTTTCTCGTATCCGGAAAATTACCTGAATCTCAGACAAAATCTAATTCGATTTCAAATTTACATATTTACGAAACTAATATTGATAGTGAGTTAAAACGTTTTTGGGAATTAGAAGAAGTTTTTAATCCAAGTGAGAAGTTACTTTCACCCGAGGAACAGTTTGTGGAGTCACATTTTCAGGAAAATTATTCAATTAATCCAGAAGGCCGTTTTGTGGTGAAACTACCATTTTATAAATGCAAATCTGAATTATGCAATACAAAACCCGCTGCACTTTCCCGATTATATGCAATGGAGAGGAAATTTTCTGAAAATCCGGAATTCGAACAACAATATAAAGATTTTTTATATGAATACGAACAATTAGGACACATGGAGGTAATTACTCAGAATTCACTAAATATTTCTCAAAGGGAACAATATTTCCTACCTCATCACGCAGTTATTAAACCTTCTAGCACTACCACTAAATTAAGAGTCGTTTTTGACGGTTCCTGTAAAACTTCTGATGGTAAATCATTAAATTCAGTTTTAGGTGTTGGCCCTAAATTACAACGAGACATTTTTGAGATCTTACTTAATTTTCGATTACCGGAGATAGTTTTTTCTGCAGACGTGGAGAAAATGTACCGCCAGGTTTTAATTTCTGAGGACGATCAAAATTATCAAAAAATCCTTTGGAGATACAACCCTAATGAGGAAATAAAGGAATATAACTTGAAGACAGTTACATATGGCCTTGCTCCAGCATCCTTTTTGGCCACTAGGTGCATTAAGCAAATCGCTCTAGATTATAATAAAAAAACACACGTCTCGCGTACTTTGTTAAAAGATATATATATGGATGACTTGATATCTGGTTCAAACTCAGTTAATAGCGCAATATCAATTGCTAAGGAAACTGCTAATGTTTTGGAAGAACATGGGTTTCATTTGAGAAAGTGGAATTCCAATTCGAATGAATTCCTTGCGGAATTTCGAGAAAATTGCATCACAGATACAGACTTTAAAATAATACCAAACAACAATGAAAGTTCTAAAGTTCTAGGGCTTTACTGGAACTCTTTAGCAGATACATTTATTTTCAAAACCGCACTTACTCTCAAACCACCACTAACAAAAAGACGCATTTTGTCTGAATCCGCCCGCATTTTTGATCCTCTAGGGTTAATTTCACCTTGTACAGTAGTGTTAAAAATATTTTATCAAAAGCTATGGTTAACAAAAGGAGACTGGGATTCTCCTATTCCGCAACAATTTGAAGAGGAGCTCATTAAATATGAGAATTCATTCAATAAAATTAGCCAATTTTCTGTTCCTAGATGCGTCACGCTTTCATCCGATAGTACATTTGAATTACATGGTTTCAGTGATGCGTCAACACATGCTTATGCCGCTGCAATCTATTGTCGACAGACTCATGATAACAAATCAAAAGTCTCACTCTTAGTTGCCAAAACTAAAGTAGCTCCTATCAAGCAAATTTCCGTTCCCAAATTGGAACTTTGTGGTGCTTATTTATTATCTAAGTTATTTTCTTCAGTCATAAAAATATTAGAAAATTATGACTTTGACATTTACGCATGGACAGATTCAACAGTTGTTCTTTCTTGGTTATCCGCACATCCGCGTAAGTGGAAAACTTTTGTTGCAAATAGAACGTCACAAATATTAGATGTTCTTCCCACAAAACATTGGAGACACGTTCCATCTAAAGAAAACCCCGCTGATATCGCTTCTCGGGGCATAGATCCTAAAAGTTTACCTGAATGCAACTTGTGGTGGAATGGCCCAAGTTGGCTACTTTTGGATCCTACACATTGGCCTAATGATGCGCCTAAGTCTAAGGAAATCGAGGATCAAATTTCGGCTGAAAAGAAAGCTGATCCCATTTTGTCTTACCATATTGATACATCTAATGATCTTTATGATCAACTATTCAATAAATTTTCTTCATTTTTTAAAATCAAACGCATTCTGGCATATTGCCTAAGATTCATAAATAACTGCAAGTCAGCAAGTAAAGTTCATGTCTCAACAGATGATTCTTACTCCCCTCTTACATGTAGGGAAGCTAAACACGCCGAAGAGAACATCATTCGATGGGTACAAAATAAATACTTTCACGAAGACTTAAAACGCATCAAGAATCAAAACATTTTGTCTAGAAAAAGTCCTTTACACTCTCTACATCCATTCATTGACCAGAGCGGTCTGTTACGGGTGGGAGGTCGCTTACAAAACGCCCAATTATCATTTAACGAAAAGCATCCGGTAATATTGCCGTCTAAACACAAATTGAGCGACCTTATTATACAAGAGAAACATATTGCACACTTGCATGCAGGACCATCATTGTTATCCCACATTATAAAACAGGCATATTGGATCATTGGTGGAAAAAGATTAATCAATAAGCTTGTTAATAAATGCTTGAAATGCTTCCGTTTCAAAGCTACTTCTACACCCCAGCTCATGGGAAACTTACCACCACATCGAGTAAATCTCGAGCGACCTTTCTTTGCATGTGGTGTGGACTATGCTGGTCCAATGTATATAAAATTTAACAAGGGTCGTGGCTCTAAAACAACAAAAGGATACATAGCTGTATTCATTTGCCTTGCTACAAAAGCAGTACACATCGAAGCTGTCAGCGATTTGACGACTGACGCATTTATAGCTGCCTTACGACGTTTCAGTGCTAGACGTGGTTCACCTAGTCATATTTACAGTGATAACGCAACCAATTTTGTTGGTGCTAAAAGGAAACTCGATGAAATAAAACAAATATTGTCTTTACCAAGAAATGAATGCGTAGCACATTATTTAACACAAGCCGCAATAGAGTGGCATTTTATTCCTCCCGCATCACCTCATTTCGGAGGAATTTGGGAAGCTGCAGTACGATCCTGTAAATTTCACATTAAACGAGTAATCGGTGATACACGGTTGACATTTGAGGAACTGAGCACTTTATTAACCCAAATAGAATCCTTATTAAATTCACGTCCTCTCTTTAAAAGTACTGATTCTGATACAGACTCTATTAATGTTCTCACCCCATCACATTTTCTTACAGGTGATGTCATGCTTTCACCTGCAGACGAGCCATTGTCTTGTGGCAGGAATCTCAAGAACCGATGGCAAATGGTACAAAAATTGAGACGAGATATTTCTAGAGCTTGGAAAAAGGAGTATCTCAGCTCCTTACAATCAAGGAATAAGTGGCAACATCCTGCATCGAATATCAAGGAAGGAGAAATAGTGATTATTATGGACAACAGCTGCTCACCTTTATCCTGGCCAATAGGTCGAATTACAAAGGTTCACACCGGTACCGACGGACTGGTAAGAGTGGTCTCCATAAAAACTAAAGACTGTGTTATTAAAAGAACAGTTAACAAAATTGCTGTTCTCCCTTTATATCAGGACTAGCGCCCTGATAGGGTGGGAGTCATGTTCGATTTCCACCATACAGTCATATTCGATTCCTAACATATCGAACTCCGCACTCATTGACACTTTCGATTTAACTGTTTCATCTCAACTTTACTTTTTTCTGTTCAACAGGTACGAACATCTCAACTCTACTCGAACAGAAACCAAAAAAACAGTTTATTCTTTTTTCCATTCGCACGGTAGCTTGCATGCTATCTTTCGCATTCTTATTTTCGCAGTTATTACTTTACGCATTATTATTGTTTATTACTAAACCGCAATGATTTATCGCACCTTATGTTGTCAACGCATTTAAATCTGTGTTTATGTTTAATATAGTTTTGTTTTGTGAGTGAAAGAACGAGTGTCTTTATTATTATCTTCACATCACATCAAATTACGCAACACGGTATATAGCCTTCAAACATAAAAATTAAGCTAAAAATCTATAATTATGTAATTTTGAATTATAAGAGTATTAAGGAAAAATCAACTGCGCGTAGCAAAAAATTCCGCATCAGCCACTCGGTGAGTTAATACTGTTAATATTCCTTAACAATATTAATTAGTAAATTATCCAAAATTAGTATCTTGGGTGAGACATATTTAACCAATGATAAAATACCATTACTTACAAAACTTTGAATAAACACCATAAAATGTACCATAATAAAACCATAAAACACCAAAGTCATTTACAAACCCGTCAAAAAAATTAAATTATCTTCTCTTAAAGATGTCGTTCCCACAGAAAACCGTTCTGGCATTTATTTAATTCCACGTTCGTCGTGCAACTTAGGTTATATTAGTCAAACTAGGAGGCGTTTGAAGTACAGAATAAATGAGCACCATCGAAATGTTCGTAATGAAGAGATCTCCAAGTCTTCTATTGCTTCCCACTGCTGGACTCATGGTCATCATTTTGATTTTTCCAAAACTAACATAATTTCATCTTCTGTCTGTTCTTCCCATTTGGATATTCATGAAGCATTTTACATATTTAAAAATTTCAAAAATCTTGTTAATGATATTTCTTCCATTCTCTTCTTCTCTGATGAAGCTTAGAAATTACTCCCGTAATTTAGATTTTCGTTTAATTTTGATTATTTTTTAGATTTTTAGATTTTGTTATATGTTTATTCTTATTCATTTATTTATTTTTCTTGTTTTTATTTTACAATTCTACTGATACCAGTAGTTATATTTACATTCTAATTTATATGGTTTTGCTTTTCATTAAACATGGTTTTGTGCGTTGCCGCTTTGACTGCAGCACTCGTGCTTACTTTGTTCGCCTGATGAAGGGTCGTGTGCTTTTTCGACCCGAAACAATTATTGCGAGTTTATTGCATTTTATGGTGTTTATTCAAAGTTTTGTAAGTAATAATTTACAACGCCAGTTCTGTGGTGCTTTCTTATTAATTGATAAAATACCATATTAAAAAGACTCATCAAAGAATTTAAAAACTTTAAGCCTTGTAGTTTTCCCCTTCTTTTGACATTCTTTCTACTTATAAACCCTTTCAGATGAGTACTTTTGATAGAATAACGATAATTTAACACGTGAATACGTTTTCTGCTGACATAAACAGTTCAAAATTTACATATGGGTTTTCCCTTAAAGAATTAGAACAATTAAACATTCAAATTAAAAGGATAAACTGAAATAAAGTTTTTCTATTTATAAATCCTTGAATTTGTTGAAACAATAAACTAAAAGAAGTCACCTCTCTGTTTTGTTTTCCAACAAGTTTAATAATCCGTTCTTGCAATTTAATTCTGTAGCTGTCGAATTAACTTCATTCTACAAACGAAATTAAGCGATAAACTGAATTTGCACATGTAAACAAATCGAAGCAAATCGAAGACAATTAAGATTCTTTTCGTATTATTCCTAAATGGTAAACAGGGTAGGCAAAGAGAGAGGTACTTTCTACTATTTGAAAACTTTTTTTTTTTTTCTTTATCTTGAATATTGATTATTGTTAACACCTTTCAAAAATAAGAAGTTTGAATAGGCTTGTTTGGATAAGGTGAATAAGCATTTTTAAGTGTTAATGAATTATGGATTAAAAACTTATTAAAAGTAAAAAGAAACAAAAAAGTTTTTTATTTTTTTTCTTTCTGATTTTAAATTTTGTGGAAAATAATAATAATAATAATAATAATCACAAACATTTTACTTTTTTCTATACATGTAAAAGAAAAACAGTATTGGATATTTGAAAAATTTCGACTTTTTGTATTTTACTAAATGATAAACTTCGAAAAAACTTTATTTTTAGGAAATTCCTTTCAAAAGTTGCACAAATTTTGTGAAAGCTGCCTGTTAATAACTAATGAATGTAATTTTTAAGTTGCAAATGAGACCCAAACATAATATATATATATATATATATTTTTTTTTCCCGGAAGAAAACCGAATTATTTCCAAAATGGGATAAATCTACCATGCTTTAAATCGAATTTTCAACAAAATTCATACGTGAATGAAAAATACCACAAATGAAACATCCAAATAAGTAAATTAAAAGAAAAAAAAAAAAAAAAAAAAAAAAAAAAAAAAAAAAACCATCGCTGTAAAAAAAGTACGACAGTAGAAGAAACTTCGCTGCTAAATATCACTGTGATAATATTGCCAGTAATAAAATTATAACATCGTGAATTTTTGCTAAGGAATGATTCACTTTCTTAAGCACCCATTGCATAAATTTCAAGTTTTAAAAAAAGGGGGGAGTAAATAAAATCATAACTCTCAAAATCAAACTCATTTGCATTTGTAAAAAAAAAAAAAAAAGTTTACACTATTAAAAAAAATCTGTACTGTAAAGATAAGATTATTGTTGTAAAATTATTTACTGTTTGGGTTAAACATTGAAAAGTAAAGAATCATATTATAACATTTATAATTTAGTGCGGAGTAGTGTTAGCCCTGCCCCTTTTTTCCCACCAGTATATTTTAAAAGCTTTTTTCTTTTTATTTCGTCGTAATTACACATTGTAGAAAATTTCTCTAAAATCATATTGGCGTGAAAAAAGGGCAAGGCTAAAAGTTACTCCTGAATAAATTATATATGTTACCAGATATACTATTGTGATAGATATTTATAAGTGCATTAGCACCAACAGAAAAATTTCAATAAAATTATTCTTCGAAATAATTTACATCTAACGAAAATGACAAAACTGATACTCCTGCGGTTATTTTTAGGGGAAAGAGCCCAATTATTTTCAACAGGCGGGAAAGAATGACCAAGCCACAAATCCACTTTTTATGAGAATTTACGCTTACTTATTATTGCCATTGAAAAACAAACAAAAATTGCTATCTGAATTATTTCAAAATTATGCTAATGAAACTAAATGAAAAGCTTCAAAATTGATTGATTGATGTACAGTCATTTGCAAAAGTTTGAGACCAGTAACCGATTTTCAGTATCTTAACACATTGTATCATTTGTGCAGATTATTGCGTCATCTCATGTGCTCATTGCATCAGACACATTCTACTGCTATAAAAAAAGATGCCCGGCAAGTTTATCGCCAGTTGTTAATTGGATTTTGTCGTAATGTAATTATGCTGTTGTGTAATTATTATAATGGGTAAAAAACCTTTATTTATTGTTACAAAAAGGTCAGAAATATTGACCCTGCATAAAATTGGTTTTTTGAACGTCAAATAAGTTCGGGGGTAAATGTGAGCAAGACAGCTGTGCATCAAGCTATTAGTAAATTTAAAATTTCGGGAAAATTTATGGACCTTAAGAGTCGTTTTTTTATTTTTTCATACTTGGAGTTAGTTAAGGTTTCCTTGCAGGTTTATGGGTTGATAAACTAAAATCTTTGGCCAAACGTCTTGAAATAGTACTCGAACTGACGTTGGTGCCTTCTGTAGCTATAGAATGTCAAATTATATTGCAGGAGGTTCTTGGATCTAGTACGACCATCCTTATCACATGGTCATAACGAGCACTCGTTTTTCTAGGGCGACCGCTTCTCTTAAGGTCCACAAATTTTCCCGAAATTTTTCATTTATTAATAACTTGACGCACAGCTGACTTTCTCACATTTACCCTCGAACTTATTTGTTCAGAAAATCTAATTTTATGCAGGGTCAATAGTTCTGACTTTTCTGTAACAGTAAGTGAAGGTTTTTTTTTTTTTTTTTTTTTTTTATCCATTGCAATAACTACACAACAGCACTGTCTACGACAAAATCTAATAAACAACTGGCGATAAACGTGCCGGACACCTTTATTTATAGCAGTAGAATGCGTCTGATGCAATAAGCACCTGAGATGACATAACAATCTGCGCAAATGATGCAATGTGTTAAAATACTGAAAATTGGCAACATTCTGCTTGCAACTTTTGCAACATTCTGCTATTAAGCAAAATAATTTTCACATATTATATTTCTCAAAATTATGAACGAAATACAAAAAGAACCTATGATGTGTTCCTTTTGGTAAGATTAACAAGTTAAAATTGTTTGAATGAAATTTCTCTGAACTGGTAATTGTTCTGAATTAACGAGAGTTTGTTTTCTCGGAAATAATTCTAGTAATTGGTTAAATTAAAAAAGTATTCAACTTATTTCAAATAGTCTTGAGAGTTTTCAAATTTGTATCTCATACAAAATTACTATTTACATTTTATTCATAAATAAGTTAAATTTTCAAAAAATCAACATTGTATTTAAGTAATTAATAATGATTCTTACGTAACTAAAACATTTGTAAACCTCCCATCAAAACAAAACTTGGGTGGTATGCATACAAAATTTGGTGATAATTGAAGAAGACGTAATGCATGAAGTTGTCAATTAAAAGTAGGGTAGGTGCTCCAGTGATCGGCATGCTCTAGTAATTAACATCTATCCCGAAAAAATTAATAAATAAGAAAAATCATATGTTTTATATATAAGAATTTATAATTTTATGTCAGACACTGGAGCACAGAGTGCTAATAACTGGTAAAATGAATAACTAGCAGTGTCAAACATTGGAACATAGGGTGCTAATTGCTGATAAAATGAAAAACTGGCAGTGTCAATTACTGGAACATTGAGTGGGTTTCAAATAAAAATTCATAAAAAAAAAATTTTATCAAATGTATATATTTTAACATATATGTGGTTCTGAATGTCTTTCATACCATATGTACTAACTTAAGATTTCTAAAAATATTTTCTGATGACTAGAACCCTATTCAATTTGTAAATCAAAAAGAAAAGAAAAGAAAAGAAAGAAAAAGAAAATATATAAGTCATTGTCATAATAATTTGTACTAGTTTAGTACAAAATCTTTAATAAATAAAAGCTTACTTTATTCTAAACAAGCTAAAAAATGTTTGATGATTCTGTGATTAAAAAATAAAAAGTTACAGTCATTTATATCTTTATATGCAACATTTAAAAGGGTGACAAATCGGAAAATTGGCATGTATTTAAAAGATCATGAATTGAAAACTCTTTGATTCATCTTAAAATAACTGGCATTTCTAGAATCAGCGTGAAAAGTTCCATAAATATGTAAAATTTTATCGAAATATGTGTTGGTGAGTGTCATATCCCGGTCGATTTGACATGGGATCCGTATGAATTTTAGTTATCTTTCCTAGCGAGTTCTCTTTAACAACCTCTATTAAAATTCTAGAGCGTTTTCCTATATTACTGTGGTCAAGCTTATTTTAAAATTTCTGAAAATAAATGGAAACACAAAAGGTATGTTTTAGTAACAATAATTCTAGTGTATGAATCAGTTCTAGAAATCAAACGAGAATGTCTCTCAACACAAAAGATTCATAATGTATTGTATCCTTTCACCATCTAGAAAAATATAGAGTAGAAGTCCTTACCTTGTACGCACTTCAGAAATGTAGATTTCTAGTTTAGGGATTTTGAAAAAGGACTAATTATTCATTCTAGACGAAAGTGGTATAATTTTTTCTCAGTACATAATTTATAAACAATGTACACAGCTACTCAAAATTAGATGAATGTGTTTAAAAGAGCAGTATAAAATAGACGACAAATCTCTGAATAGTTTGAAATAAATTTTGGCATTTAATAACAGTTTTAAATATTTTCTGAACGTCTTTATGATATTGAAACGGGAGTTGCACATGCCGAAATGTATTAAATAAGAAATAAATGTATTAATGTATTAAATACTATATTTTAGAATTTTATGAATTTTTAAAGTTTTTACAGATTTTTTGCCCACCCAGTTAATATATATTTAAATTTAACAATAGTCTTAAATATTTTATGGCTGTTATTAAAGTATTTAAACGAGGGTTTGAGGAAGGCCTTCGCCCTCCTCACACAGAAATATCAGTATGCAGCAAAAGTGGGGATCTCTAAACATACTTCTATATCTGAACTAAAACGTAATATGAAGAGAGAAAATTTCCTGCAATTTTTACTGTATTATCTATAAAATACATTTAATCTTGTTCAGATGTTTAAAACAAATAACATGTTAAATAATTTTTGTGGTTTGAAATATTTAGTGTTTAGATTTGTTTTTGTTTATCCAGAAAAATTTCCTCTCAAAAAAAAAAAAAACTTGTTTATTTCTTTTACTTTTTACCTGTAGTAAATACACTGAGATATTCCATTCGCATTTATTTTTAATAGAATTTAATAAATATCATTTATTAATATTACTATTTTACCGATCTTTTTATTTATTTTATCAAATTTTGTTATCTGAAGAGAATATTTAGTCTTTAGTGATAAGTAGTAAAACAAATATTCTTTCCTTGTTGTGAATTTACAAATGTTACTATGTACAAACTCTGAAAGTACAATCTAAGTTTATAAATACACTTACCCATTTAACAAACGAATTAAAAAAAAAAAAAAAAAAAAATCTTTAAAAAGAAATTACAACACGAAGAATATGCAATTAAGTTCAAGAATAAAAAATTCTCTTGAAAACTATGTTTGCGGAAGACCAAAAGAATTAAAATATTTCCCTGCTCATTAATTTCCAGTTCAATGGTTTGAATATGAAATCCAGTTTAATTAACCTTTTGTAAACGTACTTGGCGAATAAATAAGAATACTTGAAAACAGAACATCACATACAATAGTTGTACATTTTCATTAATCAGTTGTTTCGTATTCACAATTTACCTTTTTCAATGTTTCATTAAAAAAAAAAAAATTAATATTAATTGTTCAATAGAAGATGTTTTCATATGTCAGTGTATAATTTATCATCGATAAATAATGATTCTTATTCAATAGACAGTTTTATTTAAATAGAAATTTTATTTGAAAGAGAAATTTATTTTGAAATCGGTCAAAAGTTTTATTGATTTCAATAACAATGTAACAATGCATTCATTATCTGCAAAACAATTAAAATGTAGAAGCATTTCAATGAAGGCAGATTTTGTTTGAAGGGATAATCAACGAATTGAAAAATGAAAAACGTCTTTAGAAACATATATATAAGTTTACTTCAGACACTATTAAATGTTTTACATTATGTTATCAACAACAACAAAAAAAAAAAAAAGAAAAGAAAGAAAGAAAGAAAGAAAGAAGAAAAGAAAAGTTAATCAGTAAAGTAGAAATTTAATAGATATTTATAAAATCAATTCAAAAGGATTAGGGCAAAGATATGAAAAATAATTATCCAAAATTTAATCAAATGAACTAATGTAAGAATTTACACAGTCAAGAAATACTTCATTGCAACATTTCCTATATTTATCAACAAAGTAATTACATATACTATAAAATCGTTTATTTTATAGTTTTCAATGTTTTAAATGTATCTTTATTTCGTAGCGTAAATAAAAGTCATGAAAGAGGCAATAAATTTACTGAGCAGTTTAACCTCTAAAGGACAAAATTGTAACGTTGTATTCGCTATACAAAGTAAAACAATAATAATTATTTCAGCTTGAAATTAAAAATATAAGTATGAAACTAAAGTATTAAAAATATAAGTATGAATTAAATTTACAAACCCCATCACGTTTATATCTGACTTTCATTCTAAAAAATCAAGCTAAAAATATATAATTATGCTTTTTTGAATTAGGGGGGGGGGGGGGGGAGTTCTTTTCATTTGGAGAGGGTGGATAGATGGAAAAATCCATAAATACACTGAAATTGTATTAGGCAATACGTGTCTTATACTAGGCGAGACGTGGTTTTTTTTTTTTTTTTTCGTTCTAAAGTGCGGCAGATCTTTAGAATGAGTAAAACAGGTGAAGAGAAAAGTAAAAAATCAATAGAAAATAGTATGGGATTTTTTCTAATACTAGTTTGGAAGAAAAAAAAATACCACTAACACTAACACCAAAATGAAAATATTGTCAAAATAGACACAAAATAGTAACCGAAGCTGGAAAAGCGTGAGCATATGGGTGTATTAAAATTCATCGCACTGTTTCCAATATTAAACATTTAGCGAAAAAGTGAGAATACACTTAAAAATACATTGAAATTTTAAATATGCAACTTGTATGAAGAAACAAGGAAAAAAATAAATTAATCCAATAGAAAAATATAAAATTATCATATAGTAGCTTTCGCCTGAAAAATAAACCTTTGTTTCACTATTTCAAAGTTTTATGCTTCAATTCACTGGATAACTCTTTAACTTTTTCTCGTACTCTTAGGTTTTTATATCATTTCTATTACACTGTGATGAAAATGATTAGTAATTATTCAATCACAGTTTGTCTTAGAAAGGATAAACATACCTATGCGAAGTCTTCCTTACCGAGTTAATTAATCTTTTTATGATTTGAGATCAAACGTTCTCTATTACTTTGCTCGATAATTAAATTGTAAAAAAAATTGTTTTGATAAGAAATATATTTTATTAGTAATGTCACAAAAAGTATTAATTTTAGCGAATATATAAAAACAAAATCTGGAATGACTCAACTCAACTTTCTGAACATTCAGTAATTAACGATTGTCTAAGTAAATTTAAATAAAAAATATATATTAAATAAACAAACAATCATAGTAGGCTGTTTCCTAAGTGTTATGCAAATTTTATGGATCATAACGTATTCCAAATTCTTCATTCGCCCCTGTAAAAATAAATTCTAACTGGTACGCTTGCAATATCAAACGTTTATGTGTTTTATTCTTTAATATATTTTAAACACTTTAACATTACTAAGGTAAAATTTTTTGCAGTAAAATATTTTAAATAGTTTTAACCCATAGGTTAAAACAATGTATAAAAATTCTATTTTGTATCTCTGTAAAAAAAAAAAAAAAATTAAAAAATGAAAGGAAAGGAAAAGAAAAGAAAAGTAAGAAAGAAGAAAAAAATATAAAAAGAAGGAAGGAAACAATACAGTGTGAAAAAAATAATAATAACGGCCGTTTTACAGCCGAATGTAGTAGAAAAAAGGGGCACATTCTGCTTTAAAAACTACCATTATGTTTTGCAATGTAAGTTCCACACTCCTGTAAATCTGTACGATTTTTGCGATGATAACCTATAACATACCTACTAATTTATATCTTAATCGCATGTAGAGTTTTACACACTGGCTAATTACAATAGTCCGCAATGATAAGGAATTATTTTGTGTCCCTGTAAAAAAAAAACTATTAGTCCCACAGTCATCAAAATGTATACAAATTGTGCAACAGTGAACTACAGTATACCTTCAAACCTTTGGTTCAATCAACTAACGAGTTTAGACGCTATTGAACTTTAAATAATTTGAGTCTGTGGTCATAATGACAAAACAAGTTTTGTTTGCGTCCCTGTAAAAAACTAAAAATCCTACAATCACCAAACTCTATACAGTTCGTGCGATGATAACTTATAAAATACCTACCAACTTTCAACTCAATCGAGCCTTTTAATCGAGCCTTTTAATAAAGCCTTTAGACGTTATCGTATTCACTGACACAGATACACACAACACAGTAAAAATAGCAAAAATAAACTCAGGATATCTTAAAACGTATGTATACACCAAAATCGATTAGGCGATTTTTTTTTTATGTGTGTGTGTTTTTGTGTAATAAGAATACATTCCTTATATAGTGTATGTGCGCAAAGGGAAAGTAAAGAGCAACTCTTAAAGATTAGTAATTTTCTTTTCATTATGTATACTCGTTTTACTATACATTCGATATAAGGAAAATATATATATATATATATAAACGAGAACGAGATAAAGAAAAAAGAAAAGTTTAATTAAAGGCAATTTACTACCGACATTGTGTAAACTGACATCAAAATTTTATAAATTTGGCGTAAACAATGCTCTAAATTAATTTCCACACACATTCAGCTGTCTAAAGGTACGCGTAAATAGTATAACAGAAATTTTTGAAATCAAAATACTTAACAGATTTTTTTTTTTTAATTGACCGATAAGAGAATGAATCTGGGCTAATCGTTTATTCAATTCTAGTTGTGTTATACAAATTCTATTTACTCTTTCTGACAGTTCCTTAATAATATACTAACTGTAATCTTTTTAACATAATCACAATTTTCTTTAAAAAAAAAAAAAAAAAAAAAAAAAAAAAAAAAAACGAAATATCTAAGTTCATACTTAAAAATATGTCAAAATGGTTTAAGATATCAAAATGCGTATTGTAGCATAGAAGATAAGGACAGAATGAATGAAGATTAGAGATGTTTTTTCTGGCTTCTCTTGTTTTCTTAGCTAATATATATACTTATTTTTAGTGTTTTAAATGTTTTAGTGTTTACATTTATGGCCACATTTGGAAATCTCTTTTTATGATGCTTCCCTAATATTACTGGGCTTTTCCTTGGATACAAATACTGTCGCATATCCTGAAATATAAGATACTCGTAATAGTAAATAATCGAGCATACACTGAGTTCCTAAGTATTTAGACATTTTATTTAAAATTTCTTAAATAATATGTTTGTCTAACAAATTCAGAAAATTAACTCAAAAAACTAAAAATGACTAACGTGTAACTCTAATTATATTAACTAAAATGTAACTTAAAGTATGTCTTTGCTTTTTTTTTTTTTTTTTTTTTGACATTCTAGGAAATTATAACGTATTTGGTAACTTCTATAACGATAATACGTAATATTTTCAGGAATTGCTGGATTTTGGGTAACAACGCATTTCATGCTAAAATAAAT